>PVKB01000769.1:0-320000 GCA_004027205.1 Ctenodactylus gundi
TGGTAAATTTATGTAGCAGTGAACTTTCAAGTGTATGATAGCAAGTTTGGAAAAAAGATTTTTAAAGATGTATTTTCACTTTTCTGTAGATGTTAGGTCAACGTTTGCTTCCCTCTGTTTTGTGTTAGAGGAACGAAAAATACGGTTGACACTATGTTTTGTTGTCACTGTTGTTGTTGCTTTTAAAGATGGATGTCTTCATCTGCTTGGGCTTCTGAGACACCATAAACTGTGTGTAGCTTACACAGAATGTAAGTGGATTTTTCAGCTGTGGAGGGGGCAAATTCTCTGATCAAGGTGCCTGTACATTAGGTGTCTGACGAGGGCTCACTTCATGATGCCCTCAACCTCTTACTGTGACCTCACGCGTCCGATGGGATGCGAGGGTCAATTTAGGACCTCTTTTATTATCTGTTCATGTTGAAGAAGATTTTTATTAGCTAAAACAAAGAGGTAGGTTCAACTTGGAAATGACAACACTAAAGTATGAAAAGAAACCCGTAACTCTGATACCAAGACATGATGAGCATGTATTTATAGAAGTGCCTAAGGCACAGCATTACAGAAGCCCTCACGCTCAGCTGCTAACAAGTTGGAAAAGGAGAGTGGTGTGCAGGAGGTGAGGTAGAGACCCTCAAATACAGCAATTAGTGCTTTCACGAAGGAGCAGGACACTCGGTAGCTGTGCTCAGGGGGCACAGCATACTGATGGATTTGTGTTCTTTGCACAGACGGTGAAGGTGGTTTCTGTGCTTATTTGTGAATAATTCAATTAGCTGAAATTAGCTAGTGATGTGTAGAAAAGCCCCTATTTGAAGCACAGGTTGAGATACTCTTTTGGTGATTTTGCATTCTTCAAAACTTTCTGTACAAAAAATGTCATCATAGTATGCACTTATATAGGTAGTTTAAAAATTCAGCTGCTGCCACAAGGGGTTTGGATGCTTTAATCTTCGGAAGAGACAGAGGTGCGGGATAGGAGGAGAGAGGAGTGTGTGTGTGTGTGTGTGCGTGTGTGTGTGAGAGAGAGAGAGAGAGAGAGAGGGAGAGAGAGAGAGAGAGAGAGAGAGAGAGAGAGATAGAGAGAGAGAGTATGAAGTTGGGCCTTACAGAATCAGTTCTCTTTGTTTCAGTTGTATCTGTCAATCCTAATGCATAGAAGTACTGAGAATTTATGTTCCCATATTACAGATTTAGGACTTGAAAACTTAGAGAATTTAAGGACAAGCCCCATGTCACAAGGTGAGTACAGCGCCGAGTATGGACTCAAAACTCTGCTCTGAGACACTACATGGCATTTTATCACCTACTCAATGGGAACATTCCTTTTCCTGTGTGCCTTCTTTAATCCTCTCACCAAACAAAAATGTTGTTTTACTCTTACTATTTCTTCACGCACCTAATATGTCTATAGGTCTGTATACAATCTAGAATTTTTGACAATGTATTTAGGTTCATCTGTTATTTCCTTTTCTTGATTTTGAGCTATGTGAGTGAAAGGCCCTTAGCTACATCTTGATGGTGTGCCTCAAAGGACTTCGCAGTGTTTTGGATTTTACTTCTGCAAATATAATAATTGCTTTAATTCTAAAATTTAAAAGAATGATGAGAATTCAATTATGACTATAGAGAAAATTTGTTACCTTTTGGACAAAATTGATACTTTGGTGTGTTGGGCATTGTGTTTAATTACATGCAGAATTAATATCTCCATGTCAAAGCCATCCATTTATTTTTTTACAAAAAGCCATGTCTCTAATGTGGTATAGAATTTGGAATTCATGTGTTTACAAAATAAAAAAAATCAAAAACCATGTGGCAGGGAATATTCTTTTGACTCCCACAGTTCTTGAATTGGTAGTGTCATGTTAAAAGCCTTAATGCTACATTTTACATTTGGATTGGGATGCAGAAAGAAAGCTATTATTAACCTGGAACTTTGGAACTTTTTTTTTTTCTCAAATGGAATTCTGCCTAAAGTCTGACAGGCTTTATTTTAAGCCCCTGCTTCTTATGTGAGGAGTTTACACACAAGCCCTGAGATTTCAAAAGCTAACCATCGTAGTGTAGTGTGTGTGTGTGTGTGTGTGTGTGTGTGTGTGTGTGTGTGTGTGAAAAGTGGAGTCTTCTCTCCGTCTGTTATCTGTTTGGAAATTCTGACCTGAAGGCATAAAGCATTTGAATTACAGACCATATGGAACATCTGGCAATTTCTCATTTCCATTTGCTGGGCCATAACTAAAACCTCATCTCTTCCCTAGTTCATTACTTCACTCGCTAATGATGAGTGCTCCAGCAGCCCTGTTTCAGCTCCCCTTTCTGACTCAATAGTTCTCTGCCTTTCACTTCCTGCTGCCTTGAACTTTGCCTCACTCACTCCCCCTCCATTTCATTTGCTATAATGATAATCTCCCTTCACACCTTATTTTGTCTCAAACATCTAGGAAGGCCAGACACTAACAGCACTTCCTCTCTTCGGTTAGATCACTCGTCGTGAACACACCTCATTCCAAAGAATGGAATTTATTATCCTCATGCTTATGGAAGGGACTCTGAAAAAAATTTACCTCTGGATACTTTTGCTTGGTCCATATATAGCTTCTGCTTTCAAACTGGGTGTAGATTTGATCATTTTGCAGTTTATAGTGAATTTGTGTCTTCTGTGTTAAAAACAATCAGGATAAATTATCTTTTATCATTTTATGCTTCTGCACTGCTCATTAGTATTAGCAAGAGGTCCTGAGAAGATATTGTTGCATTTGCAATAAGTCATTATTTTGAAGTCTTCAAAAAATAATCGGAGCTTCCTCTCCACATATTCCTCCACAAGTATTGTCTGCTTGTAGCCAACCCTTTGTGAGGTATGCTTACTTTTCCATCCAATTAAATATGTAGCATTAATATTTTATGTGTTTTTTTGTTGTGGTGGTGGTGCTGAGAATGAAATTCAGAGCCTCATGCATATTGGGTAAACACACTGTCACTGAGTTACCTTCTCCAACCCTACGTGATGGTAGGATTTCAGAAAAAAAAATAATAATGGCTTTGGAGAAAGAGCCTTTCCTGAAGACAGGGCAGGGAGTTTGTAGAGAACAACAAAAACTTTATACATTCAAGCCAGGGCCTTGTTCCCTTCTCTATCCATAGAAAGATGACGTGCAAACCTCTGGGCTGAGTGGTATATGTTAAAACTTTTAAAAAAAGTTTTAATTGATTAATTTTTAAAATTTAATTTTTGAGATTGGGTCTTGCTCTGAAGTCCAGTCTGGTTCTGCAGTCATTAAATAGCCCAGCTGGGCTGGAGCTCACAGCAACCTCCTGCTTCAGTCTTCAAGCGCTGGGGTTACAGGTGTGCACCACCGCACCTGGCTAATATGGTGCTGAGGAATCAGACTTGGGGTCTTGCTTTTGCCAGGTAAGCACTCTCACTGCTGTGCTATTCCTCTAGCCCTGGAACTTCTTTTTACAATTCTATGTTAACTTTAATAACTGTAGAAAAGAGCCTTGAAAACATGTTAAGTTTATTCTTCTCTCTGAGTTATGGACCAACTGGCAGTTAAAGATGTGAAACAGAAATATTCTTTATGATCACTTATCTTCCTTTCTAGATATCTGCTTGGACCAGGATTTTCTTTTCCCCGTGACCTTTAGAATCCGCACCTGGGGTGAGGTAAGGAGGTTTTGATCCTAGCAAGGAGCACAGAGCACAGGAGGACTCCATTGGAACTAAAGCTCAGTACACCTGCCCCTGCTCAGTAGGATAATGCTGACCACAAGGGGGAGACTGGGTTCATCCTACCTGCAAAGAAACCCACCCTTGCTCTCTGCACGGAGGCACTGGAGAAAGGGTAGGAGCTTCTGCAATATTTCTGGGAGGATAAATGACTCTAAAATATTGACATAATTGTGAGGGGGAAAGTATCCCACTCTCCTTATTAATGGTATTCCTTACTAATGGCGTGTCTTTACCCAGTGCCTTCAGCTTTACATTTCATTACTAAAACTTCAGGCTTGTGATTCAATTTCATGATCTAGATACTTTATATAATTTAAGTGTTATGAACCTATAATTGTTACTTGCTGGATAAGTAGGCTTATAATTTAAAATAATGTTGTTTAGGAGAGAATATTTAATGCAAAAGAGGCAGCCAGACTTTGGGCCAAAGTGGAGAAGTGATAAGAGGAAAGTAAGAAGTCCTCAGAAAGAGACATGGATAATAAAGATCAAAACAGTAAGCAAAGGACATGACTGCTCTGAGAAAAGGGGAGAAACACGCCATAGCCAAAGAGAGGACAGTATTTTTTAATAGACTACATTCAGATGCACAGTAACATCAAACAGAAAGTAACGAGATTTCTAATCCACTCTGTGTCCATAAGCATGCGTAGCCTCCCCACTGTCAACCCCAAGCCAGAGGGACACGTTTGGTGGAGTTGATGAGCCTACACTGATACATCACTTCCCAAAGTGCATAGTTGAAGTAAGATTTGCTCCTGGGGTTGTATTCAGTACAGGTTTTAGTAAATGAGTAATTGCACGCATCATCAGAATCTCGCAGAATAGTTACTTTAACCGTACATCTTCTGTGTGCCACCTAGTCATGTCTCCTACACCCACCAGCAGCAGCCCTCAAAGGCTTCACTGTCCCCACAGTTTTGCCTTGTCCAGAGTGCCATATACTTGGAATGTTAAGCCCACATAGCACTTGTCAGCTTGGTTTAAATCACGTAATAATGTTTATTTGAAGTTCCTCCATGTATTTTCATCACTTCATGGCTCATTTCTCTTCAGTACTAAGTAGTATCCTTTGTCCAAACACATCACCATTTATCCATTCATTTGTTGAACTGACATACATTGTTTGTAATTTTAGAAAATCAATTTATCATCTTCAGCTTAATCAGTAAATATTATCCCTGTAATCATAGAAGACAAATTAATTGTTTTTATTGTAAAGTAGAGAATACTTTTAGAACTATCCAGAAGGCCAGAATTAAAATGTAGGTGGGTGCTCCATTTTGGAAAGCTAGATTTTTAGAATCAAATTGAGTTAGTATTAGTAACTGTGACATCATATACTACCACTTATTAATACATCATAAATCTTGGAAGTACATTTAAAGCCCTTCACTGTTGTAATACACTGTTAAAATATAATAAGGTGCAGTGAAAAGAAGTGGACAAATACAAATAATTTTAGTCAGAAAAGGAAGATAAGCCAAAAATGTAAATAAATATGAGAATTATGTGAGCCTGCCTAACTTAAACTCTTTTTAGAAATATCTGACCTCCAGTTTCCAATGTGAAACAGTCGAGAGTAGCTGGAGCGGGACCTCTCTTTTTTATTTTCGTGGCCATGGGTTGCCTTTGGATCAGATGGGCCCCTGTCTCAAAGCAATATTACGTGTTAGCGGTTTTATTTTAGGCAGATTACTTTGGTGCTCTAACCCTCACTTTTCTCATTTAGGAAGTGGGAATAATACTTGTATCTGTCTCAAACGGCTGATGTGACAAATGAGATAGCTCTTATGCATACGTGGCTAATACGTGCTAACAATGTTGAAAATCACGGCGACCATGGGGATGAACCTCATTATAGTGTGTGTGATGAAGACCAGAGAGGACCCCTGGCTCTAGAGGTGCCAGATCAACTATTGATAGTAGTTATTTCACTATGAGGCTTCCAATCAGCAATGTTAATCAGTTGGGAAGACTGAAGAGATAAGTATTAGGACACATTAGTTCAAATGGCTTTATATCTAAGATCCAATTTCAGTAGAATAAAGTAATTCATTTACTATGAAACACTGTATCATCTGCTGCTAAATAATTTGTCAGTTGCCTTGCTAGGAGAATCTAAAAGTGTACCCTGTTGCCTTTCTTCCCACCTTTAGATTAAACTTTCATGTGTAGACCGGCACTCCCTCATCTAGTAAGATAGACTGCTTGTTAATTTCTGACTCTACCGTGGCCATTTCCCAACTCTTGTCAACACTGTATTAATGTTCTGGTTTGCTTTCTAAATTTTAGAAAGAGTCGAGTTTGATGTTTTGCCACGTAGCATGAAAGTGAAGTGAAAAGAAATTTTCTGTCCAATGTAACTGTGATTCTTTAGTTTTTCTTATTGATCCAATTAACTGCTTACTCTTAAGCATGAAGCAAATTCCACAACATATGGCAGCCATTGTAATTTCCCCTAGCCATTTGTTGCAGTTTAATATGTGTCTATTGATTTTGTTTCTTAACTGTTGCAAACACTAACCATTTTCATCGTCGGGAGTTATAGTGCCCTCACCTGACAGTTAAATCTAAGGGAGGGGTGCTTCATTTGGGGGAGAAGCTTTTTATGCCAACATGAAAGGCATCGAGACTTGCTTTTACTTAAGGCTCTTGGAGTTAGGATAGATTAGGGAAACAGCGTGAGGCTGTAGAGCGCGCCGCGGAGCCGTGTGGCCCTCGTTTATACTCACTCAGGAACGGCAGGTATTATCTGTCATTACAAGTTATTTTAAGACTTTGAGTGTGCGATTAGTTTCGAATTCTCCTTGATTGCATCTTAGATATACAACAGGGAGAACATAATGATACTCTTAAATGCACACACTCTTTTCTACGATCTGTCACTTAATGAAAAGCAAAAGCTTTTAAATCATTGCACTCAGCCCAAATGTAGTGAAATGAAGAGCTCTCTTTCCAGAGGGAAGAGTAATCAACATCTAGTCGGGCAATTAACATCTTCCGGTCCGCTTTGATCCGTCCTCCGTCTTTATGACACCTACCTGTGGATCTCTGAGTGGACTCACAGACGTTGAATCAACTGCGCTGATCAGCTCTGCTGGATCGTTCACGCGCCGTAAAGTTCTGCAGTTTTGTGTCTTTAACCTGTGCCTGCTGCTGTTACTCAGAGAGCTACTTTCACAGACCCTGAAGGCAGAATAGTGATTCGAAAGGATCTATTCTGCAACAGAGTGGAGTAGAGATTTGGCACCGCTCACTCTGCTGTGAACGCAGAAGCCTGTCTTGGAGGCTTGCAAATGCTTTTTAGACTAAATTTATCCCTATTTATCCCTAAACAGTTGCTGGAATCACAATAATTATGCATGATAAACTATTTTACTTCAAAAATGTAGTGAATGTGGTGGGTCATAGCTATAATTCTAGTACTGTGGTAGGCTGAGGCAGAAGGATCACAAGTTCACATCTTTCTTGGACAATTTAATGTTTTGGTGAGACTGTCTCAAAGTAAAAAAATATAAAAGAATGGCTGGGCATGTAGCTCAAAGTGAAGGCCCTGTGTTCACTCTCCATTATTACAAAAATACATAAGTAAGCAAGTATTAAAAATAAAAACAATCAAAAGAAAATAAAGGAAAAATAAAAAAGGAGAGTTAGATTATAAACAAATTTAAATATGTATGTAAAATAAAAATGTCCAATCATTCTGGCCGTAATTGTCTTGAATTTCTGGACTTCAAAATGTGATGGTTTAGATCTAAAATATCTCCCCAAATTCTTATTTATTGGGAAAGCGATTGTCTCAGGAGGCAATGTAGATAATTTGCTGTTGGAAGGTGGAGCCTGGTTAGGGGTGTTTTCCTGATCCTGCCTCTTTCTTTCTTCCTTAGCTCTCTGCCTGAGAGGCCTTTGGGCCCCGCAGTTTTTTTGCCTTGGTGACAGTCGACTTTGGACTGAACCCATGGGAAACTGTGAGTGAACTAAACCTCTGCTTCTTTAAGTTGTGGTTGTTAAGTACTGTCCTAACAACAGAAAAGTGACTAATTCAGAAAAAATATGACTTTACCACTTTGTTTAAAAATACCAAAATGAATGTAAGTTTCTTTGAGGTAAGGAACTTTTAAATTTCAGAACTGATTTTAAAATTGATTTAATCATTGACTCTACATGTAATTGACTCTACATATAGTCATGCTAAATAAAGGTTTTTCTATTTGATAAAATTAGATGAATGGATATATATATATATATATATATATAAGAATTAGCATAAATTCCTTTTTCTTTTCTATAACATGACATTTGCACTGATTTTACTCTATACATATGAAGTATTTATCATATTTTTCAAAATCACACTTTTTGGGCTATTTTATAAATGTATTACTGGGTACGTAGTATATTTTTACTATCAACAAAATCAAATATATTTTAGTTACAATTATATTATTTAATTGTGAGTTATTTTTCTCCAATAGGTGCACAATATGTTTTTAAAGAGTGAATAAGAAGCATTTGGTTTAAGGTTTTTTTTTTTTTTGGTAAAAAGTGTTAGTGAATATTTGTAGAAAAAGAGCACAAGCATGTTGATTTCCAACCACCTGGCTCTGGGTGTGAGAAGGCATGCTAAGTCTCTTCTTGCTTCCTGCTTCTTCCCTCTAGAGTACTTAGGCTTGTGAATTGGTTTGCAGATGGAGAGCTGCTTAATTTAATAGTTGCAAAATATATCTGGGGAGAGCAATCTGACAATTGCGAAAAGTGAAGTGGAATCTTACTTGTCAGGTTTAGAATTATAACAATACAAATAGCTTCCTAATCAAACGCATTGTAAGAGCTGTGGGGATAAGGCCGGACTTCCTAAATCACGGACAGGTCAAGTATTGCAGGCCTAATGCCATTCATACTGCTGTAGAAATAGCTTTGTGACTTTGATGTCTTGCATATTTAAATGCTCTTTTTCTTTTTGGGTTTGTATTTTTCTAATTTGCTTTTTGTCTATTAGATATAAGCATATCACAGAAATCTTCCTTTTCTGGTTATTGAATCCTAGAACCAATATCTAACTTAGGTCTTTCCAAATTTATACCTGATTGCTTCTCTTGCATTCTTGATGCCTAAAACTAGGATTGACTCATCACAGGCATGAAAATGGTTTGTTAAATTTTAAACGAATTAGGAATAAATCAGTGAATGCAAATAGGAAAAAGCAAGTAAAATTGAATGCTGATTATGAAGCAAAGCTTCTCGGGATGGGTACAGTGTGAGCGAGTGCACACGCGGTTACAGAACAAGGCATGCAGGGGTGCTGTGGGGGGTGTGCTGGGCAGCAGGGACAGCAACGCTCTGCAGTCTTCAGAGCGAAGTCTCAATGACATGCTTCAGAAACAACAAGGACACAAAGGGAAGAAGGTAATGGGCGACCATAGAAGGTGACACGGGCTCTGGATCCCCTTGTAGGCTTCTGTAAAAGCATTTGAGTTTTCAGCTTACATAGAATGAGAGGCCATTAAAGAGTTTTAGTGAAGTGATGACTAGGTTACATTTCTGTTTAGAAGAGTTCTTGGTTGTATTTATAGTTAATATTTGAGATGTGTGATCACAAAATATAATGAATGATTACATATCAAAAGCGTGACAGTAAAAAAACATATTGCTTTTCACCCCCTTCAATGTATAGTGCCATGCTTAAGCATTGTCTTGCTACAATTTCTTCTGCAACTATGTTCAAAATGAGGGGAAGTATTTGGGAGAAATTAATGGCAATGTGTCATTTATTGTACTATGTTTTTCTTTTGACACACAGAATTTCTTGGTCAGCTCTTACAGGGGGTAGAAGAGGGAGTACGTGGACGTTAATCTGAGAGTGAAAGAGCAGAGAGAATGATAGCTTGAGTGAGGCCAGGCGCAGGGAGGAAGAGCTATCAAGTAGAGTCTAGACAGACTCTCTTTTTGCTGTGGCATCCACACGAGGGGCAGAAATCAAAGAGGAGTGTTAAGCTTGAGGGCCAGCTGTGTTACATGCAACATAAAGGACTGGTGAGGGAAGAGTAGGTTGTGATTAGAAGCTATGGAGTCAATAGTTTCGCTGACATTACACTTGAATACGTAAATTAAATTTGGAGGTTGTAGACAGTATCTCAGTTCTAGGTCACGTTTATGAACATCGTGGTTACATGACAATCATTAGTGTGTATAGATGACAGCAAAGGAAGGAGTAATTTGATAGGGTAAAACTCAGCAAAGACCTGGGTTTGAGATAATGTAAGGCAATATACTTTGTCTTATATTAATTTAAGGAAGAGATAATTGAACTTTAATAACTAAACACATTCTATCTCTCAGTATTTCTAGATCTTAGGTTTTTTTTCTCCTCCAAAGAAGAATTCAGTATACTTCTGCTGGGAAAATATAAAGGTAACTGTATACTTACCAATGTTTTGAAAGCCAAAGAAAGATAGGGAGGAATTTCTGCATTCTGTGTCTTGAATTCCAATTAATTCTGTGCTTGGGGTTAGATACTCTCACTTCTATTTTCCTCCCAATCACACACACACACACACACACACACACACACACACACACACACACCTCTTATTTCCATTACCAACTAAATTCAGGTCTCTGCCAAGATTAATTCATACATACATTTATTCATATATATACAGATGCATATGCTGTTCCCAACCTAGGAGAAGAATTTCTGAACCATAGAAAATTATTGTAGCCATATGTTAGTATTTAATGAGAAGTAATTTTTCTGAGTAGTTGGACAAATTTATCCTGCAACCAGTCCTATCTGAGTATTCCAGTGAATCTGGATCTACATGGATATTTTATAACAGACTAATTGAAAAGATAAGAGATTGAAACTTATTACTGTTTCAAACCGTATGTCTCTGGATTTTAATAGGAATGTGAATGTTTTCATGCTACTACAATTTTGTTTTTCTCTTATTTGGAAAGATCGCTGTCTTTTTCTGAAGTTATTATTTATTGAATCATGGGGATCATTTATATATTTGGGTAATAGTCTTGTCACTTGTATATATGGAACTCTCTTTTTCTAGCTTATGACATGTTTTTGCATCAAGATGTTTTATTTTGAACAGATGTTCTTAAATTTAATTTGACTGTGTCAATTTATCTTACATGGTGATTTATGACTTATATTTGAGAAATCTCCATATCCTAAGACGATCAAAGCTTTTCTACATTCTCTTTAGAAATTTTACTGTGTTGACTTACATATGGAAGATTCTAGTCTGCTCAGAATTGGCCTTTTTGTAAAATGTAAATCAATTCTATTATATTTCATATCTATGTGAATAATGTGGAGTTCTCTATTCAGTTGCTTCTGTGTAATTGTCTCACTTTGTGGCAAAATCCTTGTGGTTTTAGTCTTCTGTGAAATAAATCTTCTGCATGATTATTTTTCAGGGATGACTTAGCTACTCTTGGGATTTCTTTTTTAAAGATTTTTTTGATTGTATACATACATAAATGCACAGGAAATCAATATAAAACTAAATGCATAGAAAATAATTGGATAGCCAATGAACCAATCAAGAAATAGAAGACAACTTGTGTCTTCAGAATTCCTAGTCTTTACTCCAATATTCAAGTAATTTCCTACCTTCTTACTAGTTTTGGTCCATTTTTGAACTTTATATAAACTCATTTATAAATTCCACTATACCTGTATCTCAGATTTTGTTAGGAAGAATTGTATGATACTTTCTTTTATGTATTTTTAAATCTGCGTTACAATTTCCTATTTAATTCACAGAACTCTTAAAATAGTGAAATGTTTTTTAAAAACATATTTCTGAATGCATTATGTGCTATTAATCACTTTTAAATTATTTTTCTATTGTTAATGTCCTAATTGTAACTACTTTTCATGTGGTACATCAGTGCACGAAAATAATAAATATTTTTATCTTAAATTGTTTTTATTTTGTTTGGGTTTAACCTTTTTTACAACTTCCTTGACTTTTTATATTTTAATAGTATTTTTCAAATAATTTTTATTTCTCATATTTTTGAAGTTATAGGCCATTTATGATTATAGTAGTTCCAGGATTTATATCCCAGTTTTGGTGCTTTTAAGGTCAATTGAATCTCAGGCTCTAAATCAGATTTAGAAGATCCTATCAAGGAAAATCTCTACTGAATCCCAACTTTCTTTATAATCGGTGTCTATATCCCATCTCTTCTAATTTTTTTCTTGTCTATGTCTAGAGAAGGTATTTTGAAATTCACACATATCATTTTTGTATTTTTAGAAGGAGAGTATTTTCTTTATATATTTAGCTTCATAAACATGTAAGTTGTTGCAGTGGAAATTAGTTCTCACTTTTTCTCAAATGAATTTTCTAGAAGCTTAAGATATTTATGAGCCTTCTAAGAAGTAAGCAGATGAACTCAGACCTTTTGATACACTCAATTGAGTTTTTTTTTTTTTCTGTGTCCTAATTCTTCATGTGTCATGCTTGGTTTAACCCATGCAGAATTAGATGAGCAACTGTGATTCTTGGATTTTCCACTTCTGGTACCTTGCTCATATTTCAAGGCAGCATGGTAGAGTGTTTACCAGAAAAAGAAGATGGGCTCTATTTTTATTTGACCCTGAGGTCAAATAAAATTTTTACCCTGATAATTATGCAATGTTTTGCATACTACTTCTTGTGACTTTAGTTTCTGTTTTTAAAAAATAAGCATTCTGTTATTCAAATAGTGTTATCATAGAAATTAATCTAATCTTAATTACTAATATATGACTGCCAAAGTCTTCCTTTGTTTCTTCAAACCTATTTCTCACCCTGTTCACCTCTCCTCTCTACTTGAGGGGTCCCTCTTTATGGACCACAGCCAACAGATCACTCCAGAGGAATTGTGCAGTATATAAATAGCACATCATAGAGATGGACATATGAGAAGGACTCTAAATATTTACTGCACAAATAAAGAGCTTTTAATTATCTTTAATTAAGACAAATGAGCTAAGACTATTAGTACTGAAATCAAATAGATGTATAAAGTTAAGATCCACCAATAACAGTATCACCCAATGATTATGCTGCGCCATATTTAAAGCCCCATAGGAATTAGATTTTTAAAGACTTAGAGCCAATATCTGCAAACTATGGCCTCAAATCCACAAGTGGTCTGCTGCTTTTGTTTGTAAATCAAGTATTATTTGAACATAGGAGTTATACTGTCACTGAGAAAGATGAAGACATTGGCACCATGTTCTGAAATACCCCTTTTTCATTTCCAAGACTCTTATCCAAGTGAAGGAAACATTGTAAGACAACAGGGACAAGAATATATGGCATAACATTATCTAGGAATGCTTGGAACTTGGCACACTAGTATGTGTAGACATTACGTGTCTGCCTATACGCTAAGCAATGAGCTGTTTTTTGGGAGGCTGACCGTGCAGGAGAACAAAGACAGTGATGTGTCTGCTTTGTAAGTACTCCATAAATCCCCTCCCTAGAGTAACTGAGTGTAGATAGTCTAGCTGGCTGCCTCTAGACATTACGGGTAAAACAGAGTTTTGTGCAGTGCTATCGTCCAGGAAATCACCACCTTTGAACACTCTGAATTACTCTGTCCTTTCTCCTTACCCTGATTTTCTGCCTGCTAACAACAGGTTCTATGTTTTTCTTCCTCAAGTGAGTATGTCTCAATTAGACCTCATTTTCTGCTACTATCTTAAAAAAACTAATGTCTCCCATTTTATGTCTACATCAGTCTCACCACCAACTCTACGACTGCAGGTCACCTAGGCTGGAGACAAGACACTGAACTCATTGTTTTGCATATTGCGCGTAGTTACTTCTGTAATACAGCAGCATCATTGAGCAGATATGGCCAAGCCTGCTGAGTTCACACAGAAGCAAGTATTTACTATGAGGGTTATTCCAGGAAAAAAAAAAAGTAGCATACAGTTGTCACAATGACTGTGTAAGATGCATTCAGTTCTCACAATGAGCCTGTAAGATGCATGCAGTTCTTATAATGACCCTGTAAGATACCTACAGTTTTCACAATGACCCTATGAGATGCATACAGTTCTCACAGTGACCCTGTAAGATGCATTTCAGTGTTTATCCCAAGTTCATGTATGAGGCTTAGAAATACAAATTATTTTGCATAACAGAGAACATATTCACTAACATTTAATTAATTTAATACAATTGAACATTTCTACAGGCTATTTAGCTTTTTTTTTTTGACTCTACCATGCATTCATTATGTACCAAACTCTGAAAAGAAACGGATATGTGTCAATTCAGGCACCACAGAGAAAAGGAAACAAGAGAAAAATGGCACTAATTGCTTGTTCTCCTTTTCTTTCTTGTAATCGTAGGGATTAGCAAGGAGGTAGTGGAATGTGGCGGCAATTTGCCTGCTTAAGTGTGTTTATTTTGAGCCATTTCACTAACTCCTATAGGGCATTCTTGAGGATCTCAGCACCATCTAAACAATGGGTCATTTATCCCCAGATATTCCAGCTCTGATTGTAGCACATCTGCTCAAAACAGGACCCTCTCTGTTCTCCCTTGTCAGCCCCTGGCTTTCCTTCATGTGATGATTTCAAACTGGGCAGGGATTTTTATTTCACTTTTTTCTCTTTTCACATTCAATTAAAAACAATAGCAGAAGCAACAAAACTTAAGGTTTTGTAGTAGTTCAATTTATTTTTATTATTTAAGTGACAAATTTAGTAACTTTAGGAGTCAACCTGGTTAGATCTTAGCTGTGGGTGCAAAGCAATTGTTTTTTGAGCATAGTTTAATGAAAATATGCTCTCTTTGAAACATTAGGCAGAGTTAGGTGGAATTTTTTTTTGTTTTCCAAAAGAGGAAGTAATGATATTTTATGATTTACGGTATCAAAGTGCTTTACCTTTTCTTGTGCTTTCTTGATGGGTAATCAAAGAGTGTTAAGAAATTTTCTCTTCACAGAGAACAATGAGAGACTGCCCATGACAGAATGATTTTGAAGCCTTTGCTATTGACAGTACATTATGTCTTCATGCCAGAAAAAATGCTAACTCACCTGTTTCTATTTTATTACTCTTAATCATGATATAAAATAATAAAATACATAATGAGGTATATTTGAGATCTATTTTATGGGATTATAGTCATTGCCATAATTATTATCAGTAGTCATTATTATACTGTAGTAATGATAATCATAAGGATAGAATAACTATATAATGCTACCACAAGAAATTTTTTAATATGTACTGTATTTTGAACATCATTGCAATAAGCAGTCTAATTAATGAGGTGTAACTTCCCCACCACCTTAGTAATATAGCCTCCTAAATAAGTATCTTATAAAGTTCGGACAAGTCTTACTTTTCAGTGTTATGGATTTGTGATTTTCTTTTTCTCCACTGATGCTAGAAAGCAACAGAAACATTCGTACTTCCTAAATAATTAAATCACTTACCACATTCTCTGTGAAAACTTTTTCATCTCTCCCAGGACTAGTCACCTTTCTTTCTGTGACTACATTGGATTTGAAAATCGTGTTTTAAAGGAATTGTTTTATTGAGTCCTCAATTATTTGATAACTCTAGTGACTACTATTGAATAAATATAATATGCAATCCTTGTGTATATATTCAGTAATTACCGCATTGCTCAATGTTTATGTGGTGTTCAGTAAGTATTTGTTGACCAAATGCATAAATTCTTTAGTGAAGGAAATGTGAATAGAAATATAATTAGGTTAATACATATATATATGGACTAGTTTATTATTAACTGAGGAAATAGATGATAGTATTTCTGGATTTCTGCAAGGAATATAAAATATAGCACATGATTACTATTCTGTTTATTTAAACATTAAAAATACAATACCTATTAATATTATATGGTAGTGAAGTTTATTTTGCATCTTACATAATTTCAGTTGCGCCATCATTTCCTGTACCCAGTGTTTCTTCCCTTCTCTCCTTTATTTTAGTCGTTTATTTATTAATTTATGTATCTTTGAGGTCTCTCATAGAAGGGAAAGCATGCAAGATTGAATGTTCTAGACAAGGTCAATTTCACTTAATGTGATGATTTCTAGTTCCATCCGTTTCCTGCAGATGATGTTGTTTCATACACTCAGTAAACATCCTGAGGTCACCGTTTGACTCTCTCATGTGCTTCTGAAATACTCTGAGCAGTTGTTGATTGACTGCCTTTTGCTCCTGCAGTAACTTGGTTATTCAGCTCCCAAAGCTCTGGAGCTGTGGTTTCTCTTGCGTTCCCACTCGGACCTCCTTCGTTGGTGAGGCCTTGCGGGGCATCTTGTTACTTTGTTTTCTCGTCTGACTCTTGCTTTTGGTGCGAGACTTAAGAGTTAGCTGGAGTAGAGGGCCTCTGCAGTCGGTCTCCAGGAACAGCTGGTCCCTTCTCTTTTGTCGCTGAGTCTCTGAACCCCTAGTGATTGCGCTTTACCCAGTCTCTGTCCCCTGCTGGAGGCTCTCTTCCTGCTAGCTGGTGCTGGGTGTTTGCCTTTTAGCTAAGCACAGGAGCTGGGCTGTCTGGGCGCCAAGCCATTATGTTCAACTGATTATGACTTCTCCCGAGCCCGTCCCGCTTTGTTGACAGCTTGTGTCCCCTGCGTCACCCATAGAATCTCTAACTTCAGCTCCTCATTAACTTCCCTTCCATTGAACTGGGTGTGGGCAGAGTTATGGATCTGGGACCTTTCCAAACAGTGTCCACTCACTTCCCAGCTTCTGCTGGAAGCGGAAGCTGCCCAACACAGGTCCAGGTTGGGCACGTTAGGTGGAGGGGCCAGGACAGGGCTCCCTGCGCAGGAGACATAAATTCCATCCATCTCAGTCTTATCACAGGGCATGCTCGCAATTCCCACCTGGACTGTTTTCCTCACTTATTTGACCACCATCACTAATAGGTTCTGTCCTTCCTGAGTTCCTTGGCCCCAGGTGGTTCCCTTCCACGGCCCGCTGGCTTGTGCTCTCTGAGGAATTCTGGTGACAAGAACAGACCAAGACCACCCATCACCAACTCTGCCTCTGTCACTTCTGCTTACAGAAGCTCTTTCCTACCTGTCTCTGACATCTGCTGTTCTGCCTGGACAGCGGGAATGGTCCGTGAAAGGTTCCCAGTTCTGGCTTTTGCAGGATCCCACAGGGGTTTCTAACTTTCCTGTCAGTCGGATTTTGCTTCCTCAGTTCTACTCTTAAGTCAGAGCTGAGCTTTTTGATTCGGTTGTTTCTGAACTATCTTAACTTTTTAGATGGACTCGTGAGTAGACAAAGAGCAGGGAATCCTATACAGACGCCATCTTGGGGCTCTTCCACCAATCATCTATCTCTTGAATATATTTATTACAAACAACAAATGAGTGATCTTTTTTCACGATCCAGTCTGGCAGTCTGAATTATTTGATTGGAAAGTTAGGTTCATTTACACCTAGTGATATTAGTGAATGATGTGTACTAGCCTATATCACTTGATATTGTTCTGGTATTTGATTTCTTTTTGTTGTTTATGATAATTTTAACTCCTCTCCCAGCGACCTGTACTCTTTTGCTTCGACACTGGGTTATTGACTCTTAATTTGTATTTAGAATTTCCTTACGTATTTTCTGCAATGCTGTTTAGATGGTCATGAGTTTCTCTAGTTTACACTTATTATAAAAGTTCTTTATTTCTTCCTTAATGTTAAATGATAGCTTTACAGGAGATAGTAAGTTGATTGGCAGTTATTTTCTTTCAGGGCATAAAAAATCTTCATTCCAACAGCTCTGACCTTTCTGTTTTTAGTTGAGAAATCTATTGGTATTTTGATTATTTTCTTATAAGTGATGTGGCTCTTTCCTCTGATAGCTTTCTCTCTCTCTCTCTCTCTCTCTCTCTCTCTCTCTCTCTCTATATATATATATATATATATATATATATAGTGGTTTTTAATTTCTGACATTTTTTCTATGATGTGTCAAGAGGAGGTTCTTTTCTGGTTAGGTCTAATTGGAGTTTTAAGTGCTTCCTTCATTTAAATAATCCATTTCATTCCCCAGATTTGAGAAAGTTCCTTCTGTGATTTCGCTGAGTACACTTTTAAGCTGGTAGACTGTGATTCAGTGCCTTCTTCCATGCAGTTGGCCTTAAGTTATTTCTTGTAGATGTACCCACACACTCTCCACAGCACACTCGGGGCTGCTGCTGCTGAGGTGACAGAGGATGCTGCTGCCGCGATTCCTGCTCCTTCCTTTCTTTGTTTCTTGTTCAAACATGCACCGTTTTCATTTCTTGATCTTTCTTTGGACCGATGTAGTCTAAGGCCTCGACTTTGCACTGCGTTTGTTATCTCACTGACTGAGGTTTCCATTTCTAGAATTTCTGCTTGGCTCTCTTTTCACGCTGCTATTTCTTCCCTGACCTGCACTGTGTTCTATAATTCACTCAGCTGCGTGTCTGTAGCTTCTTTGATCTCGTTGATCGTCTTAGTAAGTGATTCATTGAGCTATTTCTTTGTCTCTTCGCTGACCTCATTACTTCTTTTACCTATCAGCTTTTTTAAGTTCCCTGGAATTTCATCCATTTCAGGATCTGTGGGTTCAAATTTTGTGGAGTTATATAATGTGGAGGCATTTGGTTGCCTTGTTTTTTTTTTTTTTATCATTTTGGTTGTGCTTCACAGTTGAGAAAAATTGTCTCCATTGTTGTGTGAGGTGTTTTTTGGGGATGGCTCTTTTTCTCTGTGATGCATTCTGGATAGTGGGGAAGCCTCTGTGTGACTGCTTCTACTCAATTAGCTGTGGGTTCTAGGTTATTTTGCCCTAGTACAGTTCCTGGTATCTGAGGTGTCCTGGCATCCTCTGTCATTCTATAGCCACTTTAAGGAACCACAATACACAGGCGGTGGGGTAAGGCTGGGTGCCCTTCAGAAATGCTAAGACGTGCACAAAGTCAGCCAGGAACATACACCCAGCCTGCAGAACAAAGCATTTATTTAACATTTTGAGAAAATTGGGCAAAATATACTCTGTATATAATTGTACAATTATACAACTATAAGATACTTAGTTTCAAGATGTTTTTATTCAGAAATATTACCAATATTAGTTTTAAAAACCCACATGATTAGACCATATATTAAGTTTTCTTTTGTTTAGAGTAAATTGCTATTAATTTGGCTGCTACTCCTAACTTGAAGAGCAAACAGGGGAGTATTACCAAAAGTATATAGGATTTTCTAGAGAGGATATTTAGGAAAGTGCAACAGTAAAAGGCAAATGAGAGCAAGAAGGAATGAGTAAACATTTTATCTGTCAATTTCGTTCAGTGTGCACTCAAAATGCTTCCATCTGCTTGGAGCTGTAAAAGTTCCCTGGATACCAGTAAACGCAATGTTATTATCTACTAATCTAGTATCACTGGCTTTAGCTAATTAGTAATATCTCATGTATATTTAAAGTACATTGCAGTGTGTATTCTGCCATTGATTGTTACACAATAAAGCAAAATTTAAATATTTGACACTGAAAATACGAGTGACATTCATAAGAAATAATTTTTTTTCTATAAATAATCCTGAAATTTATATACTTAGCAAGAATGCACTGCATTCTCCGTAACTGAAAGGTTGTGAGTAGGGTTTGGACTTCTATGGGCTGACTTTGAAATTCTGTTTATCTTGACTCAACTTTAGTCTAGTGTCTTCTTGATTATAGTTCCCTGGCCCTGATGTACTGTACCATTGGCTCTCCAGAGTTTCCCTGACATTCCTTTGCTTACATATGCTCTGTAAAACTTGCAATTGTAAGTTCTGTTTTTGCTCCTCTGTAACATAAATCTATAACTTTCTCAAGGAATGGAGGTCCAGTCCTTTTAAATGTAGTCATGAATGATAATGAGGATTCTTTCAGTCTCTCTAGGAGAACAGATCTGATTTCTGTGTTAATTAGCAGACATTGATGTTCTGATTGTATTGCCCAGTTTCTCTCACAGACAAATTTTACAAATTTGTCATTAGTTCAGTCAAATTCTTAAATACTCTTCTGCTCTCTGTTTCAATGAATTTGAGTTCAGTAGCTTTCCTTTATTACAATAATCTCAACCCACGGTATAATACTACTTAATAAAAATCTTTTTTTTTCTTTTGGTGATACTGTATATCGTACTTTGGGCCTTGACACTGAATTGTCTTTAAGCCATGTTTTTAAATTTTGATTCCCAGACAAGATCTAAGCTAAGCTGCCCAAGCTGGCCTTGTATCCTCCTGCGTCAGTCTCCTAGAGTTCTGGGTTTATAAGCTTGTAGCACATGGTCTTGCTTTCTTTTAACTTTTAATAAGTATCTGGTGCTACTTATTTTCAGTAGTGTAGAATTTAAATACGTGTCATAAATTACAAATTTAGCTGTATTAGCTATCCTAACAACAAACAACATTTTATTCTAAATTAAGTTCATAATATCAGGCTGCTATAGTTGCTTGGTTTAATCTTTAGATTTTCTTTTCTTTTCTTAGAGCGAACAGTGGGCACCTTGCTTATTTATTTTGTGACAGCTTGGAATGCTCAAGCATTTGGCAAAATACTATTCTGGGCATTTCTGAATCAAATTAACATTTTGATTTGTAGACTGATTCAAGAAGACTGCTCACCCTAATGTTGGCGAGCCTTATTTAGTCAACTGAACAGGCCTAAAAAGAACAAGATACTAAGTAAATATGACCATTTCTTCCTGCTTATTTGAGCTCACATTGGTCTTTTTCCTACCTTGAGACCACAACTGAAGTATTACTTCTTTTAAGTCTTGGGCTTACTAGAGTCCATATTGAAATTTACTCCATCAACTCTCTTGGTTCCCAGACCCTCGGGCTGGGAGTGGTATGAACCATTGGCTTTCCAGAGTTTCTGTCTTACTGACTGCAGGTATGGAACCTCTCAGCCTTTATAATCATGTGATCCATTTCCTTATGATAGATATCTTTATAATTAATACATACACCTTGTTGATTCTAGTTCTGCAACACAATTGCATGTTAGGTCCTATGTAGAGCTTATTAAAGAGACAAAGTATCTCTTTAATCCATTGGTAAATTTGTAACAATTTGGATAAATGTTAATCTTTTGTTGTGAGATTCTTGTCAGAGAAGTGATGTGACTTCCTGTATTAGATTGCTTTCCCATAAAAGAGACACAACGCTCAAACACTCAGAGCTCAAAGGAGGAAAACTTAAGCTGATAGATTCAGGAGATTCAGTACATGGCCTACAGGCTCCGAGGCAGAAAAATCATAGAGAACATATGACAAAGCAAAGTTCGTGTGTGCTAGAAAAAGGGCAGGAGAGCACTGCTTGAGAAGAACACCCCCGTAACAACCAAGGTTGACTCTTCATGACCCACCTGAGTACATCCACAAGTGTGTCCCACCAATCACCGGGGTGGACCTAAAGACAATCAAGTTGATGCTGCAACCCATTTGTAACATATACTCCTCATCAGCTTCATAACCAAAGACATCTCCAGAAATCAGAATTAATCTCAAAATAAAGATGATACCAACTACCTAACATAATAAAACTGTTCTGCCTAAAACTGAAAACGCAAATTTATTCCTCAAAGTTTCAACATTTCTAGCATTTTTCAAAAGTCTAAGTCTAAATCTCCTCTGAAACTCACAGGACATTCTTATCAGGGAACCTCTGTAAAAACAGAAAGTGAGCTATGTGATCTCATCGTATAACTGGAGAGAGTAAATTTCGAGAAAAGAATCAGAACAAAGAATGGCTAAACTTCAGCATGGCAAATGTTAAGTCTTATAGCGGCATAACTGACACTAAGGGTTAAACGTGTTCAGAAGTGCTTGGGCAGCCCTTCTCTGGGGCCTTGCTGGTGGCAAGCCCTCCCAGCCTCTCTCTCATTGGTTGCAGCCCACTCATCTCCAAGGCATGGTTCTACTCACAGCAGTGGTTCTGCTCATAGCTGCAGTTTTCCTTGGCATACTTCCACATTCCTGGCATCTTCAACTTTCCCAGCATCTCCACCACACATTTGGATGTATTCCCACAGCTTTATGCACTGCCTTCTCTATCATCCCTTGAGTGGCTTCTGGATCTTTCTCTGAAATCAGGGTGAAACCTCCTTGAACTTTGATTCTGCGTGCCAGACAGTATTATGTGAATAATGCCAAAGTTTGCTACCAGCTGAAGCAGAAGCTGGGTCTCCCTTGGACCATGACTGTGGTCATTTCTTAGTGCTGGACAACTGAGAAGAGTGAAATGAATTCCAGAAAACCAGTTCCCCGGGAGACTTTTCTGAGTAGGGTTCTCAGAAGCTTTTCCTCAAGTGAAACATTCACACTTTTCCTCCATGCATCTTGCAGTGGGTGGTTTTTTGGCAATTTAGGTGATTCCCTTGAAACATCTTTCTTCTTATTCTTGTATGAAGTACTTTGTTTCTTTTCAATGGTGCACATTTCCTCAGTATCCACACCTTTTTAGGCTCAAACATCACATGTATTTTCTTTGGGGCCAGAAATTAATTTCTTTTCAAATTTCTGATCTGCCTTTTGCCTTTGATTCTCATTATAACTTTGACTGAAAGAAGCCAAATGTACCCATGTCACAGCCTGAAGGTGCTTTTGAAATTTTCTCCACTAAATTAGTCCACCAGTCTTAGTGTCAAGATCCTGTGAAGTCTCAGGACATAGGCAAAATACAGACAAATTTATTGCCGGAATGTAACGCGCACATTCTCTAGTCAAACTGACAGTGCAAGACCATGTTCCCAACTGAATTCTCCTGAGCTTGGGTTTACTGTGTGCATCTCTGCCAGAATTCTGGGCTTCTGACATCTGACCATATTCTGTCATCAAGCTGGGTCTACAGCATTCTAGGACTCCTTTAGCCAACATCTCCAAGCCTTTCCAAACTCCTCTTGCAAATCTGTTTTCAAAGCCTCTAAAACTTACCATTCATTAAAGTCACAGAGATGACCCCACTTTTCTGATACTTTTTTTTACTTATTAGCTTTTATGTTACTGATACAAAGTACCCAATATCCAGTGCCTAAAGAAGAAAGGTTTAATTTAACTCATGATATCAGATTTAGTACATGCTAATAATCTCCTAGCAGAAACACTGTTGTGGAAGGGAGTGTTGGAAGGCAGGAAACATCATGGTGGAAAGATGTTGAGTTCATGGTGGTGGGGAAGCAGACAGGAAGGACATTGCTATGAATGGGCTAGTGACCATAGACAGTCACTGAGAAGTACCAAGAATTATGTTTGCAATCTTCTGGCAACTCTTAATCTCAAAATAAAATAAGAGAAGACTGAATAATATAAGAATTAGAATTATAAAATTTAAATATTTTTATTTTATAAAACATCTGTATTCTTTTGTCAAGGTGATTTGATAAACTATATAGTTTCTAGTTCAGTTTCTGACCATAACTGTTTCAGGAAATTAAAGTCATCTCCGATAAAAATAATTTCTCCACAGTGTTTCCTCATTTTCTTTTAAAGTTTCAGTTCAAGCTGTATAGTGTCTGGAGAATTCTTTAACTGAATCATACTTGCGTCTTCCAAGGCAGATATCCAGGTGTTTTAAAATTACATCAGCAGTTGAAGGGGTGGAATACAGAATACCACATAGTTTGGTGTTATTCCTTGAGAGTCATTCATTTTTCAGTACGTCTAAGATCACATTTCTTTCAGCAGAGAGCACAGGATTCGACCCCAGGCATTCATGGAAGAATTATCAAGGGATCAGAACTACAGATACTCTGGAAATAAAGATAATTATGTTAGGCACAGTTTGGTGTGTGAAGGAAAGGTAACAGTAAATAATCACACAATCTGTACAGTCTATGACTCAACTTTTAATTTTCCTTTATAGCTATGATAATCAACTGTTAAGATAAATAATTCAATTACCTTTTGGTAACAGTTTTTCAATAAATGGTAATCCTTATACAAAGGTTATATTTAATGCTACTGAGGGGCTTGTTAGATTCTAGATCAAATCATTGCAAAATTCTTCATAAGTTACATTTTATACTAAAATTATTAAAAAGTAATTAATTTTAAACTTAACTTTTACTGTGTTGATCTTTTTTTGCTCTGCATTCACTTGTAAGTCACCAAGTTAGACTTATCTATGGATTATTCACTTCTCAGTTGTTAGAACTGAATACCAAACATTCCCAGCTTAAAAGAAAAGAGGTTTGCTTGGCTCCCAGCTTTCTGTGGGTTAAATCTATGTCTGGCTAGGTGTGAGAAAAGATCATGGTGGAGAATAGCTCCTTAACCCATGACAAAGAGAAAATGGAGGGGAAAAGGAGAAGCCGAGATAATAATGTATCCTACCAGGTCCCGCCCCCAACTACCTCTCCTTCAATGAGGCCCCATGTTCTAACAGAATATTCAGCCATAATCTTCAATGGATTAATCCACCTATGAGTATAGAGGCTGCATCATCCCACTGCCTGTTAAAAGTCCTGTTTTTGAATACATGAGACTTTTGGGAGACATTTTAAATCAAAACTATAATAACTTACTCCCTTTTTTTGGTCCCAATTTCTTGTTTTCCCTAATAAAAATTTAAAAATCCTATGTAAAATCATATTGACATTTCCATAACATTTGTTCTAAAACCAAGTTCAACTCCATTGTCTTTTAATTAGGATGTTTGAGATATAAGGTGCTACCTGGGAGTTAATAGATGCTAGAAAACGCTGATGCAGACAATTTAAATCACTATAGTACATTGAAATAAAATTAAAAACAAGTAATATTATGCAGAAATTTTCACCATTTGTCTTAATTGCCTAAGGCAGATTTCTTATTATGTATAAAAAACCCAAACATTTTCCCTAAAATTATTGTTTAAATTTGCTGTAATTTTTTTCCACTATGGTTTTCTCCTTTGTCCTTCAATTCAGTTAAAATATTATAGTTCTTCTACCAAGAAAAAAATAGTGTCCTCAGCACCACAGGGAATGTTAATAATGTAAGGCTATTCAGTCTTTTCTCAGCTGGGAGGAGCTATTCAAATAGTAAAACACAAGCCAACCTAAATGAGAACTATTTCAGCATTAAAAAAATAATACAATGGAGAAAAGAGAGTCATATTTTAGTCACGTACGAAGAGAACCAAAAAGACACCTGGAGACAAGGTTGGAGAAGACAGAACTTTTCCTAACTCTGTTTATAAAATTCTCCTGTGAGCTGCAGAAATCTCTTCTATAGAGACTTAAAGAAGGAATAATTAAATTTTTTTACATGACAGTGGTGTGAAGGTCTACATTCCATGGTGAGCCTGGTACCTCCCTACCACCTCAGTGAAAGAATCGAGGGACGTTTATCTGTTTTGCTCCGTCACCCTTAGTCTCAGGCATCACTTGAGTGTCACACACTACCTCACCCTGCAGTGTGTGTGATAAAGAAAGAGCACGTAGCACATGTGATAAGAATAAAGGAAAAAAGATGGAGCCATTGTTAGTTCTATTTATGGCTAATTGGAAACATGTTGTCATATTGCCTATCTGGTACCATTAGTGAAATTAGTATTTTAGTTGTTCTACCTATGGAGTAGGTTATAAAAAAAACAAATAAAGAATTAGAATGTGTGTTGGAAGAATCAACTACTAGAAAGCTTCAATTACTAGAACCAGTAAGAATTTTTTTAAGTATTATTTTCTTCGGAGGTTTATGCATATTTGAAAAACCCAAAAGAAATAACAGGAAAGTTATGTTAAATGGAAAACATATAATATAATTTAAAATGTACTACAGACAAACATGTTGGAAGTAAAAGTGAAGGGTTTTCAGGAAAAAGAAAAGAAAGGAAAAAATATAGTTCAGTCTTTGGATATGTGGATTAAATGGGTTGGATGTTAAGAAGCATGGATTATAAAATAAAATGATATGATAAATTAAACTTTACCAAAATTAAGAAGTCAGTTCTTCCTACGAAATCATTAGGAAAATAAAAAAGACAAGCCATGTAAAGGGAGAAGTTTTTTGCAATATGGGTACCTCCCAAGGGACTTTTAGACAGAATGTATGAGGAGATTTTATACTTTAGTAATGTCTTAGAATTATTTGTATGGACAAATACGTAAAAGGATTTAAGTACAGGTACTAATGAACAAGTACAAATTAATGTATATAGTGTGTTAACATTATACTTAATTTTTTAAACTATCAGGTTGGTACATGCACTGACCAATCAGAATAGACCCTGACAATTTGCCTTAGCCCCAAGATTCCAGAAACTTCCGCTTTAAAGGGCTAATCCCTTTGCAATCAATATAATATATTTACATGTATAATTTCAGTGATTGTTATATCAGATGAGGTAATACCCCACACTCACCTAAAGATTTCACTGCCTAATCTCCAAAACTTTTAAATATGTTCACCAAAAGAAGAAATTAAAGTTGATAATGGAATTGAGGTTGCCAATCATCAGATTTAAGGAACGTCTGGAGGGGAGAAAGGCCTCGTTTGTCCAGGTGGAGCCAATGTAATCACAAAGCCTTTATAAGTGAGAGATGAAGGAAGGAGAGTTCGTGTCAGAGTGGGAGGGAAGGTTAAGGAAGACGAAATCCAGGCAGCCTCTGGAAGCTGGCAGCGGATTTTGGGTCCTGGAGAGCTATTTTCAGGTTCCTAGAAAGGGCTAGGTTTGGCAACATCGACAGAGATTAGGCAGTAGGTATTTACTAGTCTGTGTACACATAATATTTTAAGAGCAGGTAAATGTCTGAGGGACGAGCGAGAATATCCGGTCTGCAAGTCAGCCCTGTGTGGTTTGCAGAGTCGTTGGATGCAGCCCCACCAAGTTCTCGTCAAACAGAAGAGGTTTCAGTTATCACACTGAAGGTGAGTTAATGAAGGCTAATTTTTAAGTTGATAATTTTGTATAGGCAATGGATGATGTCCTAAATTTTCAAATAGTCCTTGGCAGAAAAAATGTTCCCATCCTTGGTCTAGGGGGAGACAGAAAATTACTAATTATTAGCTCCTGAGCACCTTTTGTATATGTGTTTTCTAAGTACTTCACTTGTATTTTCTTATTTTACCTTTGTACTAAACCTCTGAGATTCGTACTCTTTACATGTATGGGGAAAGCACAGCTCAGAGAGATTCCAGAACTTGCTACGCTTCTCAGAATTATTAGTGGAACTGAGAGTAAACTATATGTAATTTAGTATTTTAAAAGTTTGCCTTGAAACTAAAATTCAGGTCTTCAGACTCTTTGCTCCTAAATCAAACCAGGTTTATAATATTCCATAATACACATATACCACAAACACACACACACACACATTTCCTATTAGATACTTCAAGGGGAGGGAGTTCAAGGTGCAGTGTAGAAGCTTCTGATCAGTTTATCATTAACACCTGAGGTCTGCTGCTGGTTAAGCACGGACCCTTCACCTTTTAACAAATTATTCGCATGCAGTAAATGCTTTGCAACTAATAAAGCATATTTGCATGTATAACTTCAGCAACTGTTGCATCAGATGAAATAATACTCTCACTCTTACCTAAGCTCCAACACCTTTAAATGTGTTTAACAGAAAAAGAAATTAAGTTTGATAACAAGTTTGCTAATCATCTGACATAATTAACTTCTGGAAGGGAGAATGGCCTGATTTATCCAGGTGGAATCAATGAAATCACAAAAGCCTCTGTAAGCAAGAAATGAAAGAGTTTGCCTCAGAGTGGTAAGGAAGGTTCCAGAAGCCAAGAATTCTAGGCAGCCTCTGGAAGCAGTAAACGTAAGGAGATGAATTTTTCTTCAAAGCCTCCAGGAGATACTGGCCTGGGGCCAGTCAACACCTGGATTTTAGCCTAGTGGGATTCATTTCAGACTCGTCTCCAAAATTTTAAGATAATGAATTTATACTCTTTTACTTCATGGTGCTAATTTGTCACTGCAGCTTTAGGGAAATAATACAGTTGTCATTATAAAACCCTCAAGGCAGGTATCATTATCCATGTTTTAGAGATGTGGAAATTAGGCTTGGAGTATAATCACCATACCTAAGAAAACTAAACCATTAAATAAATACTGTTTAGGAAATGAACTCAAGTGTTTTGAAAACAAGCATGATGTCTTTGTTATCAAATGAGAGGGTTGGATGACATACTCTATGGGGCCCTTCTAGGTCTATTACACAATGAATTAAAGGGTCAAATGAAGTCACAGACACAGGTGTGAGAATCTGTTGGCTGTGCATCTCCTTAATTCTCAGGAGTGTTTCTAAAGCAAGAGATTTTGGCATCTTTCTGGCACATTGCAAAGCAGATATTTTCCTTCTGATCTAAGCCTTGTAGGTTTTGCTTCCAGCTCCAAAGTTTGGCTGCCAAGGCCTTTCACACACACACAACTGAAGGAGTTTTCTCCTGTGCCTGTGAGGGATTTACTGACAGTTCATCAAAGCGAGTTTGTGCTGACAGCAACTGCTTTTTTTTTTGCCTGACCTGTTTCTTAGAACCGACTTGTCTTTTCACCAATTCAGGACATCTTGAACAAATGGGATTAAACTCGCATCTGTTTTGAAACATAATATACTTGTTTCTTTGATATATACTAGTCAATGTATTCTTATAGTAATATATATATATATATATATATATATATATATATATATATATATATTTAACTTCCAAAAATCATTTGTCACAGGCAGAGGTTTATTTTTTAAATATCATTTATTAGCATTTAGACAGACATTTGTATAAAAATTGTCCACGATTCTGCTGGTAAGAGATCCACTGGCCTTTTAGATAAAAATTAATGTATGTGCATAGTTAGAAAGTATCCATGAAATAGGACGAAACAAAAGTATTTTGTGCCTGGACGAGTGTATATTCTCATGGCTTCTCTGACATGTCCGTTTCAAAACATGTTCTTTCCCTTTTTAATTGTTCAATATCTACTTTGCCTGTGAAGCTCTTAAGTGTTTTATTTTTTTTTTTTACCTTGGCGTTTTAATAACTGCTTTCACATAATATAGCTTCTATTTTAATTGCAAGGAATTATTGGCTTCTTAATCAGAAGTCGTTTCTAGTGCATAAAATCTACCTCAGATACACTCTCATTTTTCTCGAGTTGTTTATTCTGAGTTCAACTTCCCTGTTTCTGAGGTCTGAGGGGTTTTTCACGTCGAGATGATGAAATCCCTCAGTTCTCATATATACATGTCATGACTATCTTTTGTTTGTGTTGATAGGCACACAATGCTAGAACCAGAGCAAAGCCATCCCAGTCTGGTTTGGCAGGAAGTCTTTTCTAGATTGCCTACACTAAAACTGCCACCTGATTTCAAAGATGAAAATGAAAAATGATCCAGTAGAAATTTTCTGTTCCAGTTTGTGACATCTCTCCCAGCTACAGCTGGGGTGTTATTCTTTTCCTTGGTTTTGCTATTTTATTATTGGGCTATGCTGTTTATTAATTTTTAAGTTCTTTAAGGCTTTTTATTATACTGGATATTGAACCCAGGGCTTTCATACCAAGCTGCATTCCAAGCCCATGTTTTAAATTTTTATTTTGAGACAAGATCTCACTAAGTTGTCCAGGCTGAGCTGGAACTTTCAGTTCTCCTGCTGCGGCCTTTCATAGTGCTGAGGTGAAAGGTTTGTGATACCTGACCCAGCTAGAATTTTTTTGGAAAATTTATTTTTTAGAGTAAACTTAGGTTCATAGGGAAATGAAGATGAAACCACAGTTATAACTCCTATTGTCCTTCCCCCTACACTTACAGCCCGACTGCAGGAGAAGTGTACTCCATCACTGTAGCACAGCCAGGCACTCCTTCACTCAGTTCTGAGTAATACACTGTTGTTTGAATATACCACAGTTTTTTTTCCCCCATCTATTGAACTGCATCCTGGTGGCTTCATAGTTTTGGCAATTATAAGTAAAGTACATGAGATCACCTGTGCACTGGTGTTGCATAGGGATAAGTCTTCAATTCTTTTGAGTCCATTTTAAAGAGGAATTGTTGGATCATGTAAGTGTATGTATAATTTTGTAAGAAACTGGAAAACCCTTCCACAGTGACTGTGTTATTTAACCCTTTAACAAGGCATAAAAAGCAACTGCTGCTGTTCCATATGTGTTGACAATGTTCCATAATTTGTCCATTCACATAAACGTTTACTGTTATCTCAATGTCTTGATTTATGCTTTTCTGATGAAAGATGGGGATGTGATTGTCTTTTCATATTCTTGCTATCTGCATATCTCTTGAGGAAAGTGTCAACTAAGGTCTTTGTCCTATTTTTTAAATCAGGTATTTATTTCTCTAGCTGACTTTTAACTTTAAGAACTTTAAGAGTTCTTTGTATATTTTTTAGGTTTTCTCTTACTAGATGTCTTTTGCCAATATTTTCTCAAAGTTTATGCCCTGCTTTTTCCTTCTCTTAAAATGTTTTTTTGCAGAGCAGTTTTCAGTTTCAATTAAATCCGGTACATATATCTTTTAATTCACTGATATTACCTTATTCTGTATCCTGTAAGTCAGTGCCTAACCTAAGGTCATCCAGATCTCTCCAATGTTATATTCTAGACTTACTTATCTTTTAAAACTTTTAATTTTGAAATAATCTTTGTGATGATGGTCTACATCTAGTTTTTTTTTTTTTTTTGAGGCAGGATCTCACACTCTGTAATCCAGGCTAGTCCTGAGCTCACTACCATGCTCATTTTATGTAGTTCTGGGGAATTTAACCCAGGGAATTAATTTTTTTTCAAACTAGATATCCAAGATCTTTACTACATAATACTATATAAGCAAAAAGTGAAGTGATAAAAAAGTTCAGAAATAAAATGTGCTGTCCCTGGAGAGCTCTTATATTTGCTGTGTCTGTATGTTATATGTGAAAATTTAAACACTAGAATATCATACTGTTCAGTGGCAAATGTATAGTATATATAAAAGTAGTGTGTGGCTAAGTATTTTAATTCTTCATTGGAATGCATAATAGATAAATGTGGAAACAAAACTTTTTCATCTTCATGGATTGTGAATCATTTGAACGAATGAGGTACCATTCATTAAGTACCTGCTATAGTAGAAATGTTATACTATAATTAATTAGTGACCATAACTTTATTATGATTTATCATTATTGTGTCAATTTTGTAGGTCAGAAAATTAAGAAAAGTTTTTAAACAACATGATGGAGTCCATATGGCTAGGAAGTGAGTCTGACCTGGAACATTTTATGCCTAAGTATTTTTTTTTTCTTGTTCTCTACTGCTGCTGGATGGATAGTGATTATCTAATGACTTTCTCCTGTTACTTTTAAAATTTTTGACATATTGTAGCAGCACTTCGCTAGTTATGCATCCTTCTGAAGCTTATCTGCTACTCGGAAATAGGTAAATCATCGACACAGAGATAATTTCTTGTAGGATAACAGTAACAGTATTTCAAATAATTTGAAGGTAGAAACTCAGCATAAACAAGGAACAGCTCTGTCAACAGATCAATAATTATGTGAAAAGTCAAGAGCATATACAGAGCACAGGTGATCAGTTTTGAATGAATTTTCCATTTATTAAATATTTTACCAAGGTTATTTCCCTTAGCATTAGAGTGGCTGCCAAGTAATCATTCATTCATCCTTTCATCATTTGTGGATAATGGAAAGAAATCATATGTGGCAAGGTTTAATTCTAGTCAAAATTATTGTGTGCTTTTATAAGGTTATGAATTGACACTGTGAATCATCTTGTATTTTATTTACACAGGAAGTACAGTACAAATTGCTATTCCTTGTATAGTATGAGAGCATTATGTACTAAAATCGGCAGTTTAGAGTCCAGAAAGGAACATATGTTGAAAACTCAAAGAACTTACAAATTTATAGTAACATGTATTAAAAATGTTTATTTAGGCTTTAACAAAACAATTTTATGGGAAAAGTGTAATGGGATTTTGATTTTTAAGGAGAGATTTTAAATGAATGGACGCTTAGAACCTGTGTTAAGTAGGTTTAGGCTTAAAAGAAATTTAGCATAATTTTATCTAGTACATAGCAAAGCTGATTAAATTAACATGTACAAATTAAGTGTTCATGATCTTAGTATAATGAACTTCTAATTCACAAAATTCTGTTTTACTCTACCTTGCAATTCATTTCTTCTTTGATAGATTTGCTTGTTCACTGTTTTTGTTTCTTCATCAATGTTTTGGCATTGTAAAAAAGATTTCCTTGGATACACATTGATGCCACTCGTTACTTGTTTTATTACACTGCCTTCTTGTCAGTGATGCATAGAGAATTAAAGGGGTTGTAGTAGGGGAGGAATTTAAACATGAATTAAAGCACATTGTTAGCTTTTGAGCACGTAGGAAGAGGAGGTGATCCAATCATCTAGGCTTGACTGACTAATATGTGGTGGGATCAAAATATACAATGAATGTTTAAATTACAAAAAAATTAATTCCTCAGTTTATTCTACCACACTTTGAAAACACCTATCCCATTGTTCTTGTGAATTTCTGCAGCTATTCTAGAATCTACTTGTTCTCTTGGCACTACCTTGATTCCAGATACTTTATATTCATAGGATTTCATTAATTACAAATTATAAAGTTTTGTTTAAAATTTTCACCTTTGAAAAAATGGTGTATGAGATAATGATATGCTATGCTTGTGTACCAGAGGGCAGTTGTGGTGTAGTTTCCCAGGAAGCAGGTGTGGTGTGCCGTACAGACACTTACAAATGTTACACGAATATTTACTTGGTGATAGATTATTTCCTCAATGATTGTGTATATTTATGCTGTACTATTAAAATGTGTAATTTAATTGACATTTAAATATCAAATAATTCAATGATCATTTAGAAAGGAATAAGATATACTTATTACCAAAGGGCTTTTCATTGATAAAGTGAAATAGAAATAATTAAAATTATAAGATCGAAAATGGAATTTGGAATGAAAGATGTGATGCTAGACTCTGTCTCTTACTGGTGCATCTTGCTTCTAGATATCGTCAACAGAGAAGTGAAATGTTATGAACAATCACTGAATATATATATATATATATATATATATATGTACTTCTGTACATATTAATATATATATATGTACTTCTGTACATATTAATATATATGTACTTCTGTACATATTAATATATATATGTACTTCTGTACATATTAATATATATATGTACTTCTGTACATATATATATATATATATATATATTATGTACTTCTGTACCTATTTCCACATAGTCATTAATGTCAATCCATTCCTATGGATACCTATCTCTGTTCTAATTCAGCACCACAAAGCTGATTCTAGGCTTCTCACTTGTTCTATTTTTGTCTATGTCCTACAGTAAGAAGTTTGTCTCTTACTACCCACTCTGTTGTTTCTTTATTTCACCTGAAGCCAACATAAAATATTTTCTAAGTAACCCATAGTCCTGTGAGAAACACCTCAGTAACCAAAGTGAAGTATCAATATCTAGTATTTTTAGCCTTTTCTTGATACCCTATTTTTGAAATTTAGCAAATTTCTATCTTTTTGGAGTTATATGAAGCTGTATAATACTGAATATATCCAATTTTGGCTTTGAGATAGAGAAGGCACGTATGAGCCAGTAGATGTTAGGCATGACTATAAACAGAAATCACCCTTTACTGACAGTCGGATTATCAGTGGTGTTTGAATTTAGCCAACATATCTAATGAAACTGCAAACAGATACTCAGTAAGAACCTTTAGTAAGAAGTACAATTTGGCCACCGCCTTGATTTCAGTCTCTGTAACTTGAGTCTGAGAATGTAGCCAAGCTGGCTTTTTTCTTACCCACACAATAGTGAGATTCTACATTTTTTGGCCTTTCACTTCCTGGTAATTTGTTACAGCAGCATTAAAAAATGAATAGCACATCTCTCCTAATAATTCTTGATTTCAATCTATTGTTGGAAAAAAAGATCACACAACCATATACTCATTAAGTGTCAAAGGTATGACAGATGAGGAAAAATGGAGGGATTGCATCAAAATGAAAGGACTGAAGCAACGGTGCTGTGGGACAGTAGGGCTCCTGGGTTGGCCCCCAAGATGGTAGAGAGACAGTCATGGAAGAAGTGTGGTTTCATAAAATCAATGGTTTAATTGATCATATGGCACCAATCTTAATATCTCAGTTTTAAGAATGTACAATGTGTTCTCTTTCTGCCAATGACAAACTACCTGAAAAAATTATAAAGAGAGAAAAGTTTATTTTGATCCATAGTTTTAATATTTCAGTCGTTGTTACCTGACTAGCTTTTCTGGTGTTCGTGGCAAGGCAGGTCATCAAGGGTGGATGTGGTGTGATGGAGCAAAGTAGTGTGTTTCATGACAGAAAAAAATAAGAACGACACGAAGGACCAGGTTCTCAATATCCTCCTTCAAGAGCATTCTCTCCCAAGACTTGACTTTCTACTCCTAGGCGCCACCTCCTAAATTCCCACAACCTACCTTCCATTAGTGGCCTAGCCTGGCAAAGAAATCACAAGTGTGGACTTCTTAGTGGAAATTTTAGATTCAAACCAAAACACACAGGTTATATAGGATGAAGTTAGGTGGATTTACATAGAAATGATCTGTCCTACTCTAGCAGTTCTATGTCTTACATTCCTTTAACACAAAAGGAAAAACTAAGAGATGTGTCATCATCGTGACAGAAGCTCCTGTAGACAGCTGTGGGGGATGCTAATAACTGCTGCACTCCCAACATTTCTTCAGACACAGAATGGGGGAAGCGTACATGGATAAGGCCAAGGGAGAGAACGATGAAGAGGAAATTGACACTGAAAATTAAAAAAAGCGTAATAGCTTCAATTTCTTTTATCTTAGTTTTTATATATACTTAATGATATATAGTGAAACATATTGATAAAAAGTTCCCAAATCTGTTCCAAATATAAAAATCATTTCATTGAGATTTAGAAAGCAATATCCTAGCTTAAATGACAGCATTTAGAGTAGTATAGTGAAATAATGAGGCATTTTATGATCATTGGCATCTTAGATTTGATAAAATTTTTGGCATTTAATCCTTATATCAAATATGAAATATTTTATCAGTATTGCTATTTATCAATATGAAGAATCCAAGATTTAATGATCTTAAATTCCCTGAACTCATGCCATTAATAAAGGACCTAGCTGTCACAGATTCAGGGGTTAATGTTCATTATATAAAACATGGTAGGCCCCGCCCCTAATGAAAGGACTGTGTACAACCTCTTTATTGAACTCCCAATATTAATGTTCTAATGTTTTAAACTGGCATATCAAACATATTGTATTCTTAGTTGGAGCTCAAAATAATGTTATAAATTAAGGAATCAAATACTTTAAAAATAAAACGTTAAAAATAATTTTTTTTAGATGTTACTGTTGAGACACCACACAGCCATTTGGATTTGGGAATGAGTTCACTTTACTTTCTCTAGATAAGGTAAGGTAGAGACACGTGCACTACTGCAAGTGATATTTGTGAATTGGGGCCCAGTAGAGAAAGTGAAGAGAGTATGAAAATGATATATCTTTTCATTTTAAAGCTCTTGTAGTTTATATGAAAATAAAACACAAAAATATCAAATATAAAGCACAAGATATCAGCGAAAGTTACTCAAAACTACATGCTAATTTTTGAGAAAAATATATGAAAGTACAAAAAATTTAATTTTTAGGCCACATGTACCCGTTGTGTCATGCCAGGGAAAACATTTCCTCTTTGTTAAAGAATATTCCTTAATGAAACACGTTGAGAGTACTCATGTTGTGAATGCTCAATGCCTTGCGAATGGTACTTAAAAACTGCAAATCTAAGTAATAAAACCCTCAAAATTTACAGAACTCTTTTGCTTTTGGTATTTTCAAAAGTCACCTTGGGTAAATGGATTAAACTCAGTTAAGTTCTTTATACATATGAGAAAAAAACTGTAAGATATAAAAACACCCTTACCTCTTTCCTTAGCATCTATTGATGATGTTTTTAATCTATTAAAAATACTACATAAATTTAGACAGAATTCCCAATTCTGTCACATAGTACTAGCCACCTCAAATGTTAGATGAACATTATCTTAGATGTAAATGTTTATCAATTCAGTTTGTTGCATACAAATACAGTAAAGAAGTAAATACATGGTCTCACTTCAAAACGCATTCCAACATATATCCTATTTAGATTGAGGTCTTAACTATAATTTCAACAACGGCAGAACAGAATTTTAGTAGCTTATCCCCTTCTTGTAAATATATCTTCATAAAAATATTTAAAAAACTGTTAAAATGATGATTATGGAATAAATTAAGTTGCAGTTATTACCAAATTATTTTTATTAGTTTTTGAGATAGTCTCATTCTGTAGTCCAGGCTTGTCCCGAACTCATTTTGTAGCCCAGGCTGGCCTCAAATTTATGACAGTTCTCCTGCGTCAATGTTCAGAGTGCTGGGATTATGGTCATGCACCACCACGCCCAACTCACTTTTATGTTGTGCTGGGGGATTGAATCCAGGGCCTTGGGCACACTAGGCAAGGGCTGTAACTCCTGAACTACACTCCCAGCCTTGACTTGTTTCAATGTACGGCGTCAAATAACTCAACATTTAAAATCAAGGATGATTTTTACTCTGACAACTGTTCTTATCTCTTTCATTGCTATACTTTCCACTTAGTTTCATAATGTTTTTATGGTATGATGGTCAGCTTTCAATCATTCTAATGAATACCTAAGACAATCAACTTATAAAGAACAAAACCATTCAGTGTCTTCACAGCTGGTAAGCAGAAAGAGGAAGAAAGAGGAGGTAGAGCTGCTATGCTTTGGAAGGAAATACCTCCAATAACCTACAGGCCTCCACTAGCCCCTACTTCCTAAAGTTTTCTCAAATTCCCAAAACCATTACACTGCTGACCAAGTACATGCAGTTTTGAGGGACACTTAGCTTCTAAATTACAGCCTTCTACCCTATCCAAAAATTTATGACCATCTCACAATGCAAAGTGCACGTACTCCATCACTAAAGTTCCCAAGGTAGTTGTATCTACTTTAGTGCTGTTCATAAGTCTAAATCCATAGTTTCCTTTGAGAATCAGCCTCTAACCTTGAGTCCCTATAAAAATCAGCAAGAGCACAAGTTACTTTTAAAATACAATCCGGAGACAGACATAGGATAAACAGGAACATAGCAAGGAAAGATCAGACCAAAATGGGATCGAAACCCAATAAGGAAAATATCAAACTATAGTTCCATATCTGTGTTTGAAGCACACTGTGGTGGAATGTGGACTCCTAAGGGCTGGGACAGCCTCCACCCCGATAGCTTTGCTATCTGCAAGCCATTCTGCCCCTCTTAGGGTGGTCCATGTTCCTGGCATCTCTAACTTGCTGGAGTCTCGAGTTTAGTATTGGTAACACCTTTTTCAGGTCCATAAATTAACACAAAATGGTCTGTTTGCAGTGATTTCAACTGCCGCAACTATCATCCTGACTTCACAGGATTTTCTTTAAAAATTTGATGGAAGCACCCATGACTCTGGCATTCTGTGTATTTGCGAATTGTGAATCCTACGGATGGCACCAAAGTCTTATGCCAATGTGAGCTATACCTGAATCTGCTTGAACTTCTGCCAGTGGCAAACTCTGAGTGCCTGGCTGAATAAACCCTGGGGAATGAATTATTGGGTGCTTTTGAGCATATAAGATTCTCCTGGGGCTCTTTCTTCAGTGAACATCTTTGAAGTGAATTTGTGCCTTTACATCTTTGGGCCTGTGATGGGTGGGTGGCCTTTCAGATTCCTAAGATGTCTTTAAGGCATCGGTCCTATTGTTCCAGGACAAAGCATATAAGTTATTTTTAAGGATGTTAATCTCTTTAGCAACTGCATCCTCCTTAGCTAAAATTTCACATGTGGTTCTTTTCAGGCCAAGCTGTAAATTTTTAAAATCTTTTCTGCTCCTCTTTGCTCTTAATCTTTACTGTACACTGGCTAACAACAGCCAGTAATATCCATGCTGCAGGTGGCCTGATATTCTACTCTCTTAAAACATTTTCCATCACGTAAGTTAGTCTATCCTCTGTAAATTGACCGTCCCAGGAAGGATCAGAGTGCACGCACATGCATCCGCATTCTTTGCCCCAACATAACAAGGATGGTGTCTAATCTTGTTTCCAATAGAACCACCATTTACATTTGAAAGCTCATCAGCATATCAGCATACTTTTAATGTTCATCTTTGTATTAGTGTTCTGATTTTCTAAGTCTTGAGAGTCACACAAAAGCTACACTCACACATTCTAGATTTTTTTCGCCTATTCCTCTACACATTTCCAGATGCCTCCTATAAACAAATTCCCAGGACCTCCCCACATTGTCAAATATAGGCATAGCGACAACAACCTTGCTTGGTACTAACTCTCTTGACGTCCCTCAACCAGGTTGACAAAATTAACTTCTGAAATTAGCCATCACACATAGTCATACTTTAAACATTGCTAATGAATTACGTGCCTAATCACAAAATCATTTAACAGGAAGTTTTATATTTAGTAGATTTTATTTTTACCAACATTTTTTGCTGTGACTTCTTTATTCCACATATGTTGATGTTGTGTGTGTGTGGCTACATAGAATAGGTTTTCTCCTGGACTTCTTATGTGTTCCATAGATGCTAACATACTGTAGCTGATCTCCTTTCTGTACTTGAATATGGATGCTTCTTTCTTCTATTTTTATGTGATTACATAAGAGTGTTATTATTAAACATGTTATAACGAACTGCTTAGAACTCAGTACGGCCCATTATTGACATATTCTTCAATTTCAAGAAGATTTTTCCTTTCCTTGTTGTTCTTTTGTGATGTACATGAATAACACGTGGGGTAGGTATTCATCAGCTCAAATCTTCTTAATCAGTAATTTCCTTTTCAAATGTCAGTCATCTAATCTCATTCCCATTATATTTGGTTTATCCGATATTTTTCAAAATTATTTCCCTATCGAAGTTATATTATGTTCGTACTTTTCTATTTTTCTCTTGCTTATGTTATCATACATTTGAGTTCTTACATTTATTTTTACAAAGTTTTAGTGCAAAGCAGTTGTGTTAAATGGATTTGTAGTATTGTTTCTCTCAATCCATTTTTAAAAACTTGGCTTTTACATGTTATATTTTATTTTCTCCTTCTCAAGTATGTTCTCTACCTTTCTATGGGGAGATTTCCTGTTTTATTTCACTTTGATTTTTAAATTTTTTTGGTCTTCCATTTTAGATAGGCAAACACTAGAAAAATTGAATCTGTGTCTCATTTAAATCCTGATCGACTTAACATTTTTGTCTAGATACATCCCTATCTAGTAATTGGTAAGAATATGCACAGCCAGTATACTGTTACCCTTTGAACTTTTCCTTACTGTCAGAAACTATATAAGTGCATCCATCACAAACATAATAGTAAGATTATAGCATGCACTTATTTTGTATTTCATTTTTTTCATATAATTTATACCATAAATGTAAATAACTCCGTTTTATAGTAGAATTGGTTGTATTGTGGACTCCAGACAGGGACTTGCTTTCTCTCCCTTTGTTTGATATTTCTGTGTAACCTGGTAAGGACAGCAGTCATTGTTACTATTTCAAAAATAAAAACTTTTGGTTTAGTTACAATAGATTCTGCGCTTAGGTGTTGATTTACCTATGGAAAAGTAACCCCTATAGCATTATGTTGAAATGTTGCTTTAATTATTTATGTAGTCTAAAATACCCACTTGATATAAAATACACAATTAAGGAGCCTTTGGGGTATGTTTTGACATCTAAAAATATCTGAAAATGATTTTGGAACCATGTCAGCTCTTAAAAAGTTCATTTCCAAATAGTTTCTGAAATACCAGTCGATAAAAAAAATCATAGAGAGGTCAGTGCCTGCAGCTTTCAGCTTTGTACTGTTGTAGCTTATCTAGAGAACAGTACTAAAGTATGCTCTTTTCGTGTTGCTGTTATATGACCGAAGGATTGTGCACTCTGGAAGCTTGGGAACATCTTTGCTAATCTTTCTGTGCATGTTCCTTTGACCAAAAACATTGCCTCATGCTCACTTGTAAGCAGCTGAACTCTCAGACCCGGATTGTTCCTCTGTGGTAGCTGATGGTTAAACTTTATAGTTTTAAAAGTAGCTGCTAGGTGTTTGTAAAAAATGGGTCCTATTATTTCCTTTGTACATTTTTATTGATTATTTTTACTTGGGTTGCACTTTTAAACTTCAGTTTTACAAATGGCAACCTGTAAGGGCAAAATTATAGGAGAAGTTAATGCAGAAAGTTAGAGAGGTTGAAAAAAATCTCTCCCAACAGATTCCATCAAATATTTCCCAGTGTTCCTTTTGTGGCCGAAGCCCCTAATATAACACTCAGCCTCCAAGAAAAAAGCTGACATAGTGAACAGAAAAACCACTGAGTGGGGAAGCTCAGAAGAACCATCAGCCCAAACCTCCCCCTTGACAGCACTAAGTCCACCCTGGGTTACAATTTAGCTGAATTGCCTGTACAATGTGGTTTCTTTCTGTCTGGAACAATTCATTCTCTTTATGAGAAAAGGGAAAACTTGCTCAAACTCCATTGTTCTCCAATTTATGTGATTAATTGACATTAGTCAATATGCATAAGAACAACGGGGAAAAAGGCAGGTTTAGAGGATCCTTAGCTGTGGTTTGACGCTGCATTTAATCAAACAATTCTTAGCTTTCCACAGCTTTTTTTTTTTTTTCCAAAGGCAACAAAGCGGAAGATCAGTAGGCATGACACTGGAATCCCTTTTATCAGCCCCTGAATGAACAAAGATTTAACATTTGTCTTTCATGAATATACAACCCGATGCTTACTCTCTTAAGTGTGTGAGGTAAGATCAAATTACTTCCCTTAATGAAAGGCATAGAAAAAGAAATTTCCTAAAGAAAGGATTTTGTGTTTGTTTTTGGTGGTGGTGGTGATAGTTTTGTTTCTAAATATAGACATTGTTATATTTGTGTTCACGACTACCAAGAGAAGCAAATGCATGATAGTTAATATTAAGGATTTTAGTATCACAGTGATCAGGGATAACATGGAAATTTCTTTCACTTGGCCTATCCCAAGGTTTCCCTCTGAGCATTCTGTATTCTAAGAATATGAAAGAGGCATCCTCTTGAGTCACTGTGGGAAGTGCATGAGAATTAATTTGAATTTTAATTGTCCCATGTGACATTATTTACCTTATCCATTGTATACTTTCGTGATTGCCAGCCTTACATCACCCACGAAGTTCATCCAGCTGAAGGTAATATCAACTATTAATACTATTGAACTTTGTCTCCAGTGTTATTTTTTCCAACACATTTGCACCTGTTCAGCCCTTCAGTGGCACCACCCCCCAGCTGTACAAAGGAAAGATTCTCCACAGTGGACCGGCTCTTCTCTTTTCGTATCGCTCAGGATAAGAATCCCATCAGCTTTCACCACAAGGAATTAGTCATTGATGCTGACGCTTCAATATGACACTTGGGGCCAATTCGGCTCCAGTAGTGTTATTGGAGCTTTGGCTATTAAACTTAAATTCCAAAAATCTAATGGGCTCATTTTCCCTCACACCCTGGGATTTATTAGATATGTCTTTCAAGACAGATGATCCTCTAGTGAAGAAGCATGTTGAGAAGTGGATCTAAACTCAAAGATTCTGAATGTCTGGTTGTCCTTTATCCTATTTTGCTTGGAAGTAACTTTGATAAAATGTATCTGATATCCTCACTGAGACATACAGCTGTCCGTTAGAAATGTGAGTTTGCCAACATTGTTAAGTGCTGCTGGAGAGCAGGCGTGTTAAGACTTGCCTGGCAGATTACAGAGCATTTCGTTTCAGGTCCATGATAATGGAAAATTGTATTTTGGCACTTATATTTCTTCTGTCAAGATGCATGCACACTCTTTGGTGTTTCCTCCTAATCAAGTAGTCTTTCCTACATCTATAGTATCTGTATCTTTTAGTTCATCTCACTAAATCTGAATTCCAGCACCCTATAAATTATCTCTCTTTGTGCGTACAAAAATTTGAATGGAAAGAGTATTTTTTGTGACTTGACTTTGATGAAAGGTTTTTATAAGATGAACTGAAAATAGTTAAAAAGTAGTTGATGAGATGATTCTTAGCATTACCTTAAATATATTTGATATCTAATTGACAGATCTTTTTTCATTTCTGACATTGGTTCCGTGTTTGGCTGCATGTTAATAAGCACTCCAGGAAGCACAGAAGAATGAGATTGAGTGAGGGATGCTCTAGCTTCTCAGTTTACCTCCTACTGAATAAGAACTTACCAAAGACGGATTCAAACAGTTATGCTTGTCCCATCATCGGCATTAAGACCCGAAATCAAATAAGCAACTCATTAATTTCTTATCAAAAAAGTAAATTAAATATTTATTACCTTCATACTTTGTGTGTATAAGAATCATTAGAATTCTTAATTCACATAGTGTATCAAACATTTGTAAAAAATGACACAAATTGTAGCTACTTTATCAGAAATTGCTGTGCTGGCTGAATACTCTGAGAGATGGATTTCACAGTCTCTCCTAGTATGTGAGCTACTCTGCATATCAAGTGAAGAGAATTTAAGATAATCCATTTTCTGTGTAAGTATAGAAACTTAAGGACATTGAGGATAGCACTGTTTCAAAAAATGTAATTACACAAAAGATATTCATGGTTAAAGAAAAATGTGGCAAAATATGTGGTAGATTATCAGAAAACAATTTCAAGGGATGTATTAATGATCATGTGCTTTGTCAACTAATGTTTATAACACTTATTTATAAATTAACATGTAAAGAGACATGGGCAGTAAAATGACAATTTTTTATAAAACTGTTATGTAGTTGGTTGCTTCATTGGTTCTCATTATTTTGTGCTGTTATTCCATGTGATTTTGATTAGAAAAAATATTTAAAATGAAGCAAGAATGATAAGTCAGAAAAGGGACTAACAGAAACATCTCAAAGGCAGAGACTTCAAAATTTCTAACAGAAGTTAACAATTTCTGTTTAACTCATTACAAAATGTCTTTCAGAAGTCTTAGTAAAAAAACTGAATCAGGTATACTAATGCTTGAAAAAAGAGTGTTAGCAAAATGACAATTTATATTTTAGATTAAAAATGACACAGTATTGATAAGGATCTAGACTTAAGTAATGTTTTTTTTTATTATTTGTTCATTAAGTTTCAACCTCGTAAGTACAGGTTGTATTTTTCCAGTGTTGTATCTTTTACATCTTGAAAAGTGCCTGGCATAGAGTTCTATAAATATTTGTTGGATGGATAAATGTAGGCTTTGTAGATAAGAAAAATTTAAAGGGTAACTAAAATAACATAGGTGGTGTTTTAGGTTCAGAAGGCCAGATAATAATATTGATGGCCTTCTGGCTTTGTGTCTTCCAGATAAAAAATAACTAGAAAAAAGTTCTGATTAAGGAACTATCATTAGGAGTTAAGTTCTTAGTACTTGAAATAGGCACACATACATACAATAACTAGGAAATGTGTGTTTGTATATAATCTATTCATATAAATGAATGTATAGAAACATAAGCCGCGTGAGTTATAGAAGGGAACAATTCATTATTTTTCTGTAATTGAGAACTAATTTCTACCACTTATATCTGAAACATAAATCTGCTTTCTAGAGTAGCTATTTGACTTATTAATGGAAGACTTCTAAAGGCACTAATTTTCTTTCAGTGGCTCTATGTGATGTAACGAGATGTTCATCATAAAATTCATGATTCACTAAGAAAAAATTTAGAGACTGGCAAATAAAGAAAAATGCAGATCTCAAAAGAGATCATCCTATGTAGCATAGGACTTAAAATAGAGGTCTGAATTAATTTCTTAATCTTTGTATGCTTCTCAGAAGATATATTTTAAATGAATATTTAAGTAAAAGTCATCTCAAAACCTCTTGGAATGAGATGTATTTCTTTTAATCATAGTCAGTGCCTCTCAAACTGTTTCTTATAAACATGGAAATAAATCCATAAAACAGCTACAAGTTTGTAGCATAAATGTGGAATCTGGTTTAGCTACCTATAATTATGTGACAGTATGGTTTGAACCTTCTAGACAGGCTTGATCAGCTGCAAGTCATCACTAGGAGCTCAGTCTTTTCTGCTCTTCCAGAGATATTTCAGAATTATATTCAACTGATCTAACTAATCAGAGTTAGAGGAGCAGGTTTATCCATTTGACCTATTATTTTAAGTTTCTACTGAAAACTAACATGTTTATTTACAAAGTAACAACAAAAGAAATAACAAAGCTTACGAGTGATACAAATAAAAGTCAAAAACACAATAAAAGTGAACTCAGTTGTTGACAAATAGCATTTTTTCTCTATTATCATTCTGTTTATTGTCACACTACGGTTTATAACAAACAGATTTAATACTTTATAAAAGCTGAGTTTTCAAATAAAGAAGTGACTTGTTTCTTTTTTTTTTCTTAGTCATCTCTGTACTTCTATATTTGAATACCTCAAAGGGAATTTTATAAAGAAGATAGATTATATTTCTTACAGTTGTGGAAGGCCACGGTCAAAGGGCCTGGTGAGGTTGTTCAGGTCCTCTTCGTTGTGTTTTCTGTCAGAAGGCAGAAGAGAGAGAGAGAGAGAGAGAGAGAGAGAGAGAGAGAGAGAGAGAGAGAGAGAAGAAACTGGAGGATAAAGAGGGAAAAGAATGAGAATGGTTGGAGGAATGCTGAACTCATCTCTAATATGAATATTACTTTTGCAAAAATGACCTTAGTTCATGAGTGAGGTACCCTCATGACATAGTCACTTCTTAAAAAAATCCCACCTCTTAACACCATTGCATTGGTAATTAGGTTTCTAACACATGAGCTTTGGAGAGCAAATTCAAGCGATTATACACTAAATAACAGTAAGCGTTTCTATATTTACATATAAAAGGTAATGTCCCAATCCCCTTTGTCCTCGACTCTGCTCTATGGAAAGTCAGCTAGGTGATTTTTAAAACAAGGTTTTAACAAATATAGTTACTGATAATGTTAGGACTAAAAATTTACTGGTGATGAATCTCATGGAAATCATCATTTTCCAACCTAATCAATTTTAGTTGGAACATTAAACAATAATAATCATTTTATACCCACATAATTTATCTAAATAACCAGTAAGGACATAGGTTTCTTTTTCTTTTTCTTTTCTTTGAGACAGGGTCTTGCTCTGTAGTTCAGGCTGGACCTGATTTTTTTATGGATTCTGAGCTGGCCTTGTGTTCTTCACAATTCTCCTTCCTCAGCTTCCTGTGTACTGAGATTATAGGTGCGGACATAGGTTTCTGAACTGTATATATTTTAATTGTTCTTAAAGTTATATGTTAATCGAGAAAAACATATACTGTTGGCTATAATTAATGTTATATAAATAGGAAAGTCTTTGTTACTACTGTAGTTACTGTTGAGTTTTACTTATACTAAATCAATCTGAGATATTCTCTGAAAAATATCAGTCTCGACAGAAGCAGAGACTGAAGTAAAGCAAAAATAGTTGGAAAGATAATTAAAATATGATATGGTATAGGTAAATAATGCTCTTCGATGATATTGGCGATAAAATTCAATTTGGCCTAGAAAAGCAGAAAGTTAATTCAGAAATGTTGGCGATATTTGAGTTAGGCTTTGCCATAAAATTGGAATTGTAGAAGGAAAGAAAAAATTGCCAGAAGGAAAAAGATACGATCACTAAGAACAGCTCATCTGTTCATAAGTCAGGGAATTTGCAGGAAAGAAAGAAAAATAAAACCATAAAACTCATTAAATCTAACTGAAGAGAACGTGGAAGGCTTATTTATAAAATGCACAAATATCTCTCTGAAAATCTAATTTGGAAACTGTCATGAATCAAAACATTTAGTCTCACTCTCTCAGCTCTTTCCTCTGTCTGTCTATCTGTATTCCATTGTAGCTAAGCTTCTTATTCTAAGCCTACATGTCTGTCTTCTGGCTAACTTCCTCTTCAGTTATTTTTTCCGTGGACACAGAGCTGATGGCTTCCCTGCCCCAGCATGGGCATGACCGTGACTTTCTGAGTTCTCTGCATATTACCGTATCTGCTCCTGGTGTACAAAATTTACAAAATTCGAATTCTCAGCGGGAAAATCTGATTGGCCTAGCTCATCTTGTTCATTCCAGAGCACGTATCATCCACTACCTCCTTGACTGTAACTGGGAGCATGAAGCATCTCTCATTCGACTGGTGATGTCTACAGACATCTGTGAACTATGACATAGTTTATAGCTTCAATGCAGCTGGTGTGACATGCACTGGCTTTGTGACAGTAAGAATGGATTATAGAGAGTATTCTTTGTCATGCATGGGATTTTTGGTAGAAATTGAGAATCTTTGGAATTTCCTAATTGCACTGATTTCTAGAGTTGAAACTTTGAAGCACTTGATAGATTAGAAGGAGAAAGTTACAGTACATGCAGACACTAGGGGAACAGCATGGTGAGCATTCCAGAGAGGAAAAGCAAAATGACAAAAATTTCCCATAATGACTTTCATTTATGACGTGGTGTAAGGCATAGAATAAGCCTTTACCATAGGAAAAACATAATCTAAGGGGTATAGTAACAAATATTCACATGAAAATAAAGAAAAATATAAACCTGAATGAAGAAATGGGTGAGTAGAAAAATAAAAGAAAGGTAATAATATAATTGCAGGATATTCATATCAGGTATATTATTTTTAAATGGGAACAGTCAGAAGGGATTTGTATTTGGGCAAAACACAGTGGCCTATTTTGTTCCCTGTGGACAATAAAACTATTCATAGGCATGAGCAGATGCAGAGAATCCAGAAAGGAGATATAAAAGTATCAATTTTCCATGTGTAGGAAGATATTTATAGAAAAATTTAAAACCTAGAAAAGGGCTAGAAGGCAAAACATTGTCATTATCTTTCAAATTATTTCAAATTATCTATTATGAAGGTATCATAGAATAAAGTCTAATAAATGACAACTGTTTATTAAGCACCTCCATGTGTCATAGAGGTTATTGTATTTCATCTTCACAGTATCTCTAGGAAAAGTATATGTTACAACGATTTTATAGACAAGAACATTAAAGCTCAAAGAAGCTAGATTTAACTCATTGGCCATTTCAGTTAAGGTAGGACAGTTCTTAATCTTGCCATTTTTATATTGTGTTGTAATTTTTCCTTCAACTAACACTCATATGAGAGTTGGAATGTGCAATCTTTAGTTTTTCATTTTTATTGATTGCTTGATTGATACAGTCTTGCTCTGTAGCCTAGACTGGTCCTGAACTCACTGTGGAGCTCTATCTGCCTTGGACTCAAGGCCATTCTCCTGTCTCTGCCTCCCAAGTGCTGGGATCACAGGCGTACGCCACCATGCCCAGCTAACGTGGTGCTGGGGAATCGAACTCAGGTACTTAGTGCTTGACTTAGCGCGTGCTAGGCAAGTACTTTTACCACTGAGTCAGTCCTCCAGACCAAGTCTTCAATAATAATGAAAGGAAGACTATTAAACATAGGCAGACCAGATCTCCACAACTGAGAGCAAATAAGAAATATTTAAGATGGTGTAATTTTACATTGCAAAAACAGATTTTGTTTTAGAGATTGAGCATTTCTACAAAGTGGGAACATTTGTTTTATTTCAGCTTATTCAAATGAAATAAAATGTCGGATATGCACTGGAGAAATCAAGTATATGAGAGATATTAAATGCACATGATTTGAAAGGATTGCATAAAGGCTGAAACACACGGTTTATATAGAATATAGATATAAAGTCACCTTTATAGTGTTGTGAATTATATGATGCAGCTTGGGTTAAAAGCCTGTGTAAATGATGCCTGTACGTGTTTCAACATGTTATGAGAAACAAGATGTAGCGGCAGAGAACTGCATTGCTTGGAGAGCTCATAGTAACAGGATAATGAATGGAATAACACCGTCAAACAGACTCTTTATCTTAAAAGTAGACTTAAGGAAAGACACTGTTTTTAGTTACTTTTTTGTTGCTGTGATTTGATACCTGACTCCCACACCTTAAGGGAGGGAAGGTTTATTTTAACCCTCAGTTTCAGAGGGTCACAGTCCACTCAGGGGCGGCCAGCAACAGTGGAAGCACATGGCAGAGGCAGAGGTGGAGGCAGCTCCTCACAACACCACAAACAGCCAACTCCTACAGGAAGGGTAAAAGTTGCAAATGTTCCTCCAGGTCTCGTCCCAGTGATCTGCCTGTTTTGGGCCAAGCTTCAGTGTTCTGACCCTTCCAGGTTTAAGCCCATACCATGTACCTGTAACCCAATCCACATACCTGGAATCCAACCCACATGCCTATAATCCACCCTTCCAGACCTGGCCCCCTTCTAACAGCACATGGTTCTGCATATAATCCATAATTTTCAAATGCATGAGGATTTTGGGGGACATTCTAAATCCAAACCACAGTAGACATCCAGGACCCAAGAAGAGACCATAGCCGCTTTAATGAGCTTGTTTCTTTTGTTATTGAGCAAGATTTTGTGGTGCTAGGGCTTATGCCAGGGCAGTAGGTGTGCTTGGCAGGTACTCTGCTGCTAGGGCATAACACGAACACTGAAAGAATTTTTAAGATGTACTATTATAACAGTTACTATTTTTTAAATTATGGAACTAGATAGATGATCATAAAAGTAATGTTTACTTATTTCAGAAAGAGTAGAACATATAAACCTATACATGATAAACTTAATAAAACTGAAATATAGAATCAAGTTGGTTCCTAAACACAGAATGAAGCATGCATATGCATACTAAAAGTAGCCAAGATCTACCAAGAAAATTTCCCTGTAAATTAAATTTATTCTGTTATTCAACATGCTTCAACAGTGTTCTCTTCTCCTTTTCCTCCCTCCCTCCCTCCTTCCCTCTTTCCTGCCCTCCCTCCCTCCCTCCCTCCTTTCCTTTCCTTTCCCTTCCTTCCTTCCTTCCTTCCTTCCTTCCTTCCTTCCTTCCTTCCTTCCTTCCTTCCTTCTTTTAAAAGAGCTCTGAATTTCCCTCTGTGACCATTGCCCTTTGTTCTTGGCTCATGAGGTTGGTGGCACATGGTCTGGGCTTTGTGAGAGAATTTCCTTATTTTCGTGAGCTGGTTGGATAGGGCAGTAAGCAGAAACCTGGGAATTCATGAAACCATCTGGGGAAGGGAAAGCCCCTCCACTGGCACATCTACACTAGATAAATATGTGATTTTTTTTTTGGTGACTATTTAATACTATGAGGAGAATTTAACTGAGAATACAGCCAACAGAAATGAAACTTCCAAGCTCAGAATTCTAGAAATGTAGTTTATTTTTAATTATAAAATAAATAAGCTAATGTGTAATATTTTTGTTTATGTTGCTTTGTGTTACCTGGAACTAAAAAGAGTTCTGACACTGAGATTGGTCTTAAAAATGGAATATTACTGGAATTAAGCCCTAAAGACTTAAAATATGGATTAAGTTGATTTTTCAAATAATATCAGGCAATGAGTTCCTTCAACTTTGGTTGAGAACATACCGATTTATGTTATATCTGAGAAAAACAATTCTTTTTACTGCTGTGTTCATGGAAACCCACTTAGTTCTGAGACTTTCAGTTCTCTGAGGCTGGAGCTTCAGTTTCTCTGTAGAGCAGTGCTATTTTCTAAATAAATTCTAATAATTATTTGTGGCATTCAGTAGGTTCTTGTAAGGGAGAGCTTGAATTCTTCCAAACAACCTATTTCAAAACAGAAAGGAATAAATAAAAGTTAATCAGAGAAAAAGAGATTCCTTTTCTAGCAGTCAGAGAAAAAACTGTGGCCAGGAATCTGGTAACCCTCAGATGGCAGTACTGGGACTCTTAATACCATACTCCAAGTTAGAGTTCACAGTAGAAATTTCTGTTTAAAAAAGTTAAGAAACTAAGGGATAATGTTACTAGAAAACTCTGGAAAAATACTTCTCTAACTTTTTGAATTTTGTGTAAGAATAAAAATTATTTCACTCCAGAGTGTGGTGCCTGGGATGCAGCCATCAAGTGAAAGTTCTGTTAGTTTCCCTGTTAAAATTGTCTCTATTCTGGTGACATGTGAGGTTAAGGCCAGAGCCTTCACATTGAGGTTCATCCCCAGTTCAATATTTTATGTTTAATTTTATGACAGGTTTCCTGCAAGTTGCTCATTTGTCCTTGCTGGGTTTAAATTTACAATCCCCCTGCCTCAGCCTCCCAGAGTGCTGGGATTATATGCTGTAGAACTGGGCTACCCAGCATTGAACTTACTATACTTTATAAGAGATAAAGAAAATTTGAAATCATTTAATTTGTCTTTGATGCACAATATCATGAACATTTTGGTGTGAATAATTTAAATGGTCACATTCAAATCTTCTCTAGAAATAAGAGATTCTATGAGTGTAGAAGTCCTTGTCCTTCCTGACCAAATAAAGATCAAATTCTAAGATAGAAGTGGACATTTTGAAATAAAAAAACATGTCCCAAACAAGACAATTAAGATTCATAATTCCTCCCTATCTGAATATTTTTTATTACTCAAAAATACTTTTCAAAGTATTAGAACCTGATTCTTTTACAAATATAGAGTAAACTTATGACAAAAAATTTTCAAGTAGCTTAAGGAACCAGTAAAAACAGTAAATCTGGTCTAAATGAGAAAGAGAGAGAGAGCCAGGATTTTATAGTGGATCAAAAATTGCATCTAAAAAGTGATAGAACGAAATCGCTTGGCTGGATATAGATGTGATTAATGTGCTATGAGGCATTGCGACCATAACTTAAGGATTAATCCTCTTATGGGACAGATACATATCTTAGCATGTAAATTCATAGAATTTATGGCCTAACAGAAAGTAGAAAAAGATAAGGATAGCCACATTTTCAAAGATTGGCGCCAACAAACTATGCTTGCTAGACAGTTGCATTTTTTTTTCTCCTTTTTTCCTGTCGCCTTTCTTTCCTTTTTCTTTCTTTCTCCCTTCCCTCCTTTTTCTGAAGTACCAAGCATTGAACCCAGGGCCTTGGCACGGAGCTATGCCTCTCGTCCTTTCTGCTTTATACTTTCGGGCAAGGTCTTGCTAAATTTCCTCGGCTGGGCTTGAACTTGTGATTCTCTTGTCTCACCCTCCCAGGGTTCTGGGATTTTAGGCATGCACTACCACACTGAGTCGCATGTGTTTATAAATAAAGTTTCATTAGGGCACAGCCATACCCATTAAGTTACACATTGTCTGTAGTTGTTTTAAAGTCTGATAGAGCGAGATTAATTAACTGGGAGAGAGGCTGTCTGGACTGCAAAGTCTCCAAAATCTCTTTAAGAAAAATTTACATTTTCTGTGATAATTAAGCAACATTTAACTGAAATAAAATAACTTTACTTAATAGAAATATCATCTTTTAATAATTTAAAAAGGGAAATTTGATGCCAAAATGCTGTTCTTTTTATGTCTGGATCTACTTATTTACTCAGGTGTAGCAAGAGGTGTTAATTGAATATGTAAGTCTGCTTTTAGCGCACAGTGTCGAACACCTACGGAGGCAAGGCTAATTAACTTCTTTAAACAAATTTCATTAAAAAAAATCTCGTTATGAGCCTTGAAGAGCCTCTCCAATTTGTTCTTCTGTCTCAGTTCTAAAAATCAAGGGAAAGAAACTCTTGCCACCAAATACCCCCAGAAATGTCACAGATGCTTGCAGCTTTCCCATTCCTGAGGCACATCGGATTTTCCTGGGCTGCCACGTGGTCACCTTGCTGCCTGGAAGGTTGACACCCTAGAAATTTGAGTTCCTAGTCGGTGTCCTTGGAGACGTTTGTGAATGCTGGTCCTATGTGTAAATTGTACTTATTTTCTATTGATAAGGAACTTGCTATTATTAGAATGATTTATCACTAAATCAGACACACCGGGTATGGCTTTGGTGATGGCACAATCTATCACAGTATAAAAGATATTTAATTATTATGTGAATACCAATACTATTATGAAAAAAAGGAAAATGAACACAAGTAATTGTTACCAGATTCTAAGGAATCAGTGCAAGTCACAATAATTGAAAAAAATCAGTTTTTGAAGGTGATTCACCAACTTATAAATTAGAGATAAAATAAAATAATTTCTATGCTTTTTAGAAAAATTAGGGTATGAAAACAATCTCAACAACATACAAAGCCTAGCAAATGAAGTGTCTTCACCCAAGAATCTTTTAGTGTTTTATAATTACCTAAAATTTGAAAAAAAATTTCTCATCTACATTTGGTAACACCAGTTTTAATTTTTGAAATTGTTTTATAGTAGACTGAAAAGATTCTAAGAAATGATGCTTAGTACTGTGGTGTCTCTTCATAGTTATCCGAGCAGGTTTTCTTTGCACATGACCCAGAGACAGTCTTATTGAAATCTAGTCTCTGGCTTGGAGTTAACAGCAGCATCTCCAGGCACATTCATATGAGAAAAGAAATCTGGTGGAAGAAGTGGTGTTTTATGAAGAGGCGAGAGAGACTTGTCTTTCTCCTCCATGCAAAAATAAAGCAAGAAGGTAGACAGACACAAGTCAGGAAAAGGGCCTTCACTGGGTACCAACCTGCCGATACTGTGGTCTTACACATCTCAGCTTCTAGAAATTTGAAAATTAATATTTGTTGTTTGAGTCTCCTAGTCTGTGATATTCTGTAACAGCAGTCCAAACCAAGATGCTGGGACATGGAAAACTCACTTCCCCCAAACTGTCTAAAACTATCTTTACAAAATATGTCCTTTAAACATAGTATATACGACTATTGTTGATATAGAAAAGCTTATATTTTTATATATAGGATCTCTCTCTGTATTTCACACTGGTCCCGAACTCACTGGTGTAGCCCAGGCTAGCCTTGGACTCAGGACAATCTGCCTGCCTCAGCCTTCCAACTGTTGGGATTATTGGTGTGCACCACCCTGCCCAGTTTATTTGGTGCTGGGGAATCTAATTCAGGGCCTTGCACTTGCTAGGTAGGTGCTTGAACCACTGCGCCATTCATCCAGCCCCTGATGTTTCATATTCTTGCAGAGCTTAACAGTACATTTTTATTGAACCTGTTTACCCTTTCACTGTTTCTTGTTGCCCTATCATGGGTCATTTTTTTTTTCACCTCCTACATCTGTCATTTATTCACAAATGGATTTCAGAAATGTCACCTGGTATTGCACATCACGAAGTGTTATGTATATGTTTTCTCCAAGTTAGTCAAAACTTAGAGAATTTGTTCAATATTCCAAGTAAGCAGCAATTTGAGCAGGTAAGGTCATCCATCCATTGCTTCATCTTTATCCACGTACAAAGTCCACGTGGCAGAACAAACTTGAAGTAGAATGTGTATCTCCTAGGTGATCCTGAACAGCAATCAGCAGCAGGGTTTAGTCTATGAGTAACACTAACACGTAATAGATTTTAATTTGCTAATATAGGAGTTTCAAAGAGTAAAAAGTGTAGCAATCAACTGTGAAGACATGCTACAATCCAGGTGATATTTGTGTTGTATATAAACTGGCTTGCATTTTGGTGGTAGAATTCAAGTGTGTCCATCCAAGAAAGGCTTATTAGCAAAAATCGAGATTTCATGATGCATTGATTTAGGAGTAGGTAAAGGTCAAGTATTGCATTAAGGTCACATTCTAGTTTATGGGATACAAGCATGGTATTTGGAATTATAAATTAGTCATACAACAAAGTATCCCTAAAAATAATTTAGGCTTAAGGCTTTATCTCAGTGGTAGAGTCCTTGCCTACCATGCGCAAGGCTCTGACTAAGAATCCAGCACCAAACAAACACGTAAAATGTTCTGAATAAACTTTCTTTTTCTGGTATCAGTTATTTTTCTTTTTAAATTTAAAGCAAATAAAACACAACCTATTATTTTCCAACCTAAAAATGTGAATTAGAATGTGTCATTTCAGGAACTTTTATACATTTTGTTCAAAGTAAAGACATGATATTTTTGTATCCACAAAGATTAACTCATAAGAAATTAAGTACATCAAATCTACACTTTATATATGAGAAAACTGATGCATTAAAAATTGAATGCCTTTGTAGATTCTGTGTTATTATATTTTTAATAATAACTGTTTTACTTTCTTACCACTCAGTACTTTAGACTACTGGATGGTATCTTAATTTCAAGTTACTTCCTAGTAAAGTATTTATTAATACAAGTTTAATCTATTCACTTTTGCTGTGTTAAGGGATTCTCTCTCTCTCTCTCTCTCTCTCTCTCTCTCTCTATATATATATATATATATATATTACACATAAATTTGAAAACCAGTATTATATGAATCCTACTCCTAAGATAAATTACCTATTAATAAGCTAATAGGTACTAAAACGCTAGTGTATTATATGCCAAATTTACATGTGTAGGCTTCTAGCAGTCTTTAAAAAATAACAAGCAGAAGCCTGGCATGGTGGTACAGGCCTGTAATCACAGAACACTGTGAGGTTGAGGCAGTAGGATTTCAACTTTGAGGTCCGACTGGACAACTTAGTGACATCTTGTCTCAAAGTAAAACAAAATAAAATAAAACTGAGCTGTAGCTCAGTGTGAAGGCACTAAGGCTTTATCTTTACACAATGGGGGGAAAATTAAGTAGAAGCTTACAATAAAAACTTTGATTAATCATTAATTTTTAGTCTTGTATATAAAATTTAACTTATTGGATGGTCAACATTTTATTGTCAGATAACAAAAGCGACAACCCAGAAAGAATAAAATCTATATAATTATATACTCATATATAATTATATAATTTTAATATATAATTATATATTATATGTATATGATATAATTTTATATATATATTATATGTATATAAAATGATTGTTTATACAAGTGGTTTGAATGTTGCTCTATCAGTATACATAAAATCCAGATTTTATGTTAGAGAAGAGGGGTATTTTTGTGTTTTTAGATGTTTAGAAGCACTGTGCCTTGGGCAAAGTCAATTCAGTTATCAGTAAAAGCTGATATTATAGCCAATGCCAAACGGGCAATTTCTTTCACTTTAATTGATGTATTGAGTAAGAACCAAAACTGATTTTAGTGACCAATTTAACCTTTAGACTACTTTATTTTCTTTTCCAATTTTAACTCTTATTTTCAAGCAAAATGATTTGAAATATCCAAACTTAAAATTTTGGGGGCTGAGCTTTGCCTGTAAACAGCTGCACAGCATAAATTCTGTAAGATGTAGATTTTATGTGCTACATGTATGTCTGGTACTTGAACTATTTTTACAACAGTTGGGCACTCTTACTTGGAAACAGGATAATATGTTTTTTCCTAGGTAACAGGCAAATTTAAGATTATTAGAAATCTTAATTACAGGCATTGTATTTATTTTTATTTTTTGACTAACGTTTAAGCAGAAAATCACTACAAAATATGTTTCTTGTGGAGATAATAGAACTTAACCTCTGGAAACTTCTAGTTAAAACTGTAATTATGAATGCTCATTTTACTAAATTCATTTTATATAATCATTATCCCAAGGTCCAGAATCATCAGAGTATATAAAATACTGTTTTAAAGCCTTTCTGTTGGCCGTTTCTCTACTCTTTGCCCTCGTAGTATATCAGATTTGAGATAGTAATAATGTCAATTCCACATAAATTTTATCTGTTGATTAGATTTCTTTTATGTTCAAAACAGAAAACTGCGCTCCTGAAACGACTTGGTTTCTCTTTATTCTTTTAAGTTCATCTTCTGAGAAAATTACTAAAAAAATACATAGTTTGTATTTCCAGTTCCATTCTCCTGGTTCACACCAGTTTTTGATTATCTGGGTGATTAGGTTACTGATTTTTCTGTATGCATCTAGTTTGTTTTGCTAATTTTTGATCAATACTTTCAAACAAAATAAATCTTGACATTTTTAATTTTTGAAAATTTTCCTTTAAAGTTTTAGAAGGACTTTTACTTTTTTCAACTTGTGGATTTTTAAAAACTGTAGTGTGACATGGAGTTATTAAAAAAACTTAGTAGTTTGAATGCCTTTTACTCATTATAAAGTAACTAATTTAAACAGAAAATATCAATTTATGTCTAATATTACTAAAAGGCAAAGAATATTAAATAGCCACACACCAACATTCATGATTGCATTATAATTATTAATGGCTAATATATATTCTCCTTTTATTTTCAATATTTCAAACTACTGAAATACATAATTTAGTATGCATCTTAGTATGTATTTAATATGTGTATCTGAGATAATTACTGAGTGAATCACAAGATATAACATAGTGTGTTATTTGGTTGAAATCAGATTAATATAGTATCCATTTTGAGTCCTAATATAAGTTCCTTGAAACACAGTTGAAGGTAATTATCTTTATTCCAATTAAAAAGTCCCTTCCCAGAAGGGCTATTTTCAGCCTGTGCTTGTTCCTCAACTGCCTGGCAGAACCTAAAACACCTCACAACTGCTGTCTGTGATAAACAAACAAACAAAAAAACCCCCACCTAATGGCCAATACAAGAGCATGAAAATACATTCTCTTCTTTGTGTATTTCCTTTAAATAATCCAATGCACCTTTGTGGGAGGGTGAAAGGGTAAGACTTATGCACCCCAGTAGAGGCGTGGTTCACACGGGTTCTTCCTTTTTATCCTCCCCATCTCCCTGCCCCTGTCTCTGTTGTCCCACCTCCTGGTTGAACTCCCTGTTGCCTGTAGATTCCCTACGGCACCTCTAACGTCTCTACCGCCTTCACTTTCAGTTTTACGCTTGTTTCTTTCACTTTCTCATTAAGCCTCAACTGCCTGGTAGTCCCATCGTCACAAGTTTCCTAGAAATTGACTATTTTATACAATAGCTGCTGTCAAGACCAATACCAAATTAGACTCCAGACCAAATCAGAAAGAAACCATAACAACAGCAAAACCCCCTCAGTTTACAAATAATAATATAGATACTATTAAATAATAGTATAAATAATGATGTAGGTACTATTTCCTATGGTTTGTTTGGACTTTGCAAAGGTCACAGTAAATTGACTTTGGACAAGTTCCCGAGATAGAGATGCTAAAATGGCCTTCAGGGAATTAGAGGGCGTTCTCTTGGGAGAGCTGGGATGGAGAGAAAGAAGAAAACAGGATCGGATTTAAGAGAGGTTGCATTAATACTAAAAGTGTGTGTGGGGGGGGGTGGTTAGGAGCTGGAATGCCCTCAGGATTGTGAGTGGATGCAAGGGGTTGTGAGTCTTACACCCATGCTTAGGTGAAACACTAGGGTGGCACATCACCCTTTTTTGAAGCAGCTATCTTGGGCAATACAGTTCCAGGGGAAGGACACGTCTGTGAACTGGCCGCAGAGATACTTGCAGCTGGAGGAGCCGGTGACGTAGGGGACATAAGCAGCACTCTGGCATTTGCTATTGACCAACAACCTAGTATACATGGGTGGTGTTTGGATTTTTATTATTCATATGTAATTATAACAAAAATCTGATGAACATTTATTAAGCAAACCAATGTTTAAAAGTGGTGCTCATTTACTAGTATGAAGAATATATAGAGAAGAAACTAACTTCTCTGAAATAGTAATTATGAAAGTAAACTGTTATAAATAAAATATAAGAAAAAAATCAAGTCTTAAATACAGCAGGGACTTAGGTTTTAAACAAAAATTTGATAAGTCTGAATGCCCAAACAATAATAATGATTTATTGTTTTAGAGGTTCTTTTGTTACTGTTTTTTGATATAGGGTCTTGTACTCACTATGTAGCCCAAGCTGTTCTGGAACTTACAGCAGGGCAGTCATCCTGACTCTCAGCCTACCAAGTGCTGGGATGACAGGCATGAGCCAGCATTCCGTGTGTGTGGTGCTGGAGGGATCAAACCCAGGGCCTCACGCTTCCTAGGCAAGCGTTCTGATCACTAAGTTACACTCTGAGTCCTAGGGTTATTTCAAGTGAAAGTTTCTTACCTACATTGAAGTATTTCAATTTCAAACAATTGAATACTTCAATTTTTTGGTCAATGAGCCTGTAGTATTTTGATAAACAGACAATTTTTTAAACTGATCAATAATGGCTTTGAGGAATGACCTAGCACGTCTGCAGGCTTGAAGGAAGAATTACAGCATCCTTAAAAACTGAAGTTCAGTACAGAGCACCACATTTGAGACTTTCCTCAGCAGTGTAGTTCTTGACGCTCATTTGATTTGTACCTGGTCATTTTGTTTTCTTTTTGGTGTGGTTCTTCTTTGCCCAGAGTTGTATGTAACTTCCGCTGAATTAAGATCACACTATCCTGACTAGCCTTAGACTAGTATATAGATGATTTTTATTGATAACGGTTATTTTTCTGATTCATGTAACTGTGTTTTTGGGGAACCCATCCAGATCTTCTCAAGTGGTTTTGTTATTTTGCCACCTTTCACATTACTTATCCAATCAGATCCAAGAATCTCACGTAAGATTCCACACAACTTCTACTCTCGAGTTTTTCTGGTATGAGTACCATAAAATACAGCATTTTTCTTAAAAATGTAATTTATAAACCTCAGGCAATGAGAAATATATTTGCATGGAGAGTGTTCTAATTGAGAAAGAAAACATAGGCGGAAGGAGATAGCGAAAGGAAGACAGGAAATAGAACTGTGAGAAAAAAACAGAAAAATGCTCTGCAGTTGGTACTTCTGTCCTCATTCATTAGCTACGTCGTCATGTCTGTCTGCAAGCCTGGCACTGTTTCCTGGAGGTGAGCAGAAGGTGCTGCCTTCAATGCAGCCTAAGGGTATCTATGCTGCAAACTTAGGTGTTAATATGGTAAGCTGTCTGTTTCAGATATCTTACATTAAAAAACTACTCTTTTCTGTTAGCTGCTTTTTTTTTTTCTGGCCAGTTTTCCAGGCTGAAGCTTAAGGAGGCTACATAGATACACAGAAATGAAATATTAATAGTTGGCCTCCTAATTTTCCTATGTCTGGCCTCAAAGCTAATGTTGTTAAGTTCATTATGCAAGACTTGTACTTATCATTAGAATGCACTAATTCTGAAGGTTCACCAGTTTGTCTTATGTATTTAGTTTGCTTTGTCCTACCAGAATCCTGAAATAAATGCTATATTTTGAAGTACTGAATATATCTGAATAACATATTACATGGTATTTATCACTTTCACCCTCATGTCTTCATAAAACAGGAATTCCCTCCATGATAAGAGAGACAGTTGGAATTTATCCATTACATTCTAAAAGAAAAAGAGTAGAAAAAAAGAGACTTCGAAGGAAAATGGTAACCTTGAAGTCTAAATATTTATAAAGTCTTTAGTTCATAAAAAATTACAACAGTACATGGAGTACCAGTAGTAGTCTTTTTTTCTTCTGTCATGTTTATTTTTACTTTCCATACAAAATTTTTCTATTTTTTATTAATATGTATATGTGATCACACAATGGTTACATTAAGCTTGAGGATTTATGTACCGCAAAAACTTCGCCTTCCCTGTTCCCCTTTTCACCTTCCAACTCTCTCCCTCATCTCCCCAACTCCCAACTTCTCACTTATTTGACTGTATTATTTATTTATACTCTGAGACCACGTATTACTTAACCTTCTGAGTCTGATTCACTTCACTAACCGTAATGATTTCAAGTTGTATCCACTTACCTACAAATTACTCATATCTCTCCATCTTTATGTTAGAGTAGTGCTTTGTTGCATACACACACACACAAACACACACAGACACACACACACACACACACATACACAGTTTTTAAATCCCTTGGTCTACTGATGGATATTTTGGTATCTCCCATATTTTAGGTATTTATTAATTGTCTTTCTATAAACACGTGTATGCATGTGTCTGTATCATATCGTGCTTTTAACTCTTTTGGAAAGATACCCAGAATAGGTATCTCTGGGCCAATTAGGATATCTCTTTCCATTTTTTTTTTACATTCCATAGAGGTTATGCATTTTGCAATCTTAATCGCAATGAAAAAGGATTCTGTTTTCTCTGCAACCTCACCAGCACCTATTGCTATCCGAGTTCTAGATAGAAGCCGTTCTTGCTGGAGTGAGATGCTATCTCAGTGTTGTTTTGATTTGCATCTCATGGCTAAGGATGCTACCATCCTGAGCAACAAGACAGAAGCAGGGCATTATGATTCCAGACATCAGGCTGCATTACAAAGCAACCATGGCAAAAGCTGTATGGTACTCACACAAAAACAGACCAGTTGACCAATGGAACAGAGGTGAGGATGTAGAGGCAACCTCAAGTACCTTCAGCTGTCTGATCTTTGATAAAGGGGCTAAAAACATACAGTTTGATAAGGGAGGCCTCTTCAATAACTGGTGCTGGGAAAACTGGCTTTCCACATGCAGAAGAATGAACTGTGACCTACACCTATTTCCATGTACTAAAATCAAATCAAACTAGATCAAAGGCCTAAATATTAGAAACAGAAACTCTGAACTTTCTAGAGAATAGAAATCTCTTGAGGATAGAGGCATGAGCAAAGACTTTTTCAATAGAATACGTGATATTAAAAAAGCAACCAGTAATATTCAAAGTGATCATTTTATTCCCCATGTGACTGTGCCTTGTCATTTGAGAAGCTCTGAAGGAAAGCTGGTGTTAATGTTCTCTTACATTAAGTTTGGGTTTAGTAAAAATGTTAAAATGACCAATGAATACAGAGTAAGACTGTGTTTCAAAAAATAACCAATAAACTTCAAAGATCATGACATATGAGACAGGTTGATGGTTATGGTTATTTTAAAGAAAAGATTTAATGTAGAATTTAAAAAACCTGAAGCTTGTGTTTCTTGATCATGCCTTTGTATACAAAGGCCATTTAGATGGATGGGTCTGTGGGGGCTTGTGTCATGGAGTAGAAGGCTTGTAAGAAGATGTGTGGTGCTATTAGTCATTATTCATGAAAGTGACAGGAAAAATTGATTAAGTAGTTTAGTATTTGTTTTATAGATGGATGAGAGTACATCAGCACACAAGTCCTTAATTATTTTGCCCACTCTTTCATGCTGGCTTCTCAGAACTGTGAATGCTCTGACTGGAAATTTTACTCTGGTATGAATAGCTTGACTCTAACTATAAGTTTAAACCATGCAATTTGTGCAGTGATGAAAGTGTTACTTTGGCGGCTGTTCTGATTCAAGTTCAGTTTAGCTGCTGGCCTTTTCTTTCCTCCCTCCCTCCTGCACTCACCTGAGACACAGAGAACCAACAGAGATGGACAAAGGACATTATGGAAGAGATGCAAATTTGAAGCCATTAGAATGTAAATGTCATGCCCTAGCATTGCATAAAGTGACCTGGGGAAGTAAAGGGAGATGGATCCCAGTGAACTGGAAAGGGACAAGGGGAAATCTCATTGGGAGAAAGAACAAAGGAGTGAATTTTTAAATGGTAGCATCAGACTACCATCATTTTTTAAAAGGAATTATGGCAAGGACTATATAATCCTCTAAAAATTTAGTAAAGAATTTAGCAAATAACTACTCATTAAATGTGAACTATTTTTTCATATAGCATTCATAACTAACATCAGGTAGAAATTTCCTTTGACCTTAATATCTTTGTGTATGTAAGTCTGCCATGTAAGAATAATTTTCTATTAGAATCTTAAATTAGGTTGATATATTAACTCAGTTTTATCATTCTAACCTCTAAAATTAAATTTAATAGCCCTGGATTAAGTAAATATTTTGTGTAAATTTAATATTAACTTTCGTTTGGAGATTTTTGTCATAAAGAAAACAGAAGATTGTTTTTCTGAAATATCTTTAAATAATAAACCCAAAATTTAATTAAAAGCTAAATGTTATGCTTTGGATCTGGAAGGTGTGCCCAAGACCTCATGTATTTGAGAGGTGATTGGATTGAGAGGGTGTACAGGATCAGATGGATTAACCTGTGGGCTTCATGTGTTTTCAAGAGGTGAGGACTGGTAAGAGATTGATCACGGAGACTGTGGCCTGATGTGATATACTCCATGCCACCACCTCCTTCTTGGTCACTCTTCCAGCTTCTGGCCATAGCGGATGAGCAGTTGTCCCTCACCGGTCATTCCATCAACCACCCCCACTGTTGCCAGCCAGCCGTGCAAGAACAACTGAGATCCATGAACTTCAAGCTAAAACATACCTTTTTCCCCCTTATGTTATAGTTGTTGGGAATTGCGTCCCAGCAACGTGAACGTGACTAGGATACTAACTGAGCATTATGAAATGTATATTCAGATTTCTGTTTTCAAATTGAAAGATACTTTTATAGACCACCTTAGTAAAGTCCACATAGCCTTCTATTTATTAGCCCTAGAGAGCGAACATGACCAACGTTTTTGTATCCATTTTGGAATACAGGATTATGCAAAAGCCAAAGAGAAATTCTAGGACCAGAAAAACTAAATATTTGGGAGATGTATAAATAACTCGGGGCATCTAAAGCTTACAAGTTTAGCTGTGTAATCTGTGTGGTTCACTTTCCCACCAGGAGGACAAAATGAGTAAGACCAGCAACCTTAAAGGAGAAGTTTATTTTGGCTCATGATTTCAAAGTGTTCAGTTCACAGTTGTCTGCCTCCAAAGCAGAAATTGCATGGCAGGGGACCTGCTGAGGAAAAACCACTCAGTTCATGGCGACCAGGAGGCAGAGAGGGAAGGGAGCACCAAGAACAAGAATACCCGCTTACAGGTCACATCCCAGGGGCCCACTCTTCCAATCAGACCCCGCCACCTAGCAGCACATGATTCATCAATGATTAATTTACTGATAACTGTAGTAGTCTAATGGCATAAATATTTTCTAAAGCTCCACTTCTGAGCATGTGAGAATTTTCGGGGACATTTTAAATGTAAACCATAACATAATAATTCAAACAAATCTAATTTTAATTCTTCATACATGAGATAGGAAAAAAGCATACAAGAATGATCATATTTGCTCCCAAAATCAATCGTCTTCAATTTCAAAGTTAATTCTTTGTTGGATATGTCAGTTAGCAACAAATATTTTCAAAGTAACATAGTCATTTTCTTCATTTAGCAGCTTTCAAATACATAAATTTATAAATGAGCTATGCTTATATTACTTTTAGAGGAATTACGTCAACTTGTTGAGATTAGGAACCACACCCAGCATAGAGCTTAGGTATGTGTGTGTGATTTGTGGGCTAGCCAATGAGAGATTAACACTCACCCTGGATTCGAGAGGCACAGCTGCCAATTTGAACTGTATCAGGAAGGAAAAAACATCGTTACACCTCTTTCTTCTGGTAAATCTCTTGCCTTTGCAATTGTCAACAGCTGTAGAATTGCTTGCTATATGCTGCAGATCTTTGGCACACTTTTGCTTCAGTCTCCAGTGGGCGCCTGTCTACCTTTTGCTGATCTTCATTCTCTAGTCTTCACCATTGTTCTTTGAACAACCCAGATCCGCAGCAGACGTTCACCAGCTGTTCTGCAGTCAGGTTAGGTCTTCTCCCTCGTGGTGGAGGGCTGAGCCGCCATCAGACCCTCCAGCTCTCACAAGTTCAGGCTACCATCTTGGAGTATCACTCTCCTCAGACTTGTAAGCCTTCTAAATAAATCCCTTTTTCTTACCATTTCTGTAAATTCTGCCTATTGTAGAAACGAAACTAACACAGCATATGAATTAATAATTCTCCCCCAATAGAAGTTCAACAGAATCCAACAAGACTGATGGAAACACAATTTTTTATCTCTTATGTTTCTAATTTTATCTTATTTTACAATACCATTTGGAAGAATTGTTTCTCATTTTCTTTTAATTAAAAGCATGCTTGGCTAGTTCAATTATAAAATGTAAAATAAACATTTCTTGAACATCCATGTGTTCATTTATTAAATACTGGTTGAGCACTCCTTGATGTTTTCCGTGGTCTGAGTGCAGAGAGAACTGAGTGAAAGTCAGTATGACCTCTCAAATTCAGTCGGTGAGGGAGATAGCTGGCCTGGTGGCGCTGTCCTGTAATCCCAGAACACAGAGGCAGGAGAAGCATGAGCTTCCAGCCCCACCCATGAAACCGAGCAATGTAACAAGACCTTGTCTCAAAATCAAAAATAAGAGGGATATGGAGATATATATCAGTGTGAAGGCTCTAGGTCCCAACCTCAGTACTGTGGCGGGGTGGGGTGAGGGTGGGGAGAGAATGTGTAGAAACAGTCTTTGTAGAAAATAACAGCTCATGATAAGCCTAGATGTGAGGCAGGTTATGGATTGAATAATAGATTTTATAGCCAGAGGCCCTTTTATTTTTGAGATTCAGTTGGTGAAATTAGAAATAAACATTTAAGAGTTAAGTCACAAATCATGACTTTTTATAGTAAGTGCAAGCCGAATGCTGTACTTGATTCTGCAATAAGTCCAGAAGGAACAAGGCTTTTTGTTTGTGAAAGTCTATGAACGTTGATATTAAGCATTGCAGTGAAGTGGAAATTGTCCAGGGAAAGGCACAGGGCAGTGAGTTGACTAGGCCCTTTGATCTCTCGTGCAAAATTTGACTTGGCTGGGGTGAAAGCTTGGGATAGATGTCTCACTGAAGTTGTATACTAAACTGCTGATGGAAGAAGATAAGTAATATATTGAAAACCGGAAGTTCTCATTCTGGTGCAGTGGTTAACATTATCCTGTGTGTGACATTCACACTAGCTTCTTGACCTCAAAGTTGAACCTTATATTGGATCTGCTTATATCACAGGATGTTTATATCCTTGAAATCAGGACATATACTTGAAAATGTTTATGCGTGTAAATGTATAATCTTTATTTTTTGAAAATAACTTGGAGCCATATAAACATTATAATCAAACATGCTTTTCCTCCAAGTGGACCTGCCTGTAAGTTTCTTCCCTATTTTGTAATTGTTAACACTGTGTATCGTAATTATACTGAAAAATGAGTTTTCTATTCTATGAATTTTCAAGATGAATGACCTCTGCATTAATAGGAGCTAGATGAAAAAATTTATATCAAACTTCATCTTGTTGTGAACTCCAACATAACTTTTAAAATCTCTAAGGTCACAGTATTAAGTGTGCTACATCAGTATGAAATCAGGGTTAATTTTTCAGCACAAGGCTAATTAATAGCAAAGTTAGACACACAACCGGAATCCTGGAATCCCACTTCAATCTTTATGCTGAATGTATAGAACACTACACTTACGTTTTAAATGTTTATTTAAAAAAATAAAAGTGCTACTTCATTCAGAAGCACTCGTAATATCACTGTTAAGTTAGCTGATTGGAAGTACTAGTTCCCCTGGGAGGATAATTGATACTCAGAATATACATTGAGGATCTTTTTGGATTATCATATCTCTAGAAAATCTAAGCCTCTTTTCTATTTTCATGGGTAAATCAGTTTTAAATTCTACTTCCTATTAATTGCACTGCAAATTTATTTTTGTTGTAAATATTTTTCTGGATTCTGTGCTCCCAGTGTCTCTTTCGTAATTAAAAATGAAACATTTAGCTGCCATGTAAAATAACTGACTCTTAATTTCTGAAGTATTAAGCATTTTATAATTTTTTATATATATAATTAGTACAAAACTTAAAAAAGCTGTGTTGAAAATTAATTACTTTGGACCTTATTATCAATGGTTAGCGAATAATTAAGCATGAGTAAAGAATTACTAAATATTTTTCTGATATTTCTACATGCAAGATGAATAACTACACCCAATATGGAAATTTAATTATAAAACTTAATAGCTGTGACAAAATGGGCTGTAAAGAGTACATCTACCTGGATGATCCTGAATTGTTGTCAGAATTGTAGATTTATCACTTTATAGTTGTAAATCTGAATCTTTGTGTCTCTGTATATTGGGAATTGTTGAAAAGTACTGTATGTTATCAGTTGAAATCAAGAGGCCACCAAAGGCCCATTGAAGCAAGGTAAGGTTTATTTTATTAGAGCCAGGCTGTTGGATTCCGGCTGAGCTGCGTGAGGCTCCGGAGAGCGGCCCTGAGCAACCTTAACAAAGTTTTATAGGCTGTAGTAGAAAGGTTTTACATCATCACATAAAAACTCCACAGCAACCAATCATAGTTTGACTCCCAGTTGTTACTTGTGGAGGGAGCTATGTGATTAAAGTCAGAAGTGTGGGGGAGTCCCACCACTAGCCTTCTCACATGACTCCCAGAACATCCTGATAAGTACACAAGTAAACTCCAGAAGCCAGAAAATTGCAGTTAGTAATGCCTGAAATTCTTTGGGCACAAAGATAAAAGATAAGCTCACAACTTTGGGTTACGGCAAGTTGCAACAATTGGAGGCTATGGAAAATTACAGAATTAAAAAAGTATAGAGAGTTACAGAACTTTAGGTTTACAGAGAACTATAGGGTTACTGAAGTCAGAGAGTTTTATGGCGCCTTTACATTTGATACAATCAACGGGATTAACAGAAGTTACAGAAATTATAGAAGTTTGACTAACTTATGATTCAGCAAACGCATAACTTGAATAGCATAAATACCATAATATGGAGTCACTCTAGTCATCACGATAAGTCTGGATTTCAATGACATGGTCATTGTATATATTCTTGGGTGTTTGGGCTGACTTTCTAACTATCCTTAACTGGACTTCTTTCAGAGAAGTTTAGTGGAAATAGACCAGCTCAGAATTGGTATAGTGGATTTTATATATAGAATATTTCCAAATCCATTTTTATTTTTTAGTTTCACTTAAAATGAGTAAATAAAATTTTTATTTACCTATATTTTTGAATGTCATCTAAAGACTCATCTTAAGACATTTAAAAGTATGGTCAGTGTACGAGCTTATTTGTAGTTGTGACACAATACCCAACATCCACAATTTAAGGGAGGAAGGATTGATTTAGCTCACAATTTCAGAAGGTCCCTCCACAGTCCTTTGATGGGACAGCCCAATATGGTGAAGGCAGATAGCCAGGACGTGAGAGATGTTCACCCCATTGCACACAGAAGGAAAGTGAGGTAGGACCAAGCTGATGAGCTTTCTCAGGAAGAACCTGTAACAGTATTTCTTCCTCCTTTCATTAATAACTTCAAGGTGCTAGTTGGGACCCCCCCCCCCCACCAGGTGCTGCCCCTCCCTCATTTTCTGGTCCACAAGTCAATAAACGCCTGAAAACTCTGTCCTGGGCAAACTGCCCAGTATCAGCAAACTCTAAACAATCCCTAAAGGTCAATCCCCAAACAGTCAGTAATTAGTGTATGAGTCAGGTGGCTGGGATATATATATTCATACACACACACACACACACACACATATATATAATTTGTTAGGACCCAACTCATTAAAATAAAATCCTTTTGCTGTAGCAATTCGCTTATTAGGTCACTAATGAAAGTTTATCCTAAGCAAACTGATTGATGTAAAGATAACCTTGTGAATGTACAAATATGCACCTTCCAGTATTCAGCTAAGGCAATTGAATTTTATGTATTTATTTATTTTTACTCCTTCCCAAATTAACTAGTCTTTTGAACTACATGCTTATAGTTATTTTCTAATGTGAGTTGGTGGGTAAGGCCAGGTTTAACAATTAAAAACAAAGATATAGGAAAATATGGAAAAAAAAAACTTTTGGTGAATATCCCAATAAAGGGATTGGTTGGATTCAGAGAAGAGATACCAAGATCTAACTACTGTGAACCCATTAGAGGAATAGGAAGCTGGAGTAGAGTGGTGACTTGAGTGAAATGACATAGGTGTGGAAGATTAATACATTAAACACTGTATGGTTTCTTGGACTTGGAAAACCCAGAACACAGACATTCTTTGGAACCATATGAAGTGATAGCTGAAGCCGGGAGAAGGGACAGGGAGGGGGTGGGAGGGTAGAAAAGGGGAAGGGATTGTGAAGTCAATGTGATACATAGATGTATGAAACACCCAAATTCATTGTAAATACTATGTATTACATCTGTATATTAATAAAAATAGTGGGGAAAAATCCTTTATGAGGCCCTGAGATTTAAGCTGGCTATAATGATACGAGAAAGATATTTGCTTCTCTGGTGTATGTGTGTATTTACACACATTATATATAGAGTATGGCTTTGGTTGATGTCATTTATAAAATGAGCCTGAGATATTATAGTATTTTTACATGAATGATTTTATAAGGGAAAATACAAAGCTTCTTTAAGATTAATGCATAAATATGACTGCGACATATTCATTAAAACTATATATTATATATTTTTGTACTTATATATGTTGGTTCATGCAAATTAAAATGATGTTAAATTTGGAATTAGTATATAACATTAGAATATTTTTAGCTTTTTGAATTAGTTGTCAAAGCAACATTCTTCTATCATTTGCATAGCCTAAAGTCATTGAATTGTGCTGCAAAGTTTATTGAATTAAATTAATTTGGTAAACTTGTTTATTATGCAGAATTTACATTGCAAAATATGAATAAAATTTTAAATTCAAAATTAAAATGTGTTCTTGAGCTTTATCATTAGTAGCATTTCTGTACATAGGATTTTTATTAAAATGATAATTCTTGAATGTATAAGAATATGCCTAATAGAGAATTCTTGGTCTCTTTCTGCACGTTGGATTTAGAAAACATGAATATTAATGAAAATCTACTTTTATAATTCTTTTTCAAAAATTTGAGAATTGTTAGATACAAGTCTCTAATAGAAATAATTCACTGTACTCTGCTATTAACATTTCAATATGCATATATTTTTGAATAATACGTAAGTTTAAATGTATTTTTAAACATGTATTCATACATTCTAAATGTGTATATATTATATAAACATATGTATAGCATAACATTTTTGAATCCTATTTTATAAGTACTGTTGTTTATTCCAGTTTTAGTGTGTTTTCCTTTATCAACTACAAAATAAAAGACACATCATCACATGAAACAAAATATGTTTTCTTGGTAAGTGATTCTAGGATTTTTTTGTAAAATTTTATAGGAATGTATGAATAAGAGAAAATATAATAGGAAAATATTGATCTACAAGAATATAACCTTGGGCTGTTCTCAGTGCACAGTGAGGCAGGTGAAAGAGAAGTTACTATGGAAGAACCAACCAACAGAGCTTGTAAGCCAGCATTTTAAGGCAGTTGTTAACCAAGCACTTCACAACATGCAGATAAGGCGTATCCTTAGCCATTAGAGAAGTGCAAATCTAAACAGCATTAGGATATCTTCTTACCCCAGTGAGAATGGCTTATATCAAGATATCAAGTAGCAATCAATGCTGTCAAGGTTGCCAGGGGGAAGGAACTAATTTACACTGCCACTGGAACTATAAACTAGCACAACCACTATGGAAAGCAGTAGGCAGATTTCCTCAAAAAGCTGAAAGTGGAAGATTCTCTTTGACCCAGTCATGCCTCTTCTGAGATCATTCCAAAAGAGTTAAAAGCAACATGTAACAGACATACATGTACACCCAAGTTTATAGCAGCACAACTAACAATGGCTAAACCATAGAAGATTACCAAAATACCCGTTAACAGATCGATGAATACAAACAATGTGGTATATGTACACAGTAGAGTACTCCTCCGCCATAAAGAGAGATTTGAGTCATTTGTAGGTAGATGGATACATCTCTTGACACTGCCACGCTTAGTGAAGTGAGTCAGAGTCAGAAGGTTAAATATCACAGCTTCTCTAATATGAGAAACCTGGAATACAAATAAATAATAGAGCAAATGAGTGACACGGTGAGAGTCAAGGAATATGTGAGATGGCTGGGAGCAAGAAATAGAGGTGGGAAAGGAATGTGAAGCTGATGCAATGTGTATGTGCACAAAATTCACAAGGGAACCGTTGTGTGTTGCATATATATACTAATAAAATGGGGAAAACATGTAGATAAAGGACAGAAGAGGGAAAGGAGGTGACTTGATATTTACTGTTGGGCTAATATGATCTATAATTTTCTCCTTTAATATTACAGTTTTAGCTCTTTCCATATGATATAAGGCACTTCTGATAATCGTATAGCCTCAGAAATGTACAGTTTAATGACTCCAATGGAGAAGGCAATGGTTTTATTGTTTTCTGTGCTTTTATGTAGATTATAAGTAATCATTTAAAATTTCTGAAGCAGGATTGTAAGGTTATGTATAAGAGCTTTACTTTGAAACGCTGCATTCTAAGATAAAATATGTACCTTTCATATTTAGCAACTTACAGCACATAATCCCAGTTATAACTTGTTTAACGTTTCGGTGTTAATCTTTGGTATTAAAAAGGGATAAGCCTCAATAAGGGCGAATATACTACTTCATAAATTATCAAACAAAATGCAACAATGGCACTCATTACTAGAAAAAACATTCATATTCTGTGCCAACTACATAAGATAAAGTTGTCTAGCCAGCTTATTAAAGTATCAATATTCTAGGCCAGAAAAAAATGACTTGAGGGAATTCTCAGCTCTCAACTTTCAAACTACATGCTCTTAGACTCTTAAGAATATGACAAGAATATACTCTTAAGGATATTTTAAGATATTATGCAGGCACTAGCTGACTTCATGGGAGGGGGACACCTGGGTCACCCACACAAGATACCCCAGGAAAGGGCCATAACTTAGAATCCTTTCGCTGTACTGCAATGTTTTATTTTGCTGAAAACTCAAGAAATATTTAAAGCGAGCGAAGCATCCAGACAGAGTAAACTTTAGTACCAAAACAAAAATAAAACAAAACAAAAACATATGTTCTGCCTCGAACTAGTGAATCTTTTAAGGGACAGGAAGCAGCAGACAATTCGGAAGTTTGGCCCCGTGACAGCTGGGGCGAACATCAACAGAAGCTTACACTGTCACCGGAGCTTGCCTTAGTCTTCTTGCTTTGATAGGATGCAACACTTTGAGACTGCATACCAGATGCTCTTTTGGAAACATGCATTCACACAACATTTTTGCCTTGAGCTCAGCAACTTGCACATGTTTCCCCCTGCAAAAGCAGATTGAAAATCCCTGGGATGGCATCCTGATGGCACACCTACCCTGAGTACTTGGCACGTTAAAGTTTATTTTGTGGCCATAATATATCCTTAATATGCTATAGGCTTGGATGAAACTGTTCACACAAAAAATGTGGCAGATTATTTATTTGGTAGGAGCGGCATAAAGTGAGTGAATTTTTGTTGAGAAATTAACCTTTTTTCTCCTGGTTTGTACAAAGTAAAGAAGAAAAAATACTTAAGTTTTAGTCTAAAATTTTATGGTATCAACCAATTCTTCAATTAAAATCTAAAACTAAAATATTTGGATTTTCATTTTAATAAGTTAAGCTTTGTAAACAGATAGATACATTTTTTTCAAGAAGTGACCACTTCCGGCATTTTCATTTTTCATAAATTAGGATAAGAATCTAAACTAGGTTTGTTGTGTCAAGAAGCAAATGATTTAGTATATAGACTTTTTCGATCTTTCTTTCATTTCTTCTATTGTCTTTTCCTTTTGAGGTGAACAACCATCTTACACTCTTTTCATTTCACTTTTTATGTCTTTGGACATGGAGAATGGTTTTTCAATGATGGGTTATTAACATTATGGATTATAGCTGCAAAACTAATTTTGGAATGTTTTAAAATAATTAACTTCTGATTCAATTTGCATTAATGAGTGGCATAAAAATGTGAAGATGATATGATCTCTTTTGAGCTCACATTAGTATGAATTGAATATTCCTGTTAGAATAGATAAGACTAAGATACTAACCATCTGAGTTAGTTGCCCTAAGGAGGGAGACGCAGAGCCATCACATTGAACGTTTTATCATCATCATTCTTACCCTCTTAAAAATTATAGTAGAACATTTAAGAGACAGTTTTCCCATGTGTTGTAGTTCTGATTACCATGTAATATAATTTGAAGTTAAAGATACTGGATGAAAGCAATGTTTTGTGTGCTAATTTATGCTAATTTTAGAAATATCAGTCATCATTCTCATGGTGGATTATGTGGTTTATTGGATATAGATAAGGAATAACATTCCCACTAGGGGGAGAAACCCAAGAATTTCTTATTTGAAAGCAGAAGGCGTGTAGGTTCATTTAGTTTAACAACTCTACATAGTAGTATGTTAATATCAATGTTAAGTCTTGGCAGTAGCACAGGGAGGGGCTAAGTGTGTAGCCATAAACCAGATCACATTGGTTGAAATCAGTCTTAATTTTCATTTGTACAAATTAATCTCTAGAGGCCTCAGTTTCCTCCTCAGGATAATATACTGCCTTGAGTTTGTGGCCAGGATTGGATGACATAATAGAAATATAACAGGCTATCAGAGAGTTAATGGCCTAAAAGAAACAATAACTTGCCGACCGTAATTTGGGGTATACTTTGGGGTGAGATAAAGAATTCAAGGAAAAATACAGCAAGAGTTCTCAGTCAGGAATGCTCTAGAGGAAGCAATGCCTGAGCCAAGGTTTCCTGAAGGATGGATATTGCCACATGTTAAGAAAGATTAACCCAAAAGTTAATAATATGGGAGAGGCTCTAATGTATCAGAGAACAAATTATGTAAATTAGTTATAACACAAAAGTGTAAGAAAAATATACAGAATGCTAAGAATTATAGAAGAAATGTACATTATTTCAAGTTAGGGTTCTGAAGACAGAGTCCTTCCAGGAAGCCAGTCTGTTTATACTTAACAGTTCTTTTTATTTTTACTGTTACTTTTGCATACAAATAGACATGCCGTCCTTCACCTTGCCATTCCATAAGGAAGCTTTGTATTTCCTGTATGCTTTGTACTTGAATTATTTTGAATATGCAGTGCATGCAGTTGATATAAAAGTTAAAAGGTAGAAAATATCCAAGAAATAGTACATTTTTTCTTAATTATTGTACCCCCAAATTGTAAGTTTTTTCTATATTCTTTCACAAGTATTCTATTTTTGAAAAATGTCTACTTACTCTTTCCTCACGTGTAACCGGGTTGAGAAGGGCTTAGTATTCATTCGAATGGCTTCTTTACACAGTGTATCTAGTGATAGGTTATTGTGTGTTCATGTGTTTATTCCAATTCTTTAGGTTGCCTTCAATCTGTCAATTGTTTCCTTTGCTGTTTATGTGTGTATTGTAGTCTCATTTGTTTGTTTTTTCATATTAGCTTTGGTATCATGTAAAAAAATTACTGCCAAGATCAAAGCTAAGAAACTTTTCTCCCCTGTGTTTTAATCTACGTATCTATAGTTCAAATAATTATCCCTGAATTGTTAATCCACTTTGAGCTACTTTTGCACATGGTATAAGTGTGCAATTTCCTATAATATTTTTGGTATGTGAATATCTTGAATTCCCATTATAGTTTATTGAGGAAACTGTCCATTCCTCATCATAAATTCAAAGATGTGTTAGCTTTATGTGCACAAGTTTATTTTTCAGTTTTTAATTCTGTTCCTTTGGTCTGTGTGTTTTTGTGCCTCTATCATATGTTTGATTATTAGAGTTTTGCACTGTTTCAAAAGGCACTAGCATCTTTGTTCAATATTGCTATAATAATTTTGGTATTGTGTTCTTTATGAATTTCCTTGTTTTTCTTGTTTGTGTGAAAAAGTCATTGATATTTTGATAAGGTTGCACTGAGTCTGTGTATGTTTTGGTGCTGTGGTTTGGATTTAAAATGTCTCTTTTTAAAAAGGAAGGTCACTATTGTGGATTGGATCTGGAATGTCCCCCAAAAGTCTCACGTATTTGAACGTTATAGATTGTCTATAGACCCATGTGGTCTTGGGAGATTGGGGTTTAGTCTGGAGGGGTGGATTACAGGCATGTAAATTGGTTTACAGGAGTATAGTGGGGGTTTACCACACCTTCCACACCTAGATCCAGGAGGGGCTGATCACTGGGATGAGACCTGGATAGATATATTAGCTGCTTCCTGCCTTCCTTGGAGGACTACACTCAACTTGCCTTGACTTGCCTTCCTGTTTGTGATGTCTTGAGAAGCTGCCTCCACCTCTGCCTCTGCCATATACTTCCATTGCTGCCCACCGCCCCTGAATGGACTGTGACCTTCTGAAACTGTGAGCTAAAATAAACCTTTCCTCCTCTAAATTTGTAGATTTCAGGTATTGAGTCACAGAAATGAAAAAGTAACTAATACAGTCGGGTAATGAGATTTTGAGAAGTGATCAGATCATAAGGGCAGTAAGCCAGATATCTGAATGGGTCATTGGGGGTGGGGCCGAGTTGAAAGGAATGGGTCAGAGAACGATGACTCTGTGGACTGTATCTGGTCCCCAGATTCTCGGGCTACAACTCTTCAACGTGTGACCTGGCTGCCAACAGCTGAGCAGCTTTCCTCTAGATGCCTTTCACTATGATGTTCCACCTAGCTCAGCCCAGAATCCACTGGAGCCAACCAACTGTGGGGCAAAAACTCTGAGACTGAGCATCCCCACCCCCACAGTCCTCCTTGTGATCTTAGTCATTTGGCACAGTGAGGAAAGGCTGATATATCTGGGTACCATTAGTGGCCCACAGCAGAATCATTCACCATTTTTTTTTGTCATACCTGGTAAGGACATCATGAATGAAATGGAAGAACTTCCAGGACTCCATAGAAAGTGGCAAGAGCAATAAATGTGTGTTCAAAGTGATAAAGGTGTATTTTGAGAGCAATTCATGGCAATGCATCTTTTATTGTGTAACATCATGCTATCTACAAGTATAAATAGTTATTTTTTTAACTTTCTAATTTAGATGCATTTAATTCTTCCCTTTCCCCTCATTTCTCTGGCTGCCACTGCGAGTAGTACAGTGGATAGACATGGCAAGAATGGATTGAAATATCCTATAATTTAATCTAGTAGGTGTGTTTGTGCATGTGTGTGTCTGAGCACATGTGTGTGTAGAAGATCATGCTATCTGCAAACAGACAAGTTTTCCTTCCCTTCCCCTGTGGGAACTTTGGATTGTTACTGCCTTTTGTCTCTACCAGTACTCTTTTGGATACACATGTCAAAAGTGAGTTGAGCCATTCTTGTAACCCAGAAGTAAATATCACTTGATAATGGTGGCTAATCTTTTTCATATGCTGGTCACTCCATTTGCTTATATTTTGTTGAGAATTTCTGTATTTGTATTCATCGACACTATTGGTATAATTTTATTTCTCATTGAGTTTGTATTGACTTTATTAGCAGAATGATTCTGGCCTCCTAAAATGAGCTTGAAAATTACTTCCTCCTCAGGTTTTTTTTTTTTTTGAAATATTTGAGAAGGCTTAGTATTCATTATTCCTTAAATTTTGGTTGAACTCAGAAGTGAGATGGTTAGATCTTGGGCTTTTCTCTGCTGAGAGGTGTGAATTATAGATTCAATTCTCATACTGCTTAGATTTATTTTTTCTTCATAACTCAATTTTAGAAGTTTACATATTCTAGAAATTTATCTATTTTTTTCTAATGTGATGGAATATAATTTTTTAGAGCAGTCCCATCTCCTTTGCATTTCTTGTGATCAGTTGATAATTCCTCTCATATATAATTTCATTTATTTAATATTTTTACCTTGTTTTGTCTAGCTGTCTGCCTTGTTTTCTTAATATTGATTAATTTTTGTGGATTTTATCTTTCCAAAAAATGCAACTCTTCATGTAATCAATTCTTTATTATTTTATTCATTGCTATATTTTATTTCTAATCAGATATCTGATATTTTATTTTCATTTTATTCTATTTTTGTTGTGAATACATATTAATTGTACACATTCATGTGATTCAGCTTGGTACTCCCATATATGCAGTTCCATATCTTTGGTTTCAAATGACAGGATTTCGTTTTTCTTAGTGGCTGAATGATACTCCATTTTCGATGTACAGTGTATGCTCTACATCTCCTTTCAGTCTCTATTTGGGTTTTTTTTTTTTTCTTTATTAACCTTGGGCTTAGCTTGTTTTTGCTTATCTAGTTCCTTGAGAAATAAGGTTAGTTACTTGTTCATTTTTTTTCTTTCTTCATGTAGGTGCTCATCAGTATAAATTTCCCTCCAACCCCTGTTTGTGCCATAAACTGCAAATTTCAGAATGTTGGAATTTCATTTTTTCTTTGCATCAAGACTTTTATATGTTTTCTTTCCATTTTTTCTTTGGTTATTTAAAATTATTGTCTAAGTTTTCACATATGTGTGAATTTTCTAGTTTTCATACTACTGATTTTGCAGTTTTGGAACATTGCTGTGAGGACAAGCTATTTTATTTGATTTTAGTTGTTTTAAATTTGTTATAACAAGGTATATAACAAAGTGGTATATAACAAGGCCTATTCTAGGAATATTTTATGTGTGCTGTAGAATGATGTATATTTCTCTGTTAGAGACTGGAATGTTTCATGCATATTTTTTAGCTCTTTGAAATATGGTTCAAATCTCCTACTTCCTTATGAGTTTTCTAAATGATCTATCCAATTCTGGAAGTGAAATATTGGGTCCTTATTATTAGTATTTTCTTGCTTATTTCTGTGTTGTGGCTAGTTAATATTTGCTTTATATATTTAGGTCCACTGTAATTGGGTGTATGTTACCATTGGCATGTACACTGATGAGTCAACCATTTTCTCATTATGTAACAACCCTCTTCATCTCTTGTTATAATTTTAAATTTAAGATCTGTTTTGTTTACTGTAAATACAGCTAATTCTTCTCCCTTTTCCTGTTTTAACTTGTGTGGATTATCTTTTCTCTATTTTAGTTTTGAGTTCCCTTAAAGCTGCATTGATTCTCTGGTAGGTCAATTACATGTGTGTTGTCATATTTCCTTAATTATCCTTCTGCCAGGTGATTCTCTGCAAGGCCCAGTGCTGACCCAGGTCCCCTCAGCCTTTTGCTTGGTTGTAGTTCTCAAGAATAGCCAGTGAAATATATTGTTTCTGCAATATCCGAGGGAAGGAAAAAACTGGCCAAAAGAATCTGGCACCTGTTCCTGTCTCTCTTGTGTCAACACACCCTGGAACACTGTAGCTGAGCTGACAAAGTTTCCAGGTAATCTCCAGTTGAGAGTGAGCAGTTTTTTTACATCGGGCAACTCAGAGATTTTCATTTCTTTAGTGGAACATTATTGGTTTTTGTTGGGAGGGATTTGCCATGTTTTACTGATTTTATGACCTTCCTAGTTTTGCACTGCAGTCTTTGCATTTGAAGAAGCAAATTCTCCCTCCAATGTTTACTGATGAGAGCTACAGGAGATAAATGCCTTCACCATTCAGTCTCTGTTTCTTATTTTACATTGAGGAGCTTCTTAAGATCCTGAGTGCTTTCTATCCTGAAGGGTGTCACACCATTTGCGGCAACCCCCCCAGCCCCCCAAGTGCCCCCCCCCCCTTCTCTTTGGTCTTGGAGAACTCTGATAGATGATTGTGCAAGATATGTTCATGTACTATCAGTAGTGCTGTGGGGTTAGGCTACAATGAAAGAAAATAAAGTTGGAATGCGTTGAACACACGTCACTCCCTGAAGCCAGTTACTGACGAGTCCTGAGATGAGGGATAGCAGGGAGCTCCAGGCAGGGTATCTGATGGGGTTTGTAGGTCCGTAGGTTCTCTCCCCTCTTTTGTCCTTTCCCAGTCCCTGACTTAAATCCATGACCTCGGTGGCTTGGGCAAGGTGAGAAGAAAAGACAGACCTCGCGGGCGTTGTCTCTGGGGCACTGGACCGTTTCTCGCCATGCCCTCAAGCTCTCCCACGGGCGCTACTCCCAAGCAGGGGATTTTCTCTTGGTATTGAGTTACGCTGTGTAGCAGGAAGTGTGACGTAAGTAAAGAGAACTAATTGTGTACTCCACAGTCCCATCTATTTTTTGAATTTTTCTCTAATAATGTTCTGGAACTGCTTCGCTAGACTCCTGGGCGACCATAGAGACACTCTTCTCCACAGGTATGTGTGAAAATTTATTATTTCTGTGGAGAAATAGGGACAATTGTAAACTAACCTTTTTTCCTCTTTCGGACCTTTTTGTAGTTGAAATGAAAGGCACATGCTTACAGATTGAATTATGACTCTCGAGAGCTCATTTTTGATACATTAATCCCTAATGTAACTGTATATGAACATACGATGTTAAGGGACGTGACTAAGGTTAAATAAAGTCAGAAGGGTTAGTCTCTGATACTGATGTGCTTGGGAGGAGAGGAGGCCACAGTAAATAGAGCTGTTCAAGTGCACACATACGGGAGCCTAGCACAAAGGAGGCTGCGTGTAAGCCAAGCAGATGGGTCTGATAAAATGGTGAGACTGATGGTAGCTTGTTCTTTAACCTCTACCCGCCTGAACTGTGAGTAAACAAATTGTGATTTTTATTTCGTTTACCATATTTGGACATCCTTAGTAAGTGCATATGTCATATAAAGGAGACTGACAATTGCTTAGTTATTTTCTTCAGTTAACACATAATGTTCATACACTTATTTAGGAGGCAGTGTAATGTGATACGATCTGGTATTCCCCAAAATATGAAAGGTAAACATTTGCAACCTCGTGTGTTTTCAGGGTTTGATGACGAAGTTCACCATGTGTGAATATTTGTATCAAATATTATATCTTATTGTGATAATCTGTTAACAGAATTATAGACATGAAATAAAGTAAATGCACATAAACTATTTGGGATGGAGAAATTGGCGGTGAATAGTCTAACAGTTTGAATTAATATATAACTTATTTTGTTATTTTTTTGAAGAAAATTTGTTACTGTTTAGCATACTATAAAAGTCATTAAGAAAAGATTGCCTGTGTATTTCCAGGGACTAATTATTTATAATTAATAATCTTTAGTTTATCAGCTTAGGAACTGAAAGTTGGTTATAAGTGAATACAGAGCTTTAAGTCTATAAATAAACTATAGCAGATTCAGAAAAATTATTTTATGGGTAAAATAATGACAGAATTTCCATAAGTTATTACAATGTGATATCTAACCTGCTGATTTTTAACACATCAGATTTGTTTTTTTACCACTGAGCTGAAAATTGGTGTTGGCAGACAAAAAGAAGCTGATTTCATTTCAATAACACAATGAAATGCTAATTATAAAAACTGGATTTAAAGTTACCAGAGGGAACATTTTTCACCATCCTTATGAAAAGAACTGCTGGACAGTACTCAATTAATTAAGACACCAAGATAGGTTCTTTATTCTTGTACTCTATTCACTCGATATTAGCTATAGAGGAGAAAAGGCATGAAGTAAAATTTTTCCTCACTGTGTCTTTATTGCCTTTGTAAAATGGGCAGTCATTTCTTTCATACTAAGTTTTGGTATTTTGAGTATATTTTACCAACTTCTGAATATGACCTACAATAGGAAAATAATATTTAGACTGGTGAGATACAGAGTTAGTCAAGAAATAAGTATAAGTTTTCAGTGACATAAACATTACAGACATATGAATAGAAATTCAAAATAATGAAGTATATACTTTGTTTCACTGAAAGATAAACTGTTATACAGAAATAATTTGTGGCTAACAAAAGAAATGATTGACCAAGAAAAGTAACACTCATAAAAGTCTTTTATTCAGTTACTTATTCATGCATTGTTGTTATTAATCTTGCCTTTAAGACATGAAGTTCTCTTGGGGCTGGAGGAATGGCTCAGCAATTTAAATGCTTTCCTTGCAAGTGCTAAGTCAAGCGCTAAGTAATGGAGTTTGATTTCCCAGTACCACATAAGCCAGGCATGGTGGCACACACCTGTAATCCCAGCACTCAGGAGGCTCAGGAGGCTGAGACAAGGGGATTTGTATGAGTCCAAGGCCAGCCTGGGCTTCCTCCTGTGTTCAGGACCAGCCTGAGCTACAGAGTGAGACCTTGTCTCAAAAAAAAAAAAAAAACTTATCAAATTATCACTGCCTCACTATTCTCATTCTACTTTCTGTCATGTTATTAAAATTGTAGACTCAGTCAAGAAAATATTTTAAATTTGGGTATAATTTGGGTCTCTCTCTCTCTCTCTCTCTCTCTGTCTCTCTCTCACAGGCACACACACATGAAAGGGAACCTATCATGGTCTTTTAATTTGAAAAATGATTGTTGCTCATCTGTTACAATTGAAATGGAAAAATGAGACATGATACTCTCTCTTTCTTCCCAAGAGGAAGTCAATTGAGAGTAACACCTCATTCAGATTTCAATAGTTTATTTAGGATAAAATCTATTGAAACTTTAAATGAGTATCACATACACTTAGAAAAAAAATCTTTTATACAAAGAAATTAGTTTGAATGGCATGGCATGTATGACTTTATTACAGTGCAGGCAAAGACAGATATCTCTAGGTGATTATTATTTGGAGAATATTTTCCTTTTTATTTCAACATGAACTATTAAGACAAAACGGGAACACATTGGTAGTAAGTGCTTCCAGAATGAAAGTTGGCTTATTTAGGTAAAACAGGGAAAGTGAAAAAGGATATGGCTATCTTAACTTCTCACCAATGGATACATGAACTGTGGTATTTATACACAATGGAATACTATGCATCTATAAAGTCCAACAGCGTGGAGGCCTTTGTGGGCAAATGGAAGAAACTTGAGAATGTCATGCTTAGTGAAGTAAGAAGCAGAGGGTGAAACATCAAATGGTCTCTCTGATATGAGAAACCCAGTTCGCAACTATCTCATGGAACTTAAAATGAAAAAAACAAAGTGAAACAGTCTCGAGCTGGATGGGAGGGCCAGGTTAAAAGTCAAGATCTGATACTTGAGGGCTTTTTGTAAGGACTATCAAATGTGTTCCAAACATTGACCATCCTCAGGTATATTGTATAGACAACTTGGGTAAAATGGCAGCCTCATTAGAAACGTAATTGTTCAACACATATAGGCTGAGTACCTACATGGTACTGGGTACTGTGACTAGTGTCAGAATGCAGTGGTGAACTACGAAGAAACTGCTGGCATGCTCGTGGAACTCATGGATGTGTTTAAAGAGAACCTATGGGTAGTCGCAAAGCAAAACTACATGGGATTCTGAAGTCCTTATTAAAATGTTATTTTGGCAAATTTAATTGAAGTAATGATGTTGAGGCAGTATTAGCTGTTTGGCTTGTGTCTCTGATGCCACTGTGGTAATACCTAAAAAAGAAATTGGGCATTTTATTGAAAGGAGCCTTAATATGCATCCTTAGGGTTTCCACAGTTATGTTGCAGCTCTCAGAACAGATTTCTTTGGAAGGTTTCCGTTGTTCATTTCCCAATCAAAAATCTTTTTCTGCACCCAACCCTCTTACTCTCAAAGGAGAGTGAGAAGACATCGATTTCTGGTTTTCTTTTATTTCACTGAGACTATGTGACCAGAGTAAAAAAAAAAGCTCACCAATTATATGGGCTTATTACATTTTGATATTCATACCAATTTACTGTAAGAGTGTGTAGAACATTTGCTTTTTTTGACATCAAGGAGTTAAAAGTCTAGGAGATATTTCAACTCCACTCCAAGTAGTAATAGTAGCTAAACCAAATATTAAATGCATTCTGCAAATAGGTGGTTTAACAAGTATCACTCCTTGTTCACATATAGTGACTTTTTTCAACAATACTCTGTTGATTTTAATGCAATTCTTGGTGATTTTAATTTTTTCATAATTTTCATTCTAATTCTCTATTTTCCTAATAATTTTGTTCAAATGATTCCTCCAGAAGCATAGTCTTAGAGTCTCTAGACTATTTTCTATCAAACTTTTGCCCAACTTATACCACAATGTTCATGACAGTTCATCCTTCTTTGTTTTCCTCCTTTTAATGTGAATCTCATTGGAACACTTTACATAGGAAGCAGGAAGTGTTCAGTATTCATCACCCTGTTCTGATGCAGGAGCAAGGTCTGTAGGGAACATTCCAGGGTTAGAGATAGTTGTTGACAATCCTGGCCTTTCATCGCTGAAAACATGGAATTAGAGAAGAGAGAATAACACAGAAATTGGTGGTCATCACCTCTTACATTTATGTTTTACCTAATTAATAATTACCACTCTGTTTTTTTTTTAACTTTAGGACTGCGGTTAGCTCACAAACCCAAATATAATGAATGTTTTTTCCTTAGTTACCCCTGATTCTAGCTGACATGCTACGTCTTCTACTTTAATACTTGTTTCCATTACTATTAACAGATAACTCTTCTTCTTCTTCCATATACACATGTGAAAAGCCAAACTAATCCCAACCAAACTAACCAAGGCAAACCAAAAAGCATGTTTAGGAAAAAGCTCTTTTCTATACCTCCAGCTAAGCCACAAAGTTATGCCGTAGGAAGCCACTCAGATGAGCAGGCCAGTGACTCACCTCTATAATCAAAACCATCTACCTCATCTGCACACTGAATACAATTCAGCTTTCTGAATGATTTCTTGGCCAGTTTGCTAAGATTAGCATAAAACTGGAAGCTTTCCATAGCAGATGGAAGATTCAGTAAAAAGAAACCAAAAACAGATGACAAGGATTTCTGGGTTAAAGATTTTATGTTACAATTTTGATAGCGGCTTTCAGATTATTTTTCCTAGAGAGACTGAAACTATTTACAACCCCACCAGCAGTATATGATAGTATATACTCCTCAACCCTGCCTCCATAGATGTTAACAATCCATTCCAATTTCCCAATCTGATGAATACAGGGAACATCTTATTTTTATTTGAACTTACACATTCCAGACTAATAGTAAGATGAATTTCCTATTTATTAAACATCTGCTCTATTAAGTCATTCTCCATTGTTTTGCCTTTTTTCCATCTCTTTCAGTGTTAGCATACACTTGTTTTTCCTTGCACATATGTTGTAAATACTTTTTAATATTTCTTTTAAAGTTACTTTTATATTATACAAATCCATATGTTTAGTGCATTTGTATTAATATGTATATTTCCAAATCATCTCAGCATAACCTTTCTTGCTTAAAAATTGCTTGTCTATCACAAGGTCAAAATAAATATATTTGCCGAGCTCTTGCCAGAAGATATATTATTAAATCTTACCTTAGGAAATTATTTGCTGCATAATTTTATCTTTGTATTTTCCTTTTACATGATATTCTGAAACAAATATATAATTTGTGTTGATAAGGTTGTTTTTCAAATTCATCTATTGAATTTTTTTTAAGATCAGAGATTTTTTGTTAAAAGTAAGGGTTTTTTGCTTACTTTATTACTTTTTAAAAATATTCTAAATAGACTTTATATTTTAGAGCTGGCTTATCCAAAGAACATTTTTGTGGCCTAATTTTACTATTGATGAAAATGCATCATTATCCTCAAAGTCTAATGTGTACTTAGGGTTTGCTCTTAGTGTCCCACCAATGATAGATTCTGAGAAGTGTATGGTCACCTGTACTCATCATCACAGCACAATACTGACATGGCTGAGGCACAGCTCAACAGTTGGAGAACTTGCATGTGCAAGACCCCAGTTCAATCCCTCAGCACAACGTAAACATGGGCTGGCCATAATAGTGCATCACGGCTATAATCCAAACACTTAGGAGGCTAAGGCAGGCAGATTCTCTTGAGTTCAAGTCCAACCTTGGTTACCTAGTGAGTTTAGGATCAGCTTGGACTACAGAATCAAACTCTGTAAGTATAACGCTGAATTATTTTATTGGCCAAAAGTATCCATACCTGATGTTGCCTGTAACTTCGCCAATATTCAATGTTGGTATTCTATTCTGGGTTTTAAGCATGCTAATAGTTGTGAATAATAATAATATCATTATTTTAATTTGTTCCTTTTTGATGACAAGAGGCAGAGTATCTTGTCCTGTTCTTGTCATCTGTAGATCTTTTACAATGTTGATATATTTTGCCCATTTTTAATCAGCTTATGCTTTTGCTTACTGTTGAATTTTAAGAGGTATTTTTTATAGTTTGAGTGACATTTAAGTCCTTTATCAGATGTATCTGTTGTAATTATTTTCTATCACTCCTGGCTGGGTTTCTCATTTTTGTGATAATAGCTTTTTAAAGACATTTCCCCCCACCCCATATTGGAGACGAAATCCAGAGCCTCCCACTTGTAGAATTTTAGTCTTTGATTCTAAAAGCTTCTCCGTAGGGGTTTACATGCATTTTGTTAAAAACATCATTTGTTATAAATGCACTTAGAGTTTTAATTGACTTTTTTCTTTAGAATACATGAAGTAACTACTAGGACACCAGTAATGATTAATCATACTGCAGTCTGCCCCAAGATGCCGATCGGGCACGGTGATGTGTTTTACAAAAGACAAAATCATGTGAACAAGAAGCAAACTGTTAGGGAGTTATGGTAGCGAAAGTTTTTTTTTTTTTTTTTTTTAGAGAAAAATGATATCCAAAGAAATTTTAGAGGGAGATAAATGAATTCTAGTGTTGACTATATGCATGTGTCAAAATTGGTAGAAATATACCCTAAGAATATGTGTGCATTTTTAAGAATCTTATTGCATTGACTTTTTAAAAAAATACATTTTCAGTTTCTATTCTACATTATTTTTCTTGAATAGGTAAAAGCTGTCTTATGACTGGTCACTTTAATTTCTGAACTAAAAGAGAATGTTGTTAGAAACTCTTTGGGTTTCTGTGTGTGCATTCCTCTCTCCTGAAAAACAAAGCAAAGCAAAAAAACCCCACAAATTTTAGCTTCTTTTTTCATTATTTTTGAAAGTTTCATAATCTTGTCTTGGTGAATTTTCTAGGCTACTCAGGCAATATTGAATAGTAGTAATGAAACTATTCACTGTTGTATAGTTCCTGATTTCATTTGAAATGGTGTCTGTTTTTTGACTACTTGAAAAAAATGTATAATTCATTAAAGATAAACTGTATTTATTAAACATGTTTCCTTTTCTATATTTACTTAAAATTAAACATTTCTATACAATATATTAGGTATAAAATGTTTTAGAAAGTTTTCAGTATCCTTTGCTGTAATTTTATGATTTCTAATTTGGTGACTCATGCTACTTTTGCATGCAGCTTTTATTAAAATGCCATAGAAATTTTCATAAAATATTATGCATGGAAAATGTATTCTCTAGGGATATTTATTTTTCTCCCTCTCTGCACCTGTTTAGAGTAACCTTTGACCCTTTCAACTGGAGGTTGCTGCCAGCTTTTGTGTTTACATTATAAGAGTTTTACTTTTCAAACTAACCTTTAGAAAATATTTTTGATTATAACCTCAAGTATTCACCTAGCACATGTCATCATTACACAGTTTGGTGGTAAGAAAAGTGTTTTGGATATATTAGTAAGTTTCTTTTTAATACCAGTTGATTTAATTTTGTGCTTTCTGATTGGTTACATGATTTAGTTCTTAGCTGCCTTGATTCATTAATGATATAGTTTAATAATAAATGGTTGATGGGCCTCATTCTTTCTCTTTGTATTGAATGCCATCTGAAAGTGTAGTTTCACAGCTGTCAGTTAATGCCATACCATCCTCCTTCATAGTCTTCTTGTGTAATACATCGAAGTATAAGGAAGAAATCTTTAATATGATTATATTGGTTCTTCCACATTGCAAGCTTTTGATATAAATGATCCCTCAATATTAATAAAATACACAATGTTTAGAATAAATTCTGCTTTATTTAACACATTCCTCATTATCGAATAAATGAGTGGATGTTTTAGAAAGTAGCCTACGTCAACGGACAGTATATTTATTCACAAAGATTGTGAACTTGTAGCTGGATGCACTCCATTGTAAATTGTATTGATTATATGAGCAAAGTAAATATTCTCCATAAACTTCAGTTTCCACAATTGTGAGTGCAAATAATATATAATGTTCTAGTAATTAAATACAATCTTTACAAAAGTGGTAAAATAAAAAAGATAATTTTTTGTTTTATTTTTTTTGAAAGATAGTTTTTTTTTTTTTTGAGCCGGGCCCAGTGATTCCAGCCTTTATTTTCTACAGATGTGTCCTGTGCCCCCACTCCCAGCCTGTGTTGTGCTTGGTAATTGAATTCACGGTCCCACACATGCCAGGAAAGCACTCCAGCCCAAGTAATTCTTGTTGTTAGTAATAGTTTTTTTTTTCCTGCTTAATTAATGACACATTTAGTTAATTAGACTTTCTTCTAAACTTAATGGTAGATCTCTAAAAAGTGCTCCAGGGCACAGTTAATATTCTCCCTCATTGTTTAAGATTAATTTTCCCCCAGTTTGTACAATTCTTGCTCATACTTTGCTTAAATTAATACACCTCTATAAAGCCATATCTTGATGTGGTGAGACTAGGAGCTGAGTAATATTTGTTACATTTGGAAATGTGTAAGTGTTGAAAATATTTTCCTTTAGAAATGGAACCAAAGATTTGATTGACAATTGATATGAATATTGTTTCCACTAACTTTTCACAGTATACAAAACTACTTCTAAATTTCCACTTTAATGTTTGATTCTGTGCCAGAAGAACAGATTTAAGCCATGTCAGTCCTGTGTGCCAGGAGAAGATAAATGCCTGTGAATAAATACTTAAATTCTAAATCGTTTGGTTTTGTAGCAAAAATAGAATTTCATAGTTATGTGATAGTTTTGAAGATTGATTTGCAGGGAATAACATAACATATTAAACTCAAAATATAATGAAAGAATCATCATTAGAAAAAATTATCATTTTGGAACCTATATGCAAAAAAGTTGTGGAAAATTAGACTATTTACTAACTTAAAATATACAATGGTATCATATTCATGTATTTTCCTTGATTAGGAGCAGATTTCACCAGAAAATGGTAAATTCTATTCATTTGACTCTATTCTTCCATAAATAATAAGCAAAAATTATTGCTAAGCTTTGTTGTTTTATTTCATTTTCTTTTATTTTAAAATTTTATGTATTATTCACATTCATTTGTCTATCTAGTCTTTGAAAATAATGCTAAAGATTAAAGAATATTTAACAAAAAGTTTTACTGAAAAAGTCAGCTTGAAGTGAAAATTAAAACTTATGGCATCATTTCTGACCTGTACTAAAATTTAGTTGAGAATGTGAACCATAACTTTTAAAAAATAATAAACCTAGTAATACCATATGGCTGTGTGGCTGTGAGCTGTGAAGATAGGTGGGGGAAGAGAACTCCAGGAATAGAGGACAGCGAGTGTTTATGCTAGAGAGACCCACGGCGGGCACAGTAATGAGCACCGTGACGGATCCCAGCCAGCCAGAACCCAGGAGGAAGGGCCGTGGGATGACTCCTAGAACACACTCGGCCAAAACTTGGTGTTTTAGCTAATGCGTGAAGAAAAAGAGGCAGTTGAGACAGGGAGAACAGATCTGACCTCTCTTTTGCATGGGTGACTCTGGGATCTGTGTGAAAGATACCAAGTCCGGTGAGGGGGGCAAGTCTGTCTTTGTGTTAGGTATCATAAGAAATGGTGAGTGTTGGACTATGCAGTTTTGGTGAGGGAGGTAATTAAGAGATTTTTGATTATCAATGAACTATGGACTATGTGAACTATGGATCACAATTTAAAAGCTGGTGTTTAATATCTTCCTTTTTCGTAATGTTTACTCTTATGTAAATCTGAGATTATGTTCACATTTTTCTTTTGCTACCAAAAAGGAGACATCTCAATACTTGTAAATGAATGACAGATACGTATGTCTTTTCTGTTTTTCAAATCAGTTTACCCTTGTAGTATTGACCATTGCACAATGGTTAACTTAGTACATTGCATAATTTCAGTATCACCTTTTTGGACTTACATGGGTGATCCTGAAATATGATATGGAGAATTAGGTTTTAAAATTATCTTTGTTTGAATAAAAAAGTAATCTTCATATTTTCCAAGTGTTGCCAATACAAACTTGTTATTATATACTGATTAAACATACTGCAGATAAATTATTGCATTAATATTTATGAGATCTGGGTTAAAGTACAAAATTGTAACAAAACAAATTATAATGAAACAGTACATTTTCTAATCATGACCCTATGTTTTTTCATTAGATGTTCTGAAAGATAAGACACTAACAAATTTATGCACAATATAATCTTAGGCAACAGAAACAACAGAAAAGAGACATTTTTTTAGGAGCCTGCTAAATTGGTTTTGGAAACTGTGTTGAACATCTAGGTTTTTGCTTTTTTTTTCCTGGCATTTTCTTCCTCTCTTGTTTTTCTGAGAACTACGTTCTCTCTGAGACACAGAATCCGTAAGGTGTAAAGATAAGGAGTTTATGAACATATTTGCTGCCATGTGGAAAAAGCTAGCCTGCCGTGAAAGGCAAAAGTGCAGGAGACACTCAAAGATGAGGACAAGAGGCACAGATGAATCTCAGGAGCTCTGTTCTTGTGTTCTTAGCAGCCAGAAGTATCTTATGAAGCTCCTGCTTAGTACAAAGAGGATTAGTAACAGAGATTTCAGTAGGGCAAATTGCTGTCTAAAAGAAAAGCTCAAATACGCTCAGAATGAATATATGTGTATTTTCTCATCGTGGTTTTACATTTGCCAAGCACACTTAAAATTGTAAGATTTTTATAGTTTTTATCAAAAGGGATTAATGATTTTATGCATATTAATTTATAGATTGTATAATCTTTATTGTGATGCTCAGCTATTCCAAATCTACATGTAAGCACAGGATATCTCTACATATACATCTGGATACACACACACACACACACACACACACACATACACACACACACACCTGGATGTATATGTATGTATATGTATATGTATGTATTAAGTCTCATGGCTTTACAAATACTTTTTATTCAGGATGATTTCCAAATTTATAGCCATAGGCATATTTTTCCATTTGAGTTCATATTCATATAATTCATATTCATATATATATATACACACACATACATATATGCTTCATGACTGCTGAATGCATAATGTACTTTTGAAGTTTAACATGTCCTTTCTCACATAGCATGTGGAAATAATCTGCAAATTCTTTTGGCTTTTCTGCCAAATTCAGCCCGTTATTTATTTGACAACTGAACACCTGAACTTTTTTTCTTCCCTGCGTCTGTCATTTCTCACCAAAATAGTTTCATAGCTCTAAACTCGCCCTCTCGCTCTGGCCTTGTCCCTCATAGGAAAGAACGACGACATAAAACAACAGACCATCTTGATTGTCAGTGAGAAAACTTTCAATATTCCTTCTTGCATAGAATAAAAACTAAAGTCAAAAAGATAGTTTCCAATAATGCATTTGTCTCCAAACCTGCTTTGTGATGGTCTTTGGCCATGTCTGGACTCAGTTCTCCCGTTTCAGAGGCAGCTCACTGCCCTCTTACTGTCGTTAGGATCCCCTACGCCAGTGCGATCTTTCTCCTCTCTGGCGGACTTGATGCTTTCTGATCCTGGAAAACTATAAAAACCTTCAGCTCTCATCTTCTGTGTTAGCCATTGTCCAAATACTGCTTTCTATGTTTCTCTCAACATTTGCAGTATTTTGGTGAAGGGTGTTTGTTCTTGAGGTTGCACATGCAGGCGATGGGATCACTGGGCACTTGTGGATTAGCATTGTTAGGAAATTGTTGAGCCCAGCGTAGAACAAAGACTGGAGCCCGTGTTGTCGGATTCCTCACACTTGGGGTCAAGGAGAAGAAATATGGAATCCATAGGAGCTAGAACCACAGAGCCACAGCAGCTGCCAGAGACACAGCCTCAGAACACAGAGAACTGGGCATGTTCTGCTGTTCCCTCCCCCTGTCCCTCCCAGTTCCACAGTAGTCAGACCTGCTGGTTGAGATCAACAGGCCTGAACGCAGCCCATGGCTGCAGAAGGCTGAGCGGTGGATGCAAGGACAAACCCATGCAGCCCAGCATGTCTGCATTAAATAATTAACTCAGACCGCGCCCTTGGGTTTGATCTTGCCTGATCACGCCAGAACATACTTCACTCTTACTTTTTAGTGCTTGCTTTCTCCACTTATCCTTCTAGAATAGGAGCTTCGGAGAACAATGCGCCATTGCTTGCTTTATTCACGCCTGCTTTCTCAGCACCTGCACAGGTTTCTGTCACCCAGTAATCGCTCATTAAATATTTGGGACTGAATATTGGAATGGTCAGAGAAAACATATGTGTAAATGGATTCTTACTGAAATGCGTGCCTGAACTGGAATGTTTCCTTTAAGAGATGTTTAGATCCCTCCTGCAGGGCCTCATTTATAATTTGGACTGGATTTTAAAATGCCAAGTAATGTCATTTCTGTGTCGCCCAAATTTCAAGGAATCAGATATACATATGAAAATGAAGAACTGTAACAAAAGAAGTACACCGATACCCAGAAAGGCAAAACCAAAATCAAACCAAACCAAACCAACACTAAAAAAAATCCCCTTAGTCATTGTTAATAATTCATATTAAAAATAAAGCAAAAATAAAACCCAAATAAAAAACTAAAAGATTTATCCAGGTTTTATTAATGTGAACAGAAACAGACCTTCAATATTCCTAATGTATTGCTATTTTTTTTACTGCTATCTGTAAACACAAATGATCATGTTGAATATGGGAAGCAGCAAAAATGCACAAATTTCTTCCATTTAATATTTAACTCAGATGTAAATGAGCAATCATGGCATTTGTTAAGGCTTTTCTAAACATAATATAAAAACAAATAACATCTCCAAGCTCAGTAGTTTAGACTTTATTTCTAGAAACTGTTTTATAGGAAATACACTTGGCTGGAGAGCAATGAATTGTATGCATTGCATATGTAAAGCACATATAGAATATGATAAAACATCTTAAAATTCTGTGAATTCAGTCCAATAAAATAATTTTACATTATGTAACAAGTTATTTGACTTTAGGCAAGTTATTAAAATCCTTTGAATCTGAAGCTATCCACTTATAGGTTTTTTGAAAGCGTTACATGAGACAACATTGATCTTTTTAATTACCCAGCATGCCAGCTAGTGCACAGGGAATGTCATTTATGTCTTTTGAAATGTAATTAAATACACCAAAGGACAGCTGAGTAAAGATATAAATTAGAAAACCCATTTGGTAGGATATATTTTTCACTCAACCGTGCTTTTGAGAGATTATTTGAAATATAAGACTTAAAAAGCCTTTAAAATAAATTTATAATTGACAAAATAAAAATGGAATAATTTTAGTATATGACATACCATACCATATCATATATAACATATCATATTAGATATATGGTTAAAAAATTTAAAAAATAAGATTTCAAAATATTTTTGTAAAACTAAATTTAGTTATATTATTTAGGCTGTGAATAGTTATAGTGTCAAAGTATATAACTTTTTATTGTTTCTTATTATTTTATACATTTCTAGTAAAACTGAATAGCATCTTTTAAAACTTAGTACAGTCACAATTTGCAAAAGAAAATCTGTCCCGTTTTATATCTGGGGATGACAATTTCAATGTAATTGCCTAGAACAAAAATCAGATGATGATGTGCTACTCTTTTAAAAGGCATGTGGTTTGGTAAAACAGCTATTCACTGGCCCATATATTTTCTCAAACACAAGTTTAAAGAAAATGAAGATGCAATTTTGATTTGACATTTTTTATGAAAAAACTACATTTTAACTACATTTTCCATAGTATCTGATTTTGTTTCTTAGAATTCCCCTATAGTAAGGTATGAAGTGTATTATAACTAAAAATCCTTAGTGATTTAGAAAAATACAGTGGAAATCACTCAAATACCATTGATTTTTGTTTGTTTTTTGGTGCTGAAGATTGAACCCCAGGCCTCATACGTTTCATTGATTTTCGAGTTGATGTGGTGTGTGTTTATCTAAGACAGGTTTAAGTCTGCTACTATAATGTATTCACAAAAATGTATCTATGTACTGACCACATGGGTGAGAGGATCTGGAATGATATTTTTCTGAGTGTCAAATCTAAGTAGAGCATGAAGAAAAACTTTCTACATATTTTACTCTTGAGTTCTAAAGTGAAAACCTGAGGGAATTGAATACACATCGATACACCCAACTCATTAGCTTATAGAAAACTCCCTCCCCTTTTTTCATGAAACAAGATTTACCCCACCAATTTTTAGAGTCAATAAAATTGTGCCTTTTAGGGAATTCAAATAGAAATAGAAAGGCTTTTTGTTATATCATCTTTATAACTTATGCAATAGTAGCGATAACAGATATGCAGTAGCAGAAATCTAAATTTCTACCTACCAGATTACCTGATTCCACTGAAGAGCAGCAAAACCTTGCATGCTTGGAGTCTGCTTAACTAGAGTACTAGTCCTAGGAGAATTTCAGAAATTTCCATTTACTAGTGAGGCGAAGGGAAAAATAAGCTACACTTGAGGTTTGGGATGCCTCTGAGTGCTCCGTGTGCACCAGACTTTTGTCTCCTTTCCTTAGCATAGTGCGGTAAACTGGCTCATCCCTGAGGTGCCTAGGAGTGAAATTTTACTGAACAGAGAGGGTAGTTCTTGTTTTAATCTGTACCTCGGGTTTCTTCCCTCAGTCAACCAAATTCCACCACGTGTCAGTAGATTTTAGCTGCTGCTTACTCAGGGCCATAGTGTTCAGCCTGAATGTTGGGAGAATGGAATAATAGAGGAGATTACCCCTGGGTAGATCACCTTAGAATCTGTGGATGAATTTATTATTGAAATTGGCTTTTGATGAATAGATCAAAGTGTGGTTTATAGAGCTAGAGAGAGTGAGAGAGCCAATCCACTATATAGAGAAGGTACAGGTATGTAGGAAGTCACTGAGAGTCTTATTTGACTGGGGAGTAGTGGAGCTTGAGTAGAAAATTGAACTACATCAGAGAATCAGTGCCCGGTGCTGGAGGACCACGTTTGAGGTCCTGCCTGATTCTTAGAATGAACACCCAGCCAGTTGCTGTCAGTGTAATCTCTGTGCTAGGTCTAGAAAGCGAAACAGGTCTCTAAAATACAAAGATTCAGATGCAGGAAGATCCTAAAAGTAATAGCAGATGTCCTCTGGATGTACTACTGGCTACCTGGTAACGTGGACAGTGTTTTTCCATACTAACATTCTAGAAATAAAATGCTCCTGAATTTGTTAGAATTTTAAAAATGTCTGGGATTCTTTCTTTCACTGTATTCTATTGATTGACATATTTAGTATGAAACATGCGTTTTAGTGAGCTAAATGTTATTTTTCATATTTTATATATATATTTGGCAAAATAGTTACTATAGTGAAACAAATTAACGTATCCATAGCAAGTGGAACTATAATTATTAGCAAATATTTTGAATTTCCTATTAAATATAGCACTACATAATGGCTACCTTGATTAATAGCTTTCTTGACGGGTGTGAGATGATACATTTTGCAGTCTTTGCATTTCTCTGGTTGTTATTGGTGTTAAACACTTTTTCATGTAGCTTCATGAAATTTTTTTCTTTGTGATTTAATTTTGCTTGCATTTAGACATTTTTATGTCATTTTTGAAAAGAAATATTCAATTTTTTCTCAATCTTAATCTGGCTGTATAAAATAACACACACACATATATATTTAAATCTGGATATATATATATATATGTATATATATGTATATATATACATACATATATATACATATATATGTATATATATATACATACATATATATATACATATATATATACATATATATGTATATATATACATATACATGTATATATATATATATATACATATATACATACACACACACACACACACACACACACACACACACACACACTCTTTTTCATATTTTTTGTGATAGTATTTCACTCTGTAGTCCAGGCTGGTCTTGAATTTCCTATGTAGGTGAGGATGGCTTTGAATTCATCGCCATCACCCAGCCTCAGTCTTCTAAGTATAGGCATATGCCATCAATTTTTGTGTGGTGCTGGGGACTTGAACCCAGTGCCTGCCTTACACATGTTTGGCAAGCGCTTAAATCACTGAGCTACACTCCCATCCTGATTATGTGTTTTCTTTCTTTCAGTTGTATGAGTCATTTATGAATCTTAGGTATTAATCCCTTATCTGATGAATGGTTTGCAAATAGTTTTCCTCCATTTATAGTCTTCTTTTCATCTTATTGATTATTCTTTTGTTACACAGAAGCCATATAATATAATCCAATTCATTGATTTTTTTTTTTTTTTTTGCTTTTGTAGCTTGCGTTTTTGATACGATATTTGAAGAATCGTTGCCAAGGCCAATGTCCAGGCGATTTTCCCTAAGTGGTGTTCTTGGATTTTTATGATTTCAAGTCTTAGGCTTAGGAATGTTATCCATTTTAAATTGAATTTTCCACATAGTATAAGAGTCCAATTTAATTCTTTATGTGGAAATTCAGTTTTTCCAGTACCATTTGTTGAAGAAATCATACTTTTCCTCATTGCGTATTTTGTCAAAAATTAGTATGCCATATAGGTATGAAATTATTAATGGGTTATTTATTTTTTATGTTTGCCTGTATGCTTTTTTGTGCCAAAATCATACTAATTAACTTTGGTTAGTAATGTAATTTGAAATCAAGATGTGTGGTGACTCAAAACTTGTCTCCCACCTGCAACCCATTGTTTTTAGTTTTTAGGGTCTTTTGTTCCATATAAATTTTAGGATTTTCCTTATTTCTGTGGAAATTGCCATTGGGGTTTTCATTATGATTACACTGAATCCGTGTTTCATATTAGTAGTCTGGAGATTTTAGTAATATTAATTCTTCTAATATATATATATGTATATATTTACATTTACTTATGTCTTGCTCAAGTTTTCACTGACATTTTCTTGTTTTTGGTATAAAATTCTTTCAATTCTTCAGTTAAATTTATTCTAAATATTTTAATTTTTAGTAATATTAGGAATGGGATTGTTTTCTTCATTTAATATTTGTCTTAGTCTTTATTTGCATACAGAGATGATATGATCTTTTGCAGATGGTTTTAAAATCTACAATTTTGCTGAAATATTCTATTAGATCTCACTGGTTTTTAAATGAAACATATAAGATCATGTCATCCATAATAGAGATAACTTTATTTCTTCCTTTCTAGTTTGAATCTCTTTAATGTTCTCAGATTTGAAGAGATGTTAGGAGTGGGTGTCTTTCTCTTGTACTGGATCTTATAGAAAACGCTTACAGTTTCTCCCGATTGCTAGTGATCCGCACAACATTTTATTCCTGAGTCCAGATATCCACAATTTAACTTCATCCTAAACCTTTAAATAAAACATCTCATTTATGAATTCACATTCCCTACCCCACTTCCAGTTCACTTTAATCTAGAGGTGGATTTTATACACCTCTGGAATCTGTTTACATGTCTAATCCCCAGATTTTTGCAAATGGAAATTGACTAAGACTTAAAATTATTTCATGTGCTGTTCTTTTCCATGTTTTGATGCTGTTACTGGCCACATAGTTATGTACACATACACGCCATTTATGTGTGTATATATGGGGGATGTGTACGGGTATAGATCATGAAGGAAATATTGAAATGTAATTCATATATGTGTGTGTATACAGTGAATCATAAGACAACTTCTGATTAATTAGTAAGAACTAGTATTGTTATACCTCATATGTACAGAAACATTATTACAGTGACCAGAGAGTTCATCAGATTCAAGTTCATTTTGATTATTTTGGCAGGAAAATAAGGAAATTTTGTTAATATAGTCATAGAAACTGTGAGAAGAATTTACGTCATTCCACATTTATGAAATTCACACACTTTTCCTACCAGTCCTCCTCTCCTCTCTAAGCTGCCATGCAGAACTCTCAAAATATTTCCCTCAATTTATTGTCAAATAAATATAGGTTATTATTTAATGAGTTGTTCCTCTTCTGATACCAGATTTCAATCCCTGAATATCAATATAGCTCATTTTACTAAACTATTGAACTTGTGAGGTGAACTTATTATCAGTGTGGATGGACCCATTATTATCACATTTCATTAAAATCCCATTTTCAGTCCAGCTATGGCATTTGGTTGCAACCCATAGATACTGACCTTCTTAACTCATGCCGGAAACACTTCTTCAGAAATAGTTTGCCTAATTCCTTAAGCTTGAGAGCTTTATTTAAAAACATGGACAAAAACTATGACAAAGCAATCTGATCCCAATGCAATGGTGTAAGGAGGCCCCTCCTCCACACAGTGACTTCCTTCCAACAGAATGAGTCTTCCACTTCGTTTATCAGTAGCTACTCATTACTGTGGCTGCCACAGCTTCACACATGCCCTTCCATCCCTCCTTGTGATATTTATGAATCTGGTTTCTAGGTGGCGGTATCTAGTCAGCTGGGCTTTGGTCATGTGCTCTCACCTTAGCACGCAGGACATAGATGTCTCTTCATTCCAATTAGATTTAAATATCAGAATCACTGCGTGTGTGTGTCTGTGTGTGTGTGTGTGTGTGTGTGTGTGTGTATACACATTCATAACTGAATACATACCTACATATATAATTTCTCTATATAAATTGGTTATTTTTTAAACAAGCCCTTTAGAAAATGTTTTTATAAGCCTGTAGAAAAATTAATGTATTCATTTGCAAAAAATTAGATGATCATCCTATAGCAAACTACAAAGAGCACATGACAATGAACAGAAGCACTATCTTTAAAAAAAATGTCTTCCAATGCTAATGTCTCTCTCTCTGAATTCATTAGAAGGTTGTTTGGGGAGTTTGATAATTGACTTAGTTGTGCTTGGATGAATAATACTGATTCATAAACCAAAGGCCTTGGTGGTTAATGTGGTCCAGTCAATAGTTTTATGTTCTTATAAAAGAAATATCTAAATTAATATAACATTAAACACAATTGCTGTTTATTACATTATTTACTTTATTCATTTTGGGTTACTTTGGATTTCTAATCATAATGGAAGTCTATCCTTTTTCTGATGTTTTGACCAATAGCTTACAAGACAAATTTATAAAATCAGTCGTATTCTTTGTGTGTCTTTGACTTCTATTTGATATTCTAAACTAAGAAGACACCAAAGAAATTCTAATTCTAATGAAAATTAATAAAGTACTTTATTGGAGGATTTTTTGATAAAAGTTGTATTTAATTAAATGCAATAGTAGGTGAGAACTTGCAAGCTCATGTAATATATCATTATCTCCAAATAATATTTATTTAAGATTCATAGCAAACTTTGAAGAACAATCATTAGCCTTATTTTTACAAGAGAGTAAGTTTCAAAGCAGATAGTTCACCAGTTCAATGGAGAAAAAAATATCAGGCTTTGTAACAATCATAAATAATATTCTTTTCACCATTGAACTACTATCTTGAGGAGTATTGTATTTCTTAACTTTTTAGATTTATTTTCTCAAAGTAGGGTGGATTAGATAATAGAAACATGTAGTAGATTCTAAATTTGTAAATTTGTTTATGCATGTCAATACTATTGTATAATATATTGCCAATCAATTTTTAGCGATAAATTATGAAACAGTGCTAAAAATAACAATGTTTACTCTTACAGGACTTATATTCTATCAGATGAATGCATAAATAACAGATATGTGTAATGTTATACAAGGCATTTTGAAAGTAAAATACAAAATGATGAACCAAACATAATGAGTTTGTGGGAAAACAGGGTGTGTGTGTGATATTCTTTAGAGAATGTCATTTTGATAGGTTGAGCCACTTTAAAAAAAAAAAGCAAGATAGGTCTACACAGTTATCAGCAGAAGTCATGTTATTGAGTGGTGGAAGGCACCGCCCAGTGGTTAAAACCCTTGCCTAGCAAGTGAAGTCCCTGGGTTCAGTCTGCAGCACCACATCAACCAGGTGTGGTGGTGAACACCTGTTGTCCCAGCACTCGGGATGATCAGGCAAGAGTGTTGCTGTGCGTTTGTGGTCAGCTTTACCTACACAATGAGTTCAGAACTGGCCTGCACGATTAAGCGAGATCCTGTCTCAAAAAAAAAAAAATGTTACTGAGTTCTAAACGGTGTTGGCAAAGCCCATTCTCTGTGAGGGCCTCTGCTTCAAGGGGTGGCAGGGAAGGTGTCAGGGAGTCCCTCCGGTTTATTCCGGAAAGGCTCTGCTGGTGCTAGCAAAGCCAATCTTCTTTGCCTGCCTCTGCTGTGAGGGGCATCAGGGAAGATGGCAAGGAGACCTACTGTCAAGCCCAAGTAGGGTGGGGAAGGAGGGAGGGCGGGGTGGGTAGGGGGAGGGACAGAAGGTGAGTGGGAAAGCCCTTGTCACCTTGACAAGATACGTATGTGTCCAAAATGCTCACCTTCATTGTAAACCTTGAATTTTGCACATATACATATCAATAAAATGTGGGCAAAAAAGAAAAAAATGTTATTGAGAGACAGTTCCATAAGTGGAGAAATTTGAAATCTAATGAAATTAACAGAGACATATTAGCAAATAAATGAAATGTTAAACACCTAAAATGGTATACCACAGAGTAGCAAACACATAAAAAATCCTCGAAACCCAGATACAGAGAAATGGACACTAAATGAGTTTTTTAACCTACAAGCTTACTGAAAAAATTATGTTAACTTTAAATCTCACAAATAACACAACAGCACAACAGTGCAATTTGCACATTGCTGGAAGAGTATAAATTGACACAATTGCTTGTGAAAGTTATTATTTTTTTGGCAGAGGTGAGTAAGTACACATGCACCGACAAAAATTATCACATATGTTCTGGTAAAGCTGTGCAAGATTATTTCTAGGAGGAGGTAATAGCAAAAGAGAAATAATTTAGACTTTGTTGACAAGGGAGTGGTAATTTGTAGGTTATTTATAGATTAGAGCACCTGTGCAAACAGTTAAGTCTATTTGTGTTTGATGGCATCACTAAGAGTAAAAAAGCAGAGATGAATGTCATATAAAATGCACAATATAATTCAGTTTTACAAGGTATATTTTGTAATGTTATACAGTATATTCAGTATGGTTATATTTGTGGCAAAGATACAATCAAAAAGCAAAGAAATGAGAAACCCAAAATTCTAGAGAAAATTTGCACCTAGAGAGGCAAAGATGCTTTTTGGAAGACAACACTTTGGACTTTAGGGTATTGCTATATTGTAAGTTTATATCTGTGCCATAATTCTTTTTCTTTTATTTGATATATAATATAGCCATCTTACAGTATTCAAATTTCTAATCAATTTGTAACAGATACAATTTTAAAGAACAAAAATGGAAGTTATTTACTGGAAAAATGTGTCTTCACTCTTTCACACAGTTTTGTTGTAACTGACAGGTCATAGGATAAAGATACAATGGTTTTCGTGGCCAAGAAAAGGCTGTTGTATTATATCCAGTACTTTATATGGTCAGGATTTTGGGGTGGTTTATCTTACTTTGTAAAGATATGGAAATGGGTCATCATACAGGAGCCATTAAAGCTGTAGGGAGAGATGAGGATGACTGCCACAGAGTCCTTAAGAGGGTGAGCCACAGGAGATCCAGCCCACCGTAGATTAATAGGCATTCAGTTCTCCAGCCACAGTAGCCATTGTGCAGCGGTGTGGTGCCTGCATCTTCTTGATTTTATCTTTAGTTTTCTTCTACTCTTGTCTAGTTGTGAACGTTTTGTCATCCTTGGGAAAAATTAGCTAAGCTATCTTCTTAATAATGAACCTTTCTTCACCAACCTAAACAGAATCAGTTACTCTTTTTGCTGAGACTCCAGAATGTTGGTACTTTTGTTTAGTGGAATCACATTCATCGTTCTGCCTCTTGACTAGTCAGTGAGCCTCGTGAGAAGTTGACAGTTGACACTTCACTGGTTTTTATTTCTAATATCTAGTACAGAGCCTGATATATTTTAATTCATCATTGTGTATTCAAATAAATGAAAATGAAAAATTCTTTTGACTTAAAAATATTAAGGGGTACCTGAAAATTTTTGACTATGTAACTAATTACTCCAACTCCTTTTCTTATGTCCCAAAGAATGTAAAAGTCAATGAAGACAAAGGCTCTCTTTTTAATTGAGGTAGGATCCTGCTATATTCCTAACTCTCAGCTTCCCAAGTACCTGGAATTAAGGGTGTGTGCTACTGTTCTGAGATGATAAGGACATTTGAATCTACCTCCCTCCAAAACTCACAATGATCAAAAAACAATGAAAGATTAAAAGAAAATTAAAAGAGCATATCCTTAACATATTCAATGAAAGAATGTCATCCAGAAATATTTTTGTATATATGTATAATATATATTAATATATTTACATATGTATATAAATTTAAGATCTTGTATGTAGCATAAATATGCAAGATGGTAAGCTTCGGCACAAGCACACATGTACCACCATATACAATGTCTCTCACATAACTCATTTAGATATGCCCACCATTAATAGGACACTCTGCAGTAGTACAATGAGGATGTTGGGAGGTTGAATCAAGTACTATTTTGTGATTTTGAACATTAAAAATGCTATTTTGCAATTATTTCAAAAATGAAAAATTGCTTATTTATCTGATTAAAGTTAAGATATAGAAAGTTTTGGGATATGAGCTAGTTTGTAATTCTCAGATGTTTACTTGTAACATGCTACATGCATTAAAATAATTTACTAATATATGTTTTCTTTTTTTGAGACAGAATCTTGCTCTGTGTTCCAGGCTGGTCCTGATCTCACTGTGTAGTCCAGGCTGGCCTTGAACACCCAGCAGTCCTCCTGTTTCAGTGTCTTGAATTCCAGGACTACAGACCTGTGCCACCATGCCCAGCTTATATGGTGCTGGGAGAGCAAACCATGGCTTTGAGCTTGCTAGGCAAATGCTTTAACTGCTGAACTCCTCCTCAAGCCCCCTGTAATTTTTTTCTAAGTGTATTTAAATTGGTAACCTGAGGCAAAAGCTTAATCTTATTTTTTCTCAATAGCGTACCTTATTTTTAAAATAAAGTTTGTATGAAGTTATGGTTAAAGTAATTGGAGGTATTTAAACAATAATCAGAATAGTGACAGAGGTGAAGTAGAGAATAAGAGGATATATATATATATATATATATATATATATATATATATATATATGATTATTACTGTGTATGAGATTTTATTTTTTTCTAATACAAAGAAACACATTTAGAACATGCAGATGTTAGAGATGGAATTATAGTTTTTAAAAATTGATACATTGAAGCTATAACTTCCCGTGGAACTATAGTGAGAGAGAGAGAGCACTCAGGGAGATTGTTTAAGGGTAAAGAAAATGAGAAAGTTGGGCCTTCACCTGGTCGCTCTGATGTATACACAAAATCCAGCATTTTGGCCCACTTCTCAGCAGAAGAGGAAAAGTCAAGTGAGGACATCGAAAGAAGGCAAAGTGGGAAGAGAGCCCACGCCGGAAATTGAATTTGCCTATGCCTCGAGCAAGGGTTTTTTGCCTCCAGAATTATGAGACATTAAATGTTCATTAACACACCCAGTTTATGGTATTTTCTTGTAGTCGTTTAAACTGACTGTTAAAACAGAATATCCCTCAACTTAGCTAAAAAATAAAATCTTACACTTGGAATACCTTAAAAGTCATTTCTGTGTTTTAGTTTATTTTCTTAGTATTAAAAAAAAAACTTTAGCATTGGGGTTTTCTTATTTTAGAGCATCTTAAAAATGCAGATGGCCTGGCCTTTCCCTAGACATTCTAACTTCTCTTGATTTTTCAACCAGCATTCATCTTCAGAACAGTGATGAAACATTCAAAGGGCAATCAAGAAAAAATTAATAAATTCTTCAAAAAGATGCAACATTATGAACCTAAGATGATCTGAGGAAGTTTTGAGTTGTAGTAATATGAATTGAAAACTTGATGCTTACTTCTCTAGCTCTTGTCTTTTCCGGTCATAAAAGAAAAAGGGCTAGTTACGGAAGTAATCTAGAAATGAATATTGGCTTAGTTGAGTGTAATGTCAGGTTTTGAGTGAGGAGAGGGAGTTAATGAAAAAGTATTTCAGTGGGAAGGGAGAGTTAGGATTTTCTAATGAGCTGTGGACATATGAACTAGGCATTTATCCATATGGAAAGGATACGTCTCAAAGCTGAATTCAAAATGAGGTTGCAGATAGTACATATAAGTGAATGACCTTGAATTTAAAAAGCATTCGGCATAGCATTCTTTATATACAAGTCAAAACCATTTGTAATGATCTAGAATTCATAAAATATGTAAATGTAAATGAAGATAAATATTAATACTGTTTCTAAGTATTTTGTAGTAGTTTACCAGCTGATACAACTACTATGGAGGCCAGTATAGAGATTTCTCAAAAGGCTGAAAATAAATATAAGATTAAATACAACAATACCTCTTATGGATATCTTTGCAAAAGAGTTAAAAGCAATGTATAATAGAGATGCATGCATATGCATGTTTATAACAACACAACTAAAAATAACTAAAACATGAAAGACACCAGAAGACCCATCAACAGACCAATGGATACAAAAATCGTGATATATGTGCATGATGGAGTACTACTCTTGCGTAAGGACAGATTTCAAACGTTTGTAGGTAAATGGTTACAATTTGAGACCATCCTGCTTAGTGAAGGGAGTCAAATGCAGATTAAATTTGTCCAGTTTCCTCAGAATATAGTCATTTCATAGAACCAAATAATGGCTGTGATAGTGGTAGCTAGGCAGGTGGAGAGGCTGCAGAAGGGCCAAAAATGGGGAGGGGACAGAATTGTAGTGTTGACTCAATGTGTATCTGTTCAAAATACCCAAGCTTATTGCAGCCATTATAACACACCCACACGCGCACACGCGCGCACGCACACACACACACGAAAATATCTGAGAAATTGAGAAGTAAAGACTTCCTGTTTACCCTGGTCTTAAGATGAGCATTAACAGCTTCCATGAAACAGAAAATGTGAAAAGAAGACCTGTAGATTGCTCTCCAGTCAATGTGAGATGTTAGGCCAATTTTACTAAAATATCACAGCTTTACATAACACCAGTCATGAACATCATGAGTTTTTCCTCAATATTCTGGAAAAAATTGCAAATGATTCAGATAACATATCACAATGTTTATTGTACTATGTATTTTAAATTTAACTTCATTATACTCTGTCACTAGAGAGAGTTAGATTGCTGGATGACAAACGTATGAAAAAATAAAAAGATATTAAGATAGTTAGGTGACATGTTTCACTGAAATTTTCCTTGAAACATATGCCAAAGTGCAGAATTTTAACCCTGAGCATCACAATATTGGAAAACAAGGCCATTTGAATCATTATTGTATTTCATATTGAAATGGTTTATAAGATATGATCAGTATACATAGATAAATTGACAGCAAAGGGCATTAGGAACTCAGAATTTTTTCAAGTTTACAGCTGTGTTATGACCCCATGTAGAAAAATTTATAAAATTATTCTTTGAAAATGTACTTATTACTGAAAATTCAAATCCTCATTTTGTTTTGTTTGAAGCTTTAAAAGAGTCTGATAGCTAACTTGCAAAAAGAAAAGAAATGATCCGAGATCACAAATATTTCCCTTTGGCAAGGAACTGTTCATAACTGAATGCTTTTTTCCTCTTATTTTTAGAAATGTTTGACTCTAATAATGAGTGTCTCTGGACAACCACTCTTGAGTCCATAATTGTAAGTTTAAAAAAGATCTACTCTTCAATAGCACAAATAGATAGAGAACTTAATTCACTAATACCAAGTATGCTTAATTTAAAAGGTAAAGGCATGAGGATCATTCCTCATAGACATTTTATATTAACCAGATAAGATGTCTTTGCATATTATATTAGTGTTTAGGCTAACATTGCAACCAAACATCTCCCTTCATAGGTAGGAAGGAACGTGGCTCCTGTTAACACTTTGTGTTATATATGTATCCTAAGAAGTCAGGCCCATTTAAAAAAATTTTAAACTATACAAACAAAACTGTTCATTTATGAGTTGATTCATATACCTTTCATTTTTAAATGCCTGATTGTTATTCCAAAATTGTATTATTTAGAAGGTAAAATGCGAGGTGAGGATGTAAAACTCTGCACAGTTAGAGACTTCTCTATAGGAGTCGGGATGAAAGTGGCTTATCTAACACCAAAACTGTGGTCCGACGATTGAAAAGGGAAAATGCCGTAGAGAGATCCAACTTCTCTTCAAAGTACGAGGTGACTTTGTGGGTAGCACCGGGAGAATTGTCTGAGGCACCAGTTACGTGCAAAGAGATATATTTATAATTTCACCACTTCAAAACTTCTTTTTGTTCAGAACACATTAATGGAAATATTAAATATTCCTGAGAAATATAAAATTGCTTTACAAGATGCCATTCTCTGAAAATATGCTGTTTCTCTTTAGTTAAGGAGAAAGACTAAAATATAGTTTAATTCAAACCATTTTCTCTAAAAATACACAAAAGGACTTTCATGAGCTTTAAAGTTCAATTGTTTTTCATGATTCAATTATTCATTCCACTCTTGGATTTGAGGTTACATTTTTGTGGTTATTCACATCACTGTAAAGCAGTTTAATGAACACAAGCAGTTATAAGTCAATAAAAACAGTGGTGAAAATACTTTGGTTTTAAGAAGTGGAGTGCAGAAGCATAATCAAACCGCAATTTTGAGCTGTTAAACTTGTTTGAAACTGTTAAATGGTCTCTAAATATATATTCTGTATGTGTGCTGTATATACATACATACAATACAATTTCAGACCTAGATAAGTGTCATGAGGTTAGAAAATGTATTCTGTTTTTACATAAATGTAGGAACAGATATAGAAGAAAAAACTTGACTTAAGGTAATATAGGTACTGGCTGCCTTTCAGGTATTCTGAGTCCAGGGGCAACTTTCTTAACTTGATTCCAATTCTTTCATTCCTCTATAAATTTTCATGAGGTGTCTTCAAATCCAGCCAATTGTCATTGAAATGTCTTTTTAATCTACTCCTCTCCTATTCTGTTTAGATCTGAAATGTCATCATCTTTGCTTGATTTATTGCAAATCTGTCTTTCTACTCCAAGTAATTCTCATTTTCTCCAGACATATAATTTTAAAAGCAATAATGACATTAAAAACATCCCAACTCTCTCTCTCTCTCTCTCTCTCTCTCTCTCTCTCTCTCTCTCTCTCTCTCACACACACACACACACACAAATATAAACATGAACATTTATATACTTACTTGCCTTCGGGCCAGGCTAGCAGATTATTAGAGTACCATGACTCTATCTCTCTCTCTTTCTACTTCCCTCTCTCTACTGTCTTCTCTCTCTCCCTCTATTCCCTCTCTCTCTCGCCCTTCTATTTTGATAAAAATTTCACATGACATAAGATGTAATTTTTTGGGTGAATACATGAATTCCAAATTCTGTGACACATTAGAACCACAGGGTTTAGGGAATTAGTGTCTATGTCCACTCCTTTTTCAGAGGTTCACTCCTTTCCTAGCTGACCTTTGTGTCTCTTTCTACCCTGCCATTCATGTTGGGGCCTTTTTATGTTGTTATTTTTGTGCATCGCATAAGAGGGACACCCACCTATAGTCAGTCTTTTGTGCTTGATCCATTTTACTGCACATTATTGACTCTAGGTGGCACTATTTTGTTTCAAATGCTTCGTATCGGTCTTTCTTTATGGCTGCATAGTATTCCATTGTGTATAGGTACCACATCTTCTTTACCCATTCCTGTATGAATGGGCAGATAGGTTGTTTCCAGGAGTTGGTGATTATGAATGGTGCTGCTATAAACATGAACACGCCTGCATCTTTTTGGCATGTTGACTTTTATTTCTTTTGGGAATATGCCCAGTTGGGCTGTAGCCATATTCTTGAGTAGGAAGAGCTAATATTGTCAAAATTGCCATACTGCCAAAGCTACTTTACAGATTCAATGCAATACCAAACACTGTATAAGACTTAGTGAGAATACTCATGCACCAATTTTTAAAAAATCCTTAAATTATTTTGAGAAAACCAAAACAATTTATTATGTGGATGAGGATTATTTGAACTAGCATGTAGGTTCTTAAATTTCCTTTGGAAAATATATTTCTTAATCACTTTAAAAGCACCAGAAAAAAGTTAAATGGTTGAGACTAATGCAATAAAGGTAGGGCAAGCCTGCCTGCCTGCCTGCCTGCCTGCCTGCCTGCCTTCCTTCTCATTCTGCCTCCATCCTTCCTTTCTCTCTTTCTATTTTTCTCATGTATTTTGCTTTTCATTTGGCAAGTACAAATTCAATGCGTTTGTGATATAGAAAATGATTGAGACTGTGTCCTTGTTGTGAAATGGCAAATATCAAACTAACATCTACAGATGATATTGAAGTATTTGTTTAATATTTAAATGTTTTTTAAATATTCCAGTAAAAGATATAATGTAATTAAGCCCCTCAAAAACACTGTCCCTCACCTGGAACACACCCCATCATTCTTGCCACTCTTTGAAGCAGTTGTAAAACTACACCTGCATTAGTGTCTTTTGTTGTGCTGTTGTGGCTGTCTCAGTGTACTGATGTCCTGAATTGACTTAAAATGTTGCTGACCCTGCCAGTACCCTAATGCTAACATTCTGGGAGCCTGAGGCATGAGGATCACAAGTTTTAGGTCAGCCTGGGTAATTCGTGACTTGGTGAGGCAGACCCCTGTCAGTGACTCACCAGATCTTGTCTCAAAACCAGAAAAAAAAAATGGTGGGAATGTAGCTCAGAGTGAAGGCTGTGGGCTCAATTCCCTGTCTGTCTGTCTGTCTGTCTGTCTGTCTGTCTGTCTGTCTGTCTCTCTCTCCCCACACACCCCCTCTCTCTCCCTCTCCCTCTTTCCTCCCCCTCCCTCTCTCTCTCTCAACAAATGACATCTCAAGGTCACTCTAACCTTGGGAAAGAGTCTGAAGCTACAGGATGCCCTGTCTGATAACTAAGGTGGGCAAGGGCACAGCACATGGTTGGCGGGAGCCTGCTGTCCTGTGGATGGCGTGTGGCAGGTGTGCTCACGGCGTTGGTGATCACACCTCACAGAGACACTCATGACAGAGGACTTCCAGGATGGCTTCTGGACGTGGCAAGAGTGAAGGAATAATTGTGTTCAGGGTGAGGGGGGCGTATCTGAAGGGCGATCATGGCTGTGCGACGTGTCTTTTCCTGTAATGAATCTATTTTCATGTGAACATTCACTGTATATTGTAATTACACCTCGTGTGTCACCTTTTGTCCCAATTATTTACAGGGAGAACACTTAGAAGGTTGGAATCCCTCCTAGAAATTTTTGTGGTCACTGGTGGCTATACCTTGGACATAGTTTTCTGTTAGAGGTTTGCACACGGGAACTTCCCTTCCTAGAGTGATACCATTTGAGAGAGAATGACACCCGAGGGAGCTGGAGTCCACTGGGATGCCCTCGGTGCCCCGGGAATGTGGCCCTAGGGAGGGATGAAGAAGCTCCTGTGGGATTTTGAGCTCTTCCTCCCAAGCATGAGCTGTTAGAAAAGTGAGGCCAATCCCTGGCTCAGTTGTCAACTTCCTATCAGTGATATGAGATGTCCACTGGGCCTGGGCTGCTGTGACTTTATTGCCAGCACCAGCAGTAACAGCAATTGGACTATGAAGCTGGGTTAATATGGATAAATTTTCCACCTCATAGTAAGTGAAAGGAGTTAGCTCCAGAAGAATGTACACAAGAAGACACATTTTATACAGTTGTATAGATTTCACAAAGAACAATGGCATTATAAGTTGTTTATAGAAAACTCTAAAGTAATATGTATGAATAATGAATATGAAAACCAGAGGATAGCAGACCCCGTTAGAAGGAGTGGAAGAAAATGCATTTCAGAACATAGAGGTTCAGACTTCAGTTTCTGTGTAATGGGGCCCCAGATAAAAGTGCCAAGGACACACACGTTCATCTAAAATGGAGAGATCGAGGCACGGAGGTTGCCAGACCAGAAGAGTCATTAATAGTAGTCTTGAGGCCATTTTATAGAGTTCTTACTTCCCATTTAATATTTTGGGGGTTGTGTGAGCAGAGCAGGTATACCGAAGTCCAGCCATTAGGGGAGAATGGGGTGGGGGAGACATTCACAGATTCCGTCTCCAGAGGCACGTTAATTAACATTTGTTTTTTTTCCCCCTATGGGCAATTTAGGCAGCAATCCTCTTGGTGGTCACATCCCCCACTGGTCTCTGGACTACTACTTGTCCTTACTGACCCTGGGCTTACTCCCTTCCAGGCCTCTATCACACCTGATTATCAAAACATCATTCTTTAAATCCCAGATAATATGTGAATTTGACAGAAATTAGCATTTAAAGTGAAAAAATAACCAAGTCGGAGTTTCTACATCTATTCTTAAAAAGTAATGAGAGAGTATACACACACGCACACACGTACGCACACACACACACACACACAGTTGAAACTGTGAAAAATTCAGGGAAGGGAGTAACAGTCAAGAAACTATGATATCCATAGGGTGGAGCTTTCCCAGGAAAACCACAATAGTAGGATACGAAAACATGGTAACGGGCGGGTTAGAAGTCACCTGACAGTAAAAATCAGAAATTAAATTCGTATTTTGTAAATTTGAATTCTACACTATGACTGTAATAAGATGCTGTTAAAGTTTATAGTATCTTCCTACTTTAATAAGCATGTTCTAGGTGTCACGTAAGTTCTTGGATCAGTGCACATAGCTCTCTAAAAAGTAGATAACAAATCTCTAGTAATATACATGAAGATATGCATTTTTTTCTGTTGACTCTTTTAAGTCAGTTTTATTTTTGTTCTGAGGGAACAATCTAAGTAAAAAAAAGAATCTCCGTGTGTGTGTGTGTGTGTGTGTGTGTGTGTGTGTGTGTGTGGTGTATCTATATTTCATGGATTAAAAGGATTGAACCATTATTAAACTTTGTGGCTGCCAGTAAGTTGCATAAAATTATAATCATGAAATTTTCTTTTCTCCAAACATAAAAGCTATAGATATTTGAATCATCATTTTCAAATTATTAAGGGTCAAGTTAGGTTTCCGAATATCCTTTAATGGCTGGTCCTAAGTATGCATTACTTATGCAAATAGACGTTTGGAGGTACATTTCTGGATAATGAAGATTTATTTGTCCTTGTTAACACTTAGATTCCAGTTGGCTTGTTCTTGTAAACTTTGCATACTAACAATCATCATAGATATTTATGTCAGTAGAGAGTTTGCTATAGGCAATAGGGCAATCTTCAGGAATCTTAAGGTAAGGTAGATTCTAGTAGGTAGTGGCAGAAAGCCTGAGATGTTCCCTAAGATAGAATTATGATAACTAAAAGACAGGAATATAGAGCAACAATCAACAAAGACAGGACACCTGGAAATGTAGGACTAAGGATGAGCAGGTTTGGGGGGAGGGGCAGGTACGATTATGGTTACAGTCCTCTTCCACCAGACTTAGTGGCGCCACAGTTTTGAAGTCATATCTTAGGCCCTTGGATTTGATCTAAAACCAATAGACTAGTCTTTATGCTAATATGTACCAGTCAGTAATGACCAAATTGGAAAAAAATGAATATGTATGAGCTATAGAAAAACTATAAAAGATGATCGTAGCTGCTAAACAATTGGTGTTCCAACCCTCCTCCACTTGTCGGCAGAGTGCCCACTGTTCTCTCTTTTTCCTTTATACTTCCAGTAAAGCTACTTTCTACTTTCAAGCTACCTTTTTATTAGTGATGTTCATTCTCTGAAATAAGGAGAACAAGAACCCTGGTTTGAGCTCTTGGGAGCTGGGGGAATAGCACAGCAGATAAAGCAGTCACCTAGTAAGTGTAAGGCCCTGAGTTCGATTCTCCAGCAGTACATAAACCAGGTGTAGTGATGCACGCTGGTAATCCCAGCACTCAAGAGACTGAGGCAGGAGGATTGCTATGAATCTGAGGCCAGCTTGGGCTCTATAGTGAGTGCAGGACCAGCCTGGATGACAGCATGAGACCTTGTTTCAAAGAATTCTTAAAGTTTATACCATGTAATTTTCATTATAGAGTGCAAAACCCCTTTATAATGACAACATAAAGTGATAGTCTGTGTTATGTATTGCAGTAACGATAGTGCAATGTTAACTAATATTTGAGGATTAACAATGAATCTGACACTATTCTCACATTTTAGGGGTATGACCTGAGTTCTCCTCATCCCAAGCCTCTCACGTGGCTACTTTTACCACTTATTTCCATTTGGCATGTAAGGAACTGTGAGGCACAGCAGACTTCTTTACCTTGCCCAAGTGGCACCACTGTTAGTGACAGAGCAGGATTTGAACCTTTACAGTACGTACTTGGTGTAGAAAGTACCTTTTTACCTAGGCATTTGCAAAGAAAGTCTCTGTCATTCTCCAGCAATAAGAATTTGTGAGGATTTCTAAAACTAAGGAAAAAAGTTGACTTGAGTTTTTAACTAGCTTTTATATGTGCAAAGGACATTAAAACAATAAGGCTTCAACGGGGAACCTGTTTTTCAAGATAATAGCTTTTCCACTTTCCCCCCTCCTAATCTTTTGTTCTTTCCTTTTTTCTTTCCCCTACTGTGGAACTTGATTGGAGAAAAATCTCAGTTCAGTAGTCTGCTCTCAAAAGAATACCTACTAAAAGCAAAGAACTTTTAAAAGAAAAGATCCTTTTGTTTCTTGTCTGACAAAATATAGAAGTATGGCACAATGCAACCTCTCAAATGAATACTTGGCAAAAGGGGAAAAGAAACCTGTTAAAAAGTAATAGCTATTTGAATTTTTCCAAGATAAATCAAGTGCATTTCATTTAAAGTGGAGCCCTCCTTCACGCGAGCTGTGGAATGACGGAGTGCATAATATAAAGGGTAATTGGAAACTTCCAAAGTTACATAGGCAGCCTGTGAAAACCACTGCAAGTGAATCATACCTCTGAGTAGCTACATACATGATCAATCTGTCTTTTGCTACCACACTCTAGAAAAACAATTCAGTTCAAAAGAAACATACTTTATTTGAATAAAATACAGGTGATGCCTGTAGATTTGGGGGAAAAATTGAGCTATAGGAGCAAAGATGACAAACAGAAAATGCTCCAAAATCAATTCCCCGAAATAAACACAACTAATATTTTCACATGTATCTTTCTGGCTATTTCAGTTTATAAATTTTGCCTATAGGCATAAAAAGAACAAAACAAAATCACGCCATGTGCTGGCTATTTTTATTATTTTAAACTTGTGTTTTGTTTAGTTTTGCATGGCACGTAGCAAAGAGTCTTTCACGTTACTCTACTCACCAAATGCAATGCCCTTGCATCACTTGCCATATTCTAATCCGCATGCTGTCTTTATTTACTCAGTTGTTCCTGACACGAGCCATCAGAGATCAGCAATGGCATAGTTAACTCTTCAATTCTTCTCCTCAGTACAATTGTGTATTTCAACATTTTAAGTACACTAACTGCAACAGTGATGGAAGCCTATGACTTAGTGAATTAGTCACTGATGCCAATATATTTTAACAAATACTATTTGTCATGTACCCAATAACGTGCCTTCAGGGATACAGTTACTTGGAAAGACTCATTAAGTCAAATCCAATGCTGGGTAGAATTAAAGACTCCCTCTTATATTTTTTCTTTTATACTTTGATACAACTACGTGGAGATATTTTTATGCCTGGTGTAGTTGTATTATGTATTCTGTTATCAATTACATACTAGTAGGTATATGTCATACATGCAGAATTGATCTCCAAGGTCACCTAATCAAGACTGTATTTCCATTCATTAATTTATTCATTCATGCATTCAGGCATGTACAAATTGTATTGACAGATTGCATTTGTTTCTTTGCTGTAAAATCCTCTTAGCAATATCAAATTTCACCTTCAGAATTAGCAGCTTAAAGCGAGAGATACAGCCAGATACTTCCCCAGATAAAATATCTTTCTAGCACAGCCACTTAGTAGTCCCTCGTGGCTTTATTTACTCAATTATTAAACAATATAAATTTTACTTTCTTCTTGAATCTGCCACAGCTTCCAGATAAATTACCCAGATTTTTCCATAAGGGGAACTCTTTAATTTCTATTGAACTTACACGCTATTGTTTTTTCTCCTTTACATTATAGTAAGTTTTGTCATGCAAGCAGAATTATTATTTATATAAACCCCCAATGTCACATAGTAGCACTGTGAACAATAACAAACAGGTGGAAAAGGCCCTCATATCCAACAGTGCATAAGGGAGGAGCCAAAAGGTGGTATATCCATGTAGTGGAATTCATTTAATCACTAAAATGAATGAAGTATTGGTGAATACTAAAATAAATACTGATCTCATGATCATGTGAAATGGAATAAGTGGCTGAAAAGGTTACATCCTATAATATTGTGTTTCTATGAAATACCTAAAGTGATAAATTCAGAGTCAGAAGCCAGACAGAGGTTTCCAGAGGCTGAGAGAAAAACATTCTTTAATATCTACGGTGTTCTCTTTCGGGATGATAAATATACTTTGGAAGCTTATTGGTTGCAAAGCATAATGTAAATGTGTTGCATTTTTATAAAGTGAAGGGTTAATTTTAGGCTGTGTGAATTTCATTTTAAGTAGAAAAAGAAAAGCAATGTTTGCATAAAAGAATTGAGGGAAAACTGCTTACAAATAGCCCTCAGTAATTATTCTTCTCTCTTTTCTTCTTAATCTTTTTATGCCGAGCTTGGTGGTACAAATCTGTAATCCCGGCATTTTTGGAAGCTGAGGTAGAAGACTCACAAATTTGAGTGCATCCTGGGAAACATAGCGACTTAGTAAGACTCTGTCTTGAGCAAATGATAGAAAGGAGCTGGGTTTGTAGTTCAGGGTGAAGGCTTTGTGTGCAATCAGTATCTAAAGTATCTAAAAAAATCATTTGTTGTGCTGGTTGTGATAATGAATACCTGTAATCAGAGCCCTTGGGGAGCTGAGGCAGGAGAATTTCAAATTGAGGCCACCCTGGTTACATAGCAAGGTAGGATCTCATAAAAAATTAAGTAAACAAATGATAATTTTTCATTGACAAATTATAGCTATGTATATGTATGGGGGTACAAAGAAATGTCCTAATTTTTAGTACCATATGAAATGACCAAATCAAATTATCAAATTGATCCATCAGTTTAAACATTAAACATTTTATGTGATGAAATATTTAAGTTCCATTCTCTAGATGACAGTGAAAAGGAAAAATAAACCTATTAGTTGAATTTCCTACATTCTGTCGCAGTGCACTTTTATTTACTTGGGCGGGGGGTCTGAATCCTATAGGATTGTGTAAAAACAGGTGCAACTCTCAAATGTTTATTTTATCTGTTGTTAATACTATCCTCTTTTAAAGTGATGATTAATAACAGATTTTGAAAATTACTTGGAAATACTACCTTTTGGCTCCTCCCTTATCCACTGTTGGACATGAGGGCATTTTCCACCTGTTTGATATTGTTCACAGTGCTACTGTGTGATATTGGGGTTTATATAAATAATAATTCTGCTTGCATGACAAAACTTAGTATAAGGTAAAGGAAAAAAACAATAGCATATAAGTTCAAAAGAAATTAAAGAGTTCCCCTTATGGAAAAATCTGGGTAATTTATCTGGAAGCTGTGGCAGATTCAAGAAGAAAGTAAAATTTATATTGCTTAATAACTGAGTAAATAAGGGGTTTTCTCTTGTGCCTATTAAAAAAAAGCATACCAACAGCACACTAAAGCAAATGGCAAGTACTTTTGACTCACTCTTCAGTTCAGCCCTTCCCAGTTCATTCCCGCAGCAGTGGGTTTGGATGAAATCTCTTCTACAAAGTTTTTCTTTGGGTTTAAAAAGCCCTGCGAATCGCAGTAGATCTAGAGCGACCCTCACAGATGTCTGCACTATGCATGCTTTCACTTTGAAACTTGACCTCTCATTTGAAATACTGATCATAAGAGCGCTTGGCTATTTTTCTTGACAATATTTGGAGTTGCCTTTCTTGGTAATTAAACTACCCGGGAAGCTGAAATCATCTGCAGGTGAAACTAAGTATAGGTAGTTATTTTATGAAAACAACACATAATAAAATAGAGAGGTAAACTTTTTCACTGGAATGGAATACACGATTATTTTACCAGAATTTGCTAAACGATTGTTCTGGGAGTTAGACTCTGTCACACACAGAGAGAAATTTTGCCAGATACATAAAACTTTGTACTTCTGTCTCTAAATGTACAATGCCCAATATGTACGCACGATATAACATTTCAGCTTTAAAAATACTTTTGATATAGCAGGCTTTCTCCTCTACTTCTGTAACACTGTTGAGCTAAGGAAGAACTATGTAATGCACAGCCTAGGAAACACAATTTTAGCAAATTTATTTGTATGTGCAAAAAATACATTATATCCAAATACCATTTATTTTAGAAATGCGATGTTGGGCTAACATTTAAAATATCAATTGAAGCAATTGAACAGGTTCCCAACATACTGTTAGAAAATATAATAAATGATAAAAAAAATAGGCCTTTGCCAGAATCTAACATACACTGTTGTTTACCTTTGTTTTTGGTTTTGTCATATGGGGACGGGTTCCACTGCCTTCACAGTGAACTACAACCCCAGCACAAACAGGTGGAGCCCTTTGAAGTTGCTAAATTACCCAGGCTTGGTTCGAACTTGTGATCCTCTTACCTCAGTCTGCCAGAGTGCTGGGGACAGGCCTGAGCCCTTGGACACATATCAACAACTCCACAAAGTGGATGGACAGGCAAATTTTCACAGAGTGCAAAAAAACTTTAGTTTTCAGGACCCATCATAACAAAAAACTACCTACTGGGTAGCTTAAACAAGAGTTTACTGTTTCATGGTACTGGAAGCTAGAATTCCAAGACCCAAGGTGTTTGTTCCTTCTCACAGCTCTTAGGGAGAATCAGTTCCACATTTTTCTCCTACTTTTGGGGCAGCCTCAGTCGTTTCTTGGCTCATAATAGATGCCTTTCATCTTTCGCCTCTGTGTTTCTATTTCTGTGTAAAAATGTCCCTTGTGTACGACGCCACTGCTGTACCGAATTTAGGCTTGCTCTTACAACCTCATTTCAACTTGAGCATCTGTAAATATTCAATTTTCAAATAGAGTCAATCCACAGATAGATTGGGACTGCAACATGTTATTTTGGAAGAACACAATTTAACCCATAATAGACATCTGTGAAAACTTACAGCTAACATAAAAGTTAGTGGAGTAGAACTGAGTAATTTCTCTCTATGCTTTTAAAGCAAGCAAGAATTTCTAACTTCTTCTGTTTAGCAGTGTGCTGTTTTTTAACAAAAATAAAGCAAGAAAATACACAATAGATTTGTTGATTGGAAAGGACAAAATAAAACTGTCCTTATTCTAAGAATAATAACAGCATATAGGTTGAAAATAGAACCAAAAAATGCTTAGGATATAGCAACTGTGTTTAACAAAGATGAAACATCAATATGCAATATTATATTTATTATCAGCAAACAATTTGAAATATGAACAATTCTTATTAAAACAGCTTTAAATTTTTTTCTAATTAGAACTATATCTAGCAGTTCATATACAAACTAAATACTGTCAGCCACAAAATATTTCTGAAGACTCGAAATTACACTGCCTTAACTGTTTAAAAAAAACAGAACAGAATAAAGATATTATTTCTGTCCAAATTTGATCAATAAATTCAAAGCAATGGAACACAAAAATCCTAGGAGGCTTTTTTGTTGAAATTGACAAACTAATCTTAAAATCATGACAAAATGCAAAGGATGTGGTAGAGGTAAAAGAATTTTTATAAGGAAGAATCATCTATTATAAAAATCTTCTTTAACTCTTTATCCTCTTTCTCTCTTTTGCTTCAATGTGCATTTTATATCTCTGAATTGGTCCAGCAGCTCAATGATTTTTTATTAGTCAGCTTTTCTACACTGTAATGAAATACCTGAGGTGGCTGACTATGTCAAGAGGTTTATTGAGCCTGTAGTTCTGGAGATTTAAGGATGTGGACCTGCATCAGCTCAGTTATGGTAAGGTCTGCGTTCGCTGTGTCACTTCCTGGTGGATTGCGAGGGTGGAGATACACGTGAGAATGGCAGACCATATCCTGTATTGGAAGCCAAAGGTGGCAGGGGGCCAAGAATGCGCTCGCACCCTCTCTCTCTCTCTCTCTCTCTCTCTCAAAAACTATCTTTCAGGTAGCAAGAGGGACCAAAGGAGGACTACCATAATTTCCTTTGAGAGAAACCACTACATCAAGACCAAAGGACCCCTCTTCAGTTCCTACTTCTTAAATTTCCAACCTCCTACCAGTATCTCTACCTTTGACAGCAAACCTCTAGTGCATGGAACTTAGAAGGATACTTGAACCATTTTCGACTATAGCCTTCCATAATTTATGTTATTAACATGGACTTTTAACTTTATCCTTTTATTTTCATGTTTATGTCTCCTAGGATGTCTATTCTGAAGCTTCTTCTCTTTGGTGTGTTTGTATGTGGTTTTACCTGCGTGTTACATATATTTTTAAATCTATTTATCTTTATAGGTTCTATTTGAGTCCCTCTTCTAAATCCTATCTGTATACTTAGCTTGTTCAATATTTACATTAGTTTTTAAACAAATGGAATGTACTTTGGTATCTCCTTCAATGACCACTCCTATTAATTCTAACAACAATATGGATTTAAGCTACTTAAGTTAATAGCTGTTTTTTTTTTCTTAAAGCTCACATTTCCAGGCTACTATTATGGTTTGGATTTGGAATGCCCCACCAAAAGTCTCATGCATTTGTATGTTATGGTTTATCTCTGGAGCCATGTATTATTAGGAGATTGAAATATGACCTGGAGGGGTGGATTATAGACATGTGGTGGAAGACAGGCATAGTGGATTACAGGCATGTGGACTGGATTGGTAGAGGCTTAAGCATGGAAGGGGCAGAACACTAAGGCTGGACCCAGCAGGGTTGTACCACTGAGATGGGATCTTGAAGGCTACATGCTGCTTCCTGCCTTCCTTTGGGGCCTCGACTTGACTGGAATTGACCTGACTTGGCTTGACTTCCTGTTTTGCAATGTTGTAAGGAGCTGCCTCCATCTCTGCCTCTGCCATGTTTCTCACCATTGCCATCCACCTCTGAGTGGACTGTGACCTTCTGAAACTGTGAGCTAAAATAAGCTTTTTCTTCCCTAATTTATGGATGTCAGATATTGAATCACAGTGACAAAAAAGTAACTAAAAGTGAGGTTGTTGCCGTGTGACTTATCTGACCATGTGGTTTGGAAGCCTTTGGAACTCATTTGAGGGAGGAGTTTGGAAAGGTTGCAAGATGACAGCTGGAGAAGACTTGGAGTGATTTGAGCTGAGCTTGGTGGGAAATTCCAGTTGGAGCTCAGATGGTTAGAATGCTGATGGAAGTGTGGATGGAAAAGGCCTAGGTCCTGAGGTTTCAGATGGGAAGGAGAACTGCATCGTCCAGCGGCCTGAAAACCAGCTGCGCTATGCTCTGGCAGAAAGTTTGTTGGCATTTTGCCCTTATGCAGAGACTTTGCTTGAAATGGAGATTAATTGTGGTGGATCACTTAATCTGGTACAGGAAGCCTCAAGGCGGCCCAATGTTCAGGCTGCCACTTGGGTACTATTGTCAACTTCAACCCGACTCTATGGTGAGAGACGGAAGAAAATGGAAGAGAAAGCAGATGTAAAAAGCTCTCAGTCTGGATGGAAAAAGTACATGGTTGTTAAAGAGACTAACGTTAAAAAGAAGCCAGGTAGATGGAATCTGGACTGTATGAAAGAGGCCTTCAGGGCATCCCAGGAATCAGCAAGATCTTACTTTTTTGCCAATTAAAGGGTACAAAGGCAAGAGATAGTGTTGTGTAAGGATTGACCCTGGCATCCCTGTAGGGCCCAAGCAGGAAGTATTTGCCAGAATTCAACTCCCTGAGGTTCAGCAGTCCAGGCACCCAGAAGCTGCTGCAGATCTGGCACAAGGGGGCCAAACTGCTGCTTAATCCAGTGGTGGGCCTTGGCGACATCCACCTGGCCCTGGCTGTACAGACATGGAGACTGCAAGAGTTGTGGGTTCGCGGAGGCTTTTCACCCAGATTTCCGAGGAAGTCCTTGGATAGCAGGCAGTGTGCCCGTGTGAGGGCAGTGTGAGAAGTGGTGAAGGATAAGGTGTCATGGAGACGCCAAAGATTTGGAGAAGCCGGAGCACAGATTGTCAGCTGAGAAAAGCTGCGGGCCATGAGCAGATTCACCTCAAAGGAAAGAAGATGGACGTTGCAGCCGGCAGTGACATTTGGGGTAAGGCCACCTAAGCTGCCACCACAGTTTACCCCAGGTTCTGGGTGTGGAGCTATAGGATTTACCCTTACTTTGCTGAGTTTAGACCTTTTTTCGATCCAGTGGCTTTCTGTCCTTCTATTCCTTCCTTTTGCTATGAGAAGAGTTATCCTCTGCTATATTATTATTATTACTTGAGATAGTGTCTTATTCTGCAACCTGACTGTGCCAGAACTCACTATGTAGACCAAGCCAGGATTGAACTCACAGCAATTCTTGGGCCTCAGCCTCCAGAGTGCTGGGATTATATGCATGCGTCACTATGCTCAGTTTATAGGCTGCTGGGGAGTCGAACTCAGAACCTGGTTCTTGCAAGGCAAGCATTTTAATTACTGTGCCATTCCTTCAGCACCCAATAGCTAAGGGTTTGCCTTGTATCTCAGAGCAGACTTTGGAGCTAGGCTTTTTCTCAGCAGTACTGGAACTGTTAAAACTTTTATGATAAGTCTTAGAGAAAGACTAAATGAATTTTGCATAGGGAGATAGACATGAATCTTTTGGGGGCCAGGGGAAGAATATTGTGGTTTGGAAGATCTGGAGTATCCCCCGGAAGTCTCATGTATTTGGATGTAATAGATTATCTATGGAACCATACGCTACTAGGAGATTGGGTCATGATCTCGAGGAGTGGATCATGGCCATGTAGTGGAAGACAGGCCTGTCGATCAGATTGCAGTCATGTGGTGGAGGCTTAAGCCTGGAAGGGGTAGAACTCTGAGGCTGGACCCAGAAGAGGTGGAAAGTTGGGATTGGACTTGCAAGGGTATATGCTGCCTTCTTTCTTGGATTTAGCCTGCCTGGAGTTTCCTTGACTTGGCTTGGCTTCCTGTTTGTAATGTGGTGAGGAGGTGCCTCCACCTCTGCCTCCACCACGTCCTCCTCTCTTGCTGGCTGCCCCTGAGTGGAAGGAGACCTTCTGAAACTGTGAACTAAAAATACATTTCCTCCCCTAATTTGTGGATGTCAGGTAAAGTAGCTAAGACAGGTACTTTGCTGATTGATGAGATTTGATCCAGTCCTATTTATTTGTACTTCTTCTGTGGTGGCTGGGTTTATTTCTCTTTCTGTTAATATGTCTAAATGTTCCTTTGAGTGACAGTTAAATACTAAAAACTGTTAGTCACTCTTATCTTGATTTTAAGACGTTAGAATAGAACTAATGCAGGATATAGACCGGGTTATTTTCCCTTAGAATTAAGTCTATCCAGAGCGCTGTGAATCAGGCTTTGCAATCTGACCGGTGCTATGGAAACGTGGTTCTCATTCGCTAACTTCTTTGTGGCTCTTTTCCTGGTCTTGGGTAGTTTACTCAATGAGTATGTTGATCACTCACCTGCTGAGTGTGCAGCGATCCTCCCATGACACAGTTCTTTCTGTGATCCTGGCAGGTGGCCTTCCCAGACTCTCAGCCTAGGATGTCCTTTGGTTTCACGTGGGTTCCTCCAATCTATGCCACAGCGTGGAAATTCTCCTCAGCCAGTAAGATGAGAGAATTGTAGGGCTGCTTGCTAGGGTTGGGAATTGCTGTTTTTGTGCATAATGTCCAATGTATTGTAAACCATTGTTTTTTATACATTCCATTAGGTAGAAGACATTTATTTTAATTGTCTTTGCTATAAATCTTTGTTTTGACGATATCTTTTACTTTTTTGCAGAAGTAAATAATATTCTGTTATGTACTCAAAAATATGGAGTTTCTCTGTTTGCTTGTTTTATTTTTACTTGACATACTTTGGGGTGAGGTATTTAATGCAGGGCTCACTGGCTGACCAAAAAGAAAAATAAAAAAGAATATTTTAGAGTAAGAAGTAATGATTTAGAACTATAGACACTTGAACGTGGGCAACAGAGAATGACTTTTGAAGTTTTAAAAACATTTCTGCTAGAACTTACGCTGGTCTTAGACTCCAGAGGACTGAAAGCTTGAAAGATAGGAATCTTTTGTCATTGTTTGTTTTTTTCGATCTTTACCTTGAAAAATTTTCTAGCCAGTTCTTTTATGATAGATAAAAGGTCTCAAAGAGGATATATACATCTCTCTCAACTCTCTTTCTTTCTTCTATTGACCAACATATTTTGGATTTAAATCTTTAAATAAGTGCTAATATCATGTCAGTTGAAATATTTGTTTGTTAAAAGAAATCACTAATTTTCTCACATGCTGCTTTTGTCTTTATCAGCCAAAGAACACGGGGGATGTATGCACATTAAAAATATAATAGGACTAACTTTTATCATCTTTAAAGACAACATATGGATCATCTGTCTTTGTTCTCAGTAATAGGGAGACAGGGATTTGCATATACAATTAGATAACCCATAAAACTCACATAGTCTGCAAATTTCATCCGAACTGCAGAAGATCTCTTACCAAATTCTGTGAAAGCAACATCATTGTAGATACTCATATTCGAATATAAGTATATGCAATTTCTAATTCTGAAACTTCCTCCACTGGAGAAGAAGGACATATTTGAATGTATTTTCTTAATAATATGGAGCAATTGCTGCGATAGCAAAAGGAAGTTGAGCAGCTTGGGGTGAGGTCCATGTGATCTCTTAGGGATTATGTCAATTACAGTTGTGTGTGTCTGTGTGTGAGTGTGTGTGTGTGTGTGTGTGTGTGTGTGTGTGTGTGTGTGTGTGACTTGTAAAGCAAAAATGAGGGAGAAACCCCCACTCCAGATGAGTATGGCCCACCTGGCTGCTTGAATTAAATAAAAAGGAAGGGAGAGAAAAGTCTGTTACAGTTTTTCCTGGGAAATCTCTGTCCAGTATCATTTAACTTGCTCCTGTCTACACATCCAGATCTCCAACTCACACTCATTCCAGTCCCTTGTCTGGCCATTTCTTTTTGAACAGTGACCCACAGCAGACTCACAGGGGCTCTCCTTGTCCTGCAATCTCGGGTCAGTGTTCTTCTACCTTGCATCTGAGCAACCGCCGATCCTCCGGCTCTCACACGTGCATCCCTTCATTGTGTATCCTGTCTCTCCTTGGATGTGTAAACCCCCCAAATACTTTCCCTCTATCTACAATTTCTGTTAGTTCTGCGTCTCTGAGAATCTTAGCCAATGCAGTCCGGGAGGGAAATGGTTGCTGAGCTTAATCTTGATAAATAGAAAAGAGCAGCTGGGCCCAGCAGCAGCAGCCTGCAGTCTTAGCACTATGGGCGGCTGAGGCAGGAGTACTGTGAGTTCAGCCTTTGCCTAAGCAACATAACAACTTAGGAAGACCCTGTTTCAAAATTAATACAAAAGGGAGGAGTGGGGAGGACTAGGGATGTAGCTCGGTGTAAAGGTCCTGGGCTTGCCTCCCAGTACAAAAACAAACACGTAGAAAACACAACAAACAAACCCCCCCCACCCCCCAAGAAACAAACTATGAAGCAGAGCTGGCATCGAACTAGAAAAAAAGAACACAAAAGTATTATTAGAAAATATTTTATAACTTTTTGCTTAATTTTTGAGAGACATTTATTGAAATGACTTTTAAAAACATATTTTACATGTATAGTTTTTCGTAAGATTAAAGCCATATAAATCACATCGACATTTCCAATTTATTATGCATACTGTCAGCGGATCATGATTGTGAAGACCCGTCTATCTACGACAGTTTGCCTAATGCATTCCAATTGCTGGTCTCCCGGTTCCATTAGGGAAAGTTTAAAGGTGCTGACGATGTGTTCTAAGCTTCTGCATGCTTTGTTCATGTATTAGCATTTTAACTTTATTTCAAATCTGAGTCATTTTCTCCATTACATGTAGAACCAGCCGTGTGGTTGTTGATTTTAAGTTTCTGTCTCACTTTGTCATCAATTCCTCCCCCCCCACCTTTGCCGCCTAAAATCTCTTATTTGGCATTTACGGCTGTCATCCATTCTCCAGATCCCTAGAACAGTGGTCCCCACGACCTTCTCCCTCTGTTTGCCGGCATCCCAGTCACGCTGGACACACCTCATGGACACAGCCAGAAGTGTCCATTACTGACTGCTGGGCATTTCTCAACTATTCAAACTCAGGTGTCTCCGTGAACGGTCACCACAAATGATCCTATCAAAAATAATTGGAATAGACTCTTCTCAAGAGAAGTATTACAAATCACCAGTAAGTATATGACAAAGGCTCAATATCTTTAGCTAGGAAATGTGAGACAAAACAATAATGATACTCTGTCTCATGCCAATCAGAATGGTTATTATAGAGAATACAAAAATAAAAAAAGTGAAAGTAAGCAGTAAATGCTGGGGAAAGATACAGGTAGAAGGCATTTTTTATGCTGCTATTGGAATTGTAAACTTGTACAGACAATATGGAAATCAGTGTGAAGCTTCTTCAAGGAACTAAAAGAGCTATCATAGAATCTTGCTATCCTATACTTGAGTGTTGATTTAAAGGCTGTGAAGTTAGGTTGTGGCATTATTTAAGAAGCCACAGTAAGGACTCTCTGGTATCTACCAACAGCCAAATGGGTGAAACCATGGTATTGGTAGGCCATGGAATGTTATTCAACCCTAAAAAAGAATGAAACTGTGTCATTTGTAAAGTAATGGATGGATTTAGAGATCATCATGTTAAAAAACATAATCCATACAGAACAGATAAGTATCCCATGCTTTTTTCCTAATCATGGAAACAACGCTAATAACCAAAATAATGACAAAAATAGCCTAAAAGTGGAAGAGAGACTATAAGGGACAGGGAAGGAGACCTGTGGAGAGGGAGCAAAGGCGGATAAGGGGGGGTAGAAAATAGAAAGGAGCGCGTGCGTGGCTGTCATGTTATGAATGTCCAGAAATGTCACAGTGAAATCTATTTGTACAATTAATATCCATTAAAAATTGTATTGAAAAATAGAATATGTGGTATTTTAAAAGGAAGCATTAGTTGGGCCAACTTTCTTGTTTCATCTCCAAGAAGGCTTTGGAGAATTCAAATCTGTTGTCTAATAGCTCAGTGGGGGCTGCTGCTTCTGTTAGCCTCGAGGGTTGAATATAGGCTACTCGGCCAACGTGGGTCCTCACCAATACCCTGGGCTCTTACTTTTACTGACAACAATATCCTGGCCTCTGTTAGGTGGTATGAACTTCACTCCTTAAATTTCTGCTTCACTCTCTACTTTATTATTGGGTTATTACCCAGATTATCTCAAGTTCAAATACTTCAATTTCTTAACATTTATTCAATTCCAGTTTCTTAGTAAAAACAAATTCTTTGATTATTCTTATTTTTATTTATTGATGAATTTTGTAAATGTTTATCAAGAAGTGAAAATGTATGCCTTAGAATTTTGTTTTTAATTACCCTAAAATGTATGCCTTAGAATTTTGTTTTTAATTACCCTGAAATCAATCCATTCACTGTGGGTTATTTCATACTGTATCATGTTGATGTTTTTTACTCACAATGTGGCAAAAAGTTCTGTGATTCAAAGTTTCTTTCGTATACCTAAGTAGTGTGTTACACTTTTCATATATGATTTCTAACTTGATATGAACGTGCATATACGTAGATACATTGGGTTACGAATCATCACAATGAATATAGGAAAATAGAAATGTGATGGGAATGACATGTTTGTCCCAAGTGTTCTTAAATATATTAGTTCAGCTTCTCTAGGGGAACCAAAAAGATAGAATATAAGGGCGGGAGGAACGGTAGAGGGGTTAAAATGCTTGCTTTACAAGCACAAAGCCCTGAGTTCGATTCCCCGGCACCACATAAGGTGAGCACAGTGGTGCACACCTGTAGTTCCAGCACTCAGGAGGCTGAGGCAGAAGGATTGCCGTGAGTGCAGTCATAGCCTGGGCTACATAGTGAGTTTAGGACCAGTCTGGGTTACAGAGTGAGACCTTCTCAAAAACAAAAAACAAAACAAAAAAAGAAAAGAAAAGAAAAAGAAAAAAAGAAGAATATAACTAGGCAAGATAGTTTACTAGTTAGGCTTACAGGTTAAGCAGGAGGACAGACCACAGTGGCCATCCGTGTGTTGGAAAGTTGAAGGATCCAGTAGCGACCTTGTCCAAGAAGCTGGAAGCTTCAGATTAAGACAGACCAGGGATGCAATGCCAGTTTGAGACTGAAGGTCTCCCCTGGAGAACTGATGTTATGAGTTGGTGTTGAAAGACTACAAAAACTAATGGCTGAGATCCACAGGAGATGGTAGTAAAAATACACTTAGGCACAACAGAACTTCGAAAATAGGGCAGACTTCTTTGCTTTCCCTCTTGCACGCCCTGCAAGCTCACCGGGTGGTGCCACCCACAGTCAGGGTGGGTCCTCCCCCCAGGTTCGTCTGTCTGCAGTGCCAGTCATCTCTGGAAACACCCGCCGGGCACACCCAGAAGTGTGCTCTTCTGATCCGCTCCGTGTCTTAATGCAATCCAGTTGACAAATTATGATTGACATCCACAGTAATTGTCCAGTTAATGATTGCATTATTGTATTTAATCCCAAATGTCTATAATTTGTTTCTATACAAGTTTCCTATTGTCTCTGAAAATGAGAACACTAGGATAAAGATCATAAATGAAATTTTAACTTCTCAGTACACAGAAACGTGATAAATATTTGTTAAGTAAGAATAAACCTTTCTCTTCCATATTATTAGTAGAAACTCTTTTTATATTTGATTTAATTCACATACCTTTACCCATCAATTTTAAACCATTAGAGAAGCAGGATGGGTGATAAAAACCTATAGTGGTTTTTAAAAATAATTTCTCATTGAGTACGTAAATTTGAATTAAATAGCTCCTTGGAAAATATTAACTGCTTTTTCTTGAAGTTGGCACAGGGTTCTTTGCGCAGTTAGTCAGACCCGGCCTGTGTACAGACACTCTCGACTTGTCAGCCCTTGAGTGTTGTTCTTATGAATCTGAAACAATTAAAAGCAGCAAGAGTTTTTCATGTAATAGATCAAGAAGTTCCTCAGAGGTGCTTGTTTTTGTTTGTTTTTGTAGCAGCATGCAAACCTTCCAAATGTCAATAATTAATGTGCAATCATGGCTTTCGGAAAGCATAAACTTTAAAAGCTGTGGGAAAAATGTTTTGAAAATGCACATCATGGTACAGACTTTCTTTTATGAAAATAAACATAATTGAAGATATTTGCATAACCACATACTTAAATCTGAAGAAAGCTATTGTAGAATATGTGTTAAATATAAATAGAGACTAAATACTAAGCCAAGTCATTTTGACTTCTCTTGCATATCTTTGTAATAAGTTGTTATTTTATGCTAGCGCAGATTTTGGTGTCAAATGAGTTTTCAGAGTTATTTTTATCTGCCATAACCCAAAGAGCTTCATATTGAAAAGAATATGTCAGGTCATACAGAACATTCATGACGTTTTGAAGTGTGTGCATGCGTATGTGTATGTATATATCTACATGTCTGTGTTGGGCTTAGTTGTATTGACTTTATATTGAATTATTTTAAATATTACAGGTCTTATACTTTGGTAATTATATTTTTGATGTTCTTGAGGAAAATAACAAATAGACCATCAAGGAATATTTTTTGAGAGGTAAGATAAATTTGTGCTTTTTTGAGGGAAAAAATAAGTGGATATGCATTCAAGTTCAATAACTGTGTTAAGAATTGTGCTAAATAATTTTTGGGGGGGACAAGATCTTGCTTTGTAGCCCAGGCTGGTCCTGACTCGATACGGAGCTAAGGCTGACCTGGACCCACAGCAATCCTCCTGCATCTGCCTCCTATGTGCTGGGATTACAAGCATGTGCGACCATGCCTGGCTTTGGGTTAAGTATTTTTTAATCTTTAATAAGACTACACAATAGGTGAAATGATTGTAGAATTTTTTCAAATGTAGAAAATGTTGCTTAAGGAAATGAATGTATACTTTCAAATTCAGATGATTAATACATAGTATAAAATCCATACCATTCTGCACTACATTTTCTGGCTACTATCCTGCATTGAAGAGTTTTCAACAGGTAGCTGGAGAGACAAAATTATTTTAATAACTCCAAACCATGTAAGTTGGTAAATTTTTGTGTATTCACATTTCGTAGGGTAAAGAAAGTAAATGAAAAATAAAAGGGAACTTTAGATTTGAGGAAGAAAAGCCCCAAAACAAAGTTTGTGTTCATTTATAGAATCAAGGGAAATGACGGTGCATTCAGCTCTTACCAGCTGGCCAAATGAAGTGGGCCTGAGTTGAGTAAGGGTCAGGTCACTAATAACAGAATGTACATATGAAGCCATGATATTTAAATTGAGGTAGGAGTGTCAAATTAAGTGATCAGTTAATATGGTGTTATTGTTTAGATCTAATATCTCCCCCAAATTGTCACCTATTCAGAGGCGAAGCTTTTGGGTAGGGATTGGGTCATGTGGTACTGTACTCATCAGTGGGTTGATCTTGATGAGGTCAAGCTGAGTTTGCTGCCAGGATGTGCAGCCTGGTTGAAGTTTGGGTCACTGGTGTTGGTGTCTGGGAGGGCTGATTCTTGTCCCCCGTGCTGCCCTAAGAGTCAGAAGAGTCATACCAAATCTCTCTTTCTTTAAGTTGCTGGTTTTGGATACATAGTTCTGTGATGGGAAAGTGAGCAACACAGGCTTTCAGTCAAACTAATAGTAAAGATCATTTTAATTGTAATGTTTATATATCATTATGCAAACGTCCAGAATATGTATTCATGTTAATAAATACATGTTAAACAAATAAATACATGTTTAATAAGTTAAACATGTATTGGGAACTTTAACAAATACCATTGGGCTTGGGGAATAATACACTAAAACAACATTTTTAATTTTCAAAATCATGTAATCTAGTGGATAGTTCATACATTAAATATATGAGGTCAAACGACCTTATTCTGACATGTTATCAATAATCTAAAGTGATTGGTTTTTCTCTGTAAACATTCTTTAAAGAAGTTACCAGTGTCCAAATTTCACGTTTTGTTTCCCAGTGAATTAATTTTTTGTGATAAGAGTGAAAGTAGTTATTTAAAACAGAGTAAGTCTGCTCCAATACAGCTTCCATAGGTCAACAATTGAACATCTCAAAGAAAAGAGCCATGGGTGAATCAGGGATGGATTCTCATCTAAGAGTAAACAACCTTTGGTCGTTTTGTTTAGCAATTTTTTTTTTGATAGTTCATACTTCCTTGAAGTTGTAGAATTCATTTCATTTTTGCATCCCCAAGTCCATCAGTAATATCTCGGGTCTTGAAGGGCTAATCTGATCATCTAGGTCCCATTCAGAATAGTCTGTTTTTGGATAAATGTAAAATCAACTGACTAATGACCTCAATTACATCTTCATCATACTGTTTACTTTTCCATATTATCTTGGCTAGAAATATCAATTGCATATTCAGTATTCTTTCCATGTTCCTCCATTGTACTGATCAAGTTGAAACGACTAGTTCTGCCCACACTGAAGGCCAGAATGACCCAAAGATGTGAGACAGACCATTTTAGCATCCTCTCTATTGCTCTCTGTGAATTAATTTAAGAGGTAGCAAATAATATTCTGCTTATGTTATGTTAATTTGTAATTTTTCACACTTATTGTAACCAGCATGATAGTACAATAAAAGCACTAATATTCTCCATAAATATTAAGTAGCACTGTGGCTATGAAAGTTTTATTATTTTTGCATAACTCAAAGGAGACTTTTGTGACCGTTCTCTTATTAAGATAATTTTAACAAAATTGAAAGAACATTCTTCAGATTCTTGACCTACTTCAGAATTGGTGCTTCGGAAGAGAATCTTCTGTGAATGTGGGTATATTTGGACAGTTTCATGATGAGAAGAATGAAAAATGTTAAAAGATTTTCCTGCTATTTGACCTTTATAGTATTCTAACATCTATTCCTGTCAGCCAAGGAGCACTTGTGAACGGCTTGGTTCTAGATTATGTTGTACAAAAGTCGTCAATGTTGTCAGATAATATCTTCTTGAATTTAAGATTATTTTACTTCCGTCTTTATGGGAGTGGACAACTAGTGAGAAGAAATTATTTTATTATATTAGATTTCATTTTAAAATACTAGGAATTTAATGAAAACTGTCACCAGTAAAGAGTAACTTCTTTTCCACACATTTAAAGCCCCTGCTATTTTATTACTAAATATATGAATACACATAGGTGAAAAGTTTCTAATTTTCACAACAGTTTCTTTTTAAATTGAAGGAGAAAAGTTTTTCTTTAAAACTCCCAAAGATGAATAGACTAGAAAGAAAACCATCTTTTGTAGTTGCTTAAACATATTAAACTTAGTATTTTAATGTTATCGTGTACACCAGCAGCACAATGGAAAATACACAGAACAGCTGTAAACAGAACAATCTACTCCTGTCTCTAAAGGACAACACATAAGCTGTTGTGAATAGCACATTAATATTTTAAAACTTTTTAATTACAAGAGTGGGTGGTTTTTTGCTAAGTGCCAAGACTTGCTCTGTTGTTAGAAGCTCAGTGGTAACTATTGACAGGCTCTTTCTTATCCAGGGAGATCACGGTATGCTAATTGAGGACCTGGCATACCATTAGATAACTATTCTGACTTTAAAGGAGTTTAGAGGTCTGAATTCTTAGAGAAACCCGTGATGCTTGCTTTGGCAATAGTATCCGTTTTAATATGGCTGATGGAATATTAGGAACAGTGATTAGAGAAACATTGATTTTAAGTCTTTCATAAACAAAGTCTAATATGCATGAAAGGTCTACAGTAGAATGATTATTTCATTTTGGTGTATTTATGCCATAAGAATTGCCAATTTGTGTGCCTAAATAGTTATATTTAAATGAATATATATCCATATCATCATTTTCAGGGCAAACTATTGCACTTAGGATTTTAAAATGTTTCAGTGTGATTGAGCTGAATCTGTAAATTACATCTTCAGCTTTTCTTTTGCCTGTTTATTTCTATTTTAACCTTTAATAGAAATTTGTTGGATGAGACTAAATGAAAATTTTGTCACCGAATCCTCCTCTAATTTTGAACACTCCCAAGGAGGAGAAACAATGAAGACTTTGATGAGAGAACCTGCTTTTGGACGTCAGAGGGTTCCTCACTATCTGAGCGTTATTGTTATTCTGTTTGGTAAGGTAAAAATCATCTCAAAGCTTACATATGCGTAGTAGCGTAACCTTTCCGACACTGAACCAGAACTTTTTTGTGCACCAACTCCATGGAATATTCATATTATTGAGATGAGAATCTTTATGAGGAGGTGAGCAGCCTCTGTTCATCAGGTATTCTTTTTCTCCTCTAAAATTAAGAAGACCTTAAAAACTGTATTGATCTAAAACACTTTCTTCCAGCCCCCGTTGCTTCCTCTGTAAGCTTTATTGCGTATTAATTGCTCTTGAATTCATCGTCATTGCAGGCAACTCCCACTGTGGTCAATTATCAGGCAGTAGAACTTGGAACAGTGGGAGAGAGCTGTTAATATGAGTCTTTGATGAAGTCAAAAAGTATGAGGACTTTTGAGGGCAAGGCAAAATAAATGTGGATTACATTTTCTCGGCAAAAATAAGCCTGATATAAAAATCCAGTGGTTTGTGAAGGCTATCAAAGGATAGTGGAGGATTAAATGTTACGAGGAATTTAGGATAACGGGAAGAGACAGCAGATTAGCATACTTTGTTAAAGCCGTACGGGGTCATACATACTCTTCCTGTAGGTTCCAGCTGCCTACGATGGCATGACATCCTTCTGTGCAACATGAGGGCGACTAAAACTCCCTGATCTGAGACTCTCCTTGGTATGAGAAGTCATTGTGGGTTTGAACTTGGAAAGTCATGTCAAAATATAAGTATGCTTTCAACAAAGGCAGGAAATCATATAATGCAGTTTATGACAAACTACTCATCAGATTTTCAAAATTAATGCCACTGAGGCAAAAGGAAGGACTCTTCCATTTCCTGCTTGTAAGAGCCGTAAGTTATAAAATGTCTGTGCTGTGCTTACTTATTTTACACCAGTATCCTTTTGTCTGTTTAAGGATTTACCATTGCATGTGACGGCAACTATGTGTTATAAAAAAGACTAAGTTAGCTGATAACTTGGCTTACAAAGAAGATAGAGTCTAGAATAGACATGCATAGACCCTAGAAACGGACTCAAGCAATTTGAGAATCTGTTACAGTATCTTTGTATCTGTGGTGTAGCATAGAATTAGTGTAAAAATCGGGAAGGTGTATCTTTTTGACTATTGGCTTCTGATCCATGATGAGTGGGGGGGAGGTATGATCTTGAGTATCTTCAAGTCAGGACCCAGGACAGAGAATACCTGCTTGTCCATGACTATGTGTATATTTCAATAACCTGATGAATTATACACATTTTCCTTAATTCACTAGTTTATATTTATTAACTAGTATATTTCAACATGCTTATTAAAATTTAAAATACTTTTCTTTCCCAATATATATTTTGTGTAACACCAATAAAATATATACTTCCCTTCTAATGAGTTTTATATTCTTAGGCTTGTAAAACTCATGTCACAACATTTATATCTTGATATTTACAAAATTATTTTAAAATTCTTGTCAGTATTTGATAACTGATATACATTCTATTGAGATTAACTGAACAACTTAGACTTGTAGCATTATATAATAAAAATGTCAGCCAAGCGTGGTGGCCCAGGCCTGTAATTGAGACAGGAAGATTGCAAGTCGGAGCCCTTCTTGGACAATTTAGTGACTTAGCAAGACCCTCCCTTAAAATCAAAACAAAAAATTGAGTTGAGAATGTTGCTCAGTGTGAAAACAGGAAAGCTCTGGGTCATGTGTTCTGTTCAAAACAAAAAGTGGAGTGGTATTTTATTTTTATTTTACAGTGATTTCTGAGAAAATATGGTTTATTTTTTATAATCACTACAGCTTTGCAATTTTAGTTTTAAACTTTTCATTTTGATTTACTTGATTAGCCTGAATTTACCTTTCGCTTCACCTAACTGTCCAGAAATATTTCTGTTAGCTTAATCCTTCTCAATAATAGTCTTAGTAATCACAGATTTTCACATCCAAATACAGAGATTTGATTGTTGAGCTAAATTTTATTTTTTGTAAAATTGGTTGCTTACATTATCGATAATAACAATTGTACATTGTTATGGGGTACAGTATAATATGTCATTTCATTTCCTGTATATGTTACGTATTGTTAACCATAGAATATCTGATTTATTTAGTATGTTAAACACATTTCTTTGTGATGAGAACACAAGAGGTTTTGATATGTTACATTTATATTTTTATTTGTCTCATGAAATTTTCAGTTTTTCTTAGAATTTCTTCTATTACTGATTATTCAAGAGCATGTGGCTTGATTCTGTGAATTCAAATGGCTTCCATTGTCCCTTCTGTTAGTGACTTCTAGTTTTTTTCCCTTGTGGTCTTAAATGTCAATTGATGCGAATTTTATTCTTTTTAATTTTTGAGATCGACTTTATGGCATAACAATCTACCTTGAATCATGTTACATGAAATACAATGGATCATAAGAGACTATTATAAAAAAAACTATTTGCCAATAAATTAGCAAATATAGAAAATAAATTCCTGAATATGTATAATGTACATCCGTACATTACATACAATGTATAACCAAAGTTGAATCCCAAAGACACTGGACACCTGATCAAACTGATAGTGAATAATAACATCAAGCCATTAATAAAAAGCTTCCACCAAAGAAAAATTCAGGCTCTGATGATTTCCAAATACTTAAAACCTCCTATCAATTATTTCCAAAGTATTCTAAAAATTTGAAGAAAAAATTCTTTCAAACTCTTTTATGAGGCCAGTATCATCCTGACCCCATAACTAAACAAAGAAATAAAATACTTATAAGCAAATATCCTTGATAACTATTGTCTTAGTTATGTTCTTGTTACTGTAACTCAGTACCTGACACCCACAACTTTAGGTAGGAAAGATTTATTTTAGCTCACAGAAGGTCTCAGTCCATTCCTAGGTGGAATGCAGGAAAATGATAAAATTACCAGGTGGGGCAGGAGCCAGAGCCAGAGCTCCAGAGATGAGATCTTCACAGCATGGTGGAAACCAGATCAGTAAGAGTCAAAGGGCAGAACAGCACACACATGTCCCTCCAGATCAAGTCCTAAGTATTCACCCCTTACATCCAGACCCCACCTCCCAACAGTACACAGTATTCATAGGAACATGAGGTTTCAAGGGACACTCTAGACCCAAACCACAACAACTACAGATACAAACTTCCAAAACAAACTACTGGTGCACTGAATTCAATGACACATTGAAAGGATCACTCCTCATAATGAAATAGGACTCATCTAGGCATGAAAAGATAATTCAATGTATATAAACCCACAAGCAGGATACATCACGTCAATAAAATCAAGGACAAAAGTCACAGCTCATTTCAGTTCGTGTAGAAAAAGCATTGGATAAAAGTTTAACATCACTTCATATAAAAAAATCTAACAAATTACTGAAGGAAAGTACATCGACATAACAGAGACTGTGACAAAACTATATAGGTAATCCCAACACTGGGAAAAAGTTCAGAACATATTTTTTACTAAATTCTTTTTTTTTCTGAAATTGAAAAGAAGACCAAGATGCTCATTTTCACCACTACTGTTTAAAATAATCCTGGAGGCTTCACTCAAAGCAACTTGGTAATAGAAAGCAGTAAAAGAAATGGACAAGCGGAGACGAGAGAAGAAATCCAAATTGGCTGTTTCCATGTAGCATGATTATATTATAAGGAAGATCCTAAAAATATCACCAAAAGCCCGTTAGAATTAATAAGTAAATTTAGTAAAACTGTAAGACACAACATCAACACTTTAAAAACCCACATTTCTTTATGTCAATAGCAAACTGAATTTCTGTTGGAGAATAAACTTGGACATCGGTTTACGGTCCTTGGGTTGGGTCCTCTTCGGATATGCCAGGTGACTTGCTAATATGCAGTTGGGAGCCTTCGGTATTATTTGTCAGCTGACGGTCTTGATAGGGCTAGAACTCCTTTTAGAAATCATTAAAATTTCTCACTTTTTCTTTGTTTGCATGAGGTATGAAAAAAACTTCTTTGAATGTTCTTTACTTTAGATTTTACAATGAAATATTGTGTATTGGTTAAGAGAGAATAGGAATGAAGGGGAGATGTAATCAAAATGTGTTTACTGGTAAACCCATTCCTGTGGGATGTGATGTCTTCAGCTACTGCAACCTCAATAGAAACAGGAAAACAGAACAGAGCAATATACCCACAAATCTTCTAAGAATGAAATCTGCCTGTTCTCAGAATTGATGTGTATAGTGAGGAACTGTGAAGTCAGAGGAGAAATGAGACAATACCTGGGGAATTCTGTCAAATAACAAGTGTTAGGCTTACAACAAGGAAATGGATAAATAAAAGTCCTCATAAATGTTTTATTTTCTTTAAGTATCTAATAGAATCTAAGAAGACGGTGGTTTTCTTTATCAGTAGCAAACTACAAGCTAAAAGTTTATAGCTGAAATAATGATGTTAATCATAATCGTTTTTAAATTATAAGCCACTAGAAAGATTGAACAAGGGTAATTTTTGAATTTTTTAGTTTTTCACTGGAAGTAAAAATTTTAATACATCACGTTTGACTATACTGAAGTGTCAGAACTAATAACTTTGATTTTTTGTAACGTATAGCTTTATCTTATCCATATATCTGCTTATAAATTTAAAGACAAAAATTTAGAAAGTGATCATTTGTTTAGTGCCTGGAATGGTTATGGATTTTGGAAAGTCTTTTTTTATTTTACTGTTTTGTCACAATCTAGGATAAACTGCCTGAATCATGTAAAATATAGCACACAAAAGATAATGTATTTCTAGCCTGGATTTTTACTGTTTCCTACATTGGCATGCCTTTAGAGAATAGCATAAATTAGTTTTTATTTTAACATACAATTGAAAGAAAAAGGCTTAACTTGTATAAAGAAAGACTATGACGTAGACATAAAAAGCCTTTTAGTTTCTACTGTGCTCTGCTACCCAAACAGAAATTAATTTTAAGATTTTTTTCCTCCCAACAACATTCTTATTTAATTGTCTACATACCTCAGAGAAAGAAAACTGAAAATAATCTAGACTGTTGTAAAAACGAAATCTAATGTTCATGAATTGAGCTACAAAAATATATCAAATGCTACAAAAATATAACAAGTCCTTTTTTCATTGACTTTTGGTGACACTAAAAACTGAGATACAACTTAAAGATATGTACCATCTTCAGGAGAGACCCACAAGCATGTATTAAGGTCTCTTTAGCTATTTTAGTATCACTATTCTGTACATCGAAGGATTGATCAAATAGAATGAGAGGAGGCAAGACATTTTAGGGGGACTAAAATGTTGGTTCCTTTCTTGATGTGGGTAGGCATAAGCGACAAAAGCGAGGAGCAAAGATAAAGCCAGGAAATTTCTCTGACCTCAATCCCAAGGAGAAAAAGATGTTTCAACAACAGAATCAAGACCATAAATCATTTCCTACACTGTGTGTTGAATGAAGCCATATGCTACTGCATTACTGTTTCTGTTTAGATGGATTCATATTGAAATAAAAGGTCAAAAATTACAAAATGAAAAGAAACGATAGAAGATTCGTCATGCACACATCCTGTAGGCATTTGTAGCAGAGCTGCGGAATTCAAGATTGGAAACAAATGAAGAATCAATGCGAAAGAAAAAAATGGAGCTCCTTTAAAAAAATTACCCTCTTCTGTATTAGAAGTAAATAAAAAGGAGCTGAATGGTGTACAATATAGAACAGAAAATGTGTCCTGCGAGCTACAAACTATGTCAGCAGTGAGTTTTATCTTGAAAGACAAAGGAAGCCTGTCATGAAGATGGGGTAACGTGTTCTCTTTACTCAGCTTAAAATGCAATTTTGCTGTAAATTTGAAATTAGCACATTTTAGCCATATAATATGTGGAAATAAAAAATCAGGAGCTACAGGAATGTCACCTGGAAAAGACTGAAGAGTGTTCTTGTACTTTTCTTGCAAGTTGACGTCACTGTGCTAATGAAGTTTAATGTTGGGTTACAGTGTGTTGCCCTTCAATACCCTGTTCAGACAAAAGTGGAGGAAAAATTAAAACAGCATTACAATGGGAACAAATTAATTTCTTTTTCTTTCAAGTACAAAGGTCATTATATTTATTTGGCTATTAAAAGTAAATTAAGGGTCTCTGAATTATTAAAGTAATATGAATTTGAAACGTGAAAATATAAAAATGGGACTTAGGACTAGGAGATGCTTTCACCTAATTAAAAAGTCTATGAGTCTGTTTTGTCCTCTGTGCTAACAATTGTTATCTCTTCCCAAGAAAATGGCCTCTTTGGGTTTCATATGCTGAGGACTTGGAGTACTCCGGAGTGGGCATATATTTTCAAATATGGTCATTCAGTCAGCATTTGTGGCTTTTACTCAAATATATTTAGCATTTGCTGAGCATTGTATGAAGAAGTATTCATCCCAGTCTTTTATTATAGATTTATACTAGGAATAAATCAGAAACTACAGTTTTTTGGGGCAAGTTCTCATTCTGTAGACCAAGCTGGACCTGAAGTTGCTATGTTACCCAGGCTCCCCTTGAACTTCTAATAATCCTCTTGCTTTACCCTCCTGAGTGCTGGGGTTACATGCTTATGCCACTATACTCAGTGTATGTGTTGCTGGGGAATCAGATGTAGAGCTTTAATGTTAGCTGCACAAGAGCCTTAACTACTGAGCCTTCAGCCCTTGGAAAAATTTTAGGAGTAACAACTATAGGTCCTAATATCGCAGTAGGTATGCTAGATATACGCAGACTATAATTATGCTAGAGAGAAGGCAGCAATTTAGTTGCAGCTGTGTGAGGCTTTGAAATTATTTAAAGGCCAAAGCGATGTGTCAACCAAATTGTTTAAGATGAATTGAAGGGGTATAATGAGATAAATAGGTTGGCATGAATGAAATATTGTGAGCAAATATTTACAGGTGTGAACATTTATTGAATATTTTCTCTAGTTGAAATATACACTTGCTTACTCATAGGCAAGAGGAATTGTTAGAAGTCTGCAGTGTCTAACACTCTCTGAAGTGCAGAGTGACCTTCAGCTGGTGTACCTCAAGAGCAACTGTTGTGGGTGTAGAATGTGGACATGATGTGTTTGCACATGGTTACAGCCATAGCTTTGTTCCTTCACATGGGTTCCTCTGTCTACTTCAAAGCCTGACTTAGTTGGATATGAAATGTTCCCTAAAAGTCTCATACCGTTGGATATTGTGGGTTATCTGCGGGCCTCATGTACTGTTAGGAGGTGGGGCCTCGTGGGAAGGAGGGATTACTACTGAGGGTGACCTGAAGAGATACACGCTTACCTGAGCTTCTCCCAGGGCCTGTTCCTTTCTCTTATGATGCCCGCAGTAGTTATTTTCTGTCAGACCCTTTTAGCCATTGTCAGACACTCAACTCAAGGGTGGACTGACACCTACTGAAACCGTGAGCTCAAATAAACCTTCCCTCCTTTAAGCCGTGGGTGTCGGGTATTGGCGCCCAACAATGACAAAGTAACTAAGGCATACAGGATTCACTATGCCTCTCTGATACAATAATAAAGACAAAAATCTCCCTAGGACAGCAAACACCTCGGGGAAATTTCCTCAGACCACTGTTTTCTAGTGTAATTTTTTTTTACAAAATTAGCTTATTTAACATAGTAATATGTATTTTGAATTTAAGTTCTGGACACATAGAATGGGAGACCCTACAAAGGAAGGTTGAAGATATAAAGGTCCTAGATTATGAAGTTTAAGATTTGGAGAACATATTTTTTTCAAATGAGATGTATGTGAGAGGATCAAATTCTGAAACTTTAAAATCAGATGATGAAGGAATGCATGGGTTCACTATGTTATGTCAATCCAGTATTGCTTGGATAAAACTATATCCGAAGTGGAATAAGTGTGATGACATGGGTACCATTTTGGGTGGCTCCTTGGAATCATTGTTGCCTTGATTTTCTTCTCTCTGAGGGACTATATCAAACTAAAAAGTTTTTGCACAGCAAAGGTGACAGTTGGGTGAAGTGACAGCCCAGATAATGCGAGAAAAATTTTGCCAGACTCAGAGGATTAATACCTAGAATATAGAAAACCTCAAAAACTAAATCTCCCACAATAAATGACCCCAGGAAGAAATGGGCAATTGAAATGAAAAGAAACTTCTCAAAAGAGGAAGTACAAAAGTCCAAGTTCATTTTTACTCTGCAGGGTTATCAAAAGACCAGGACAGGAAAGAAGAACAAGACTCAAGGAAGGTTCAATACTAAACACATGCTTTTATTAATATTTTTAAACTAGGAAACCCATGTCTAGTCTTTAGGATTTTTTGTCATTTAAAATTCCGATTAAAGCTTACCCTTGGTAAGATTCCCACCATTGCCAAGAATTAAAATTTCTTCAAGAATTCCTTTTCACAGCTTATGAACTAAAGGAGCCTACGTTAAGAAGGCATTAACCTTATCTGAGGGCTTCACTTCATAATATTGTATGCTCTCTTGCCCATAATTAAGCAGTGTTGCTTCAAATTATAAGTCACATTGTGATTTCGCTTTTGCAGATGTGGCTTTTACCCCTTCCTTAACAGTCCATCTGGGAGTTACTTGACTCTTCTCAGCTATGACCTGCAACTCTTCCAACACTGATCAGCACTACCTTCAGCTGGCGGATTGACAAGCCTTTGGGGGATTAACTCCTGCCTAATCTATTTCATTCTTATTATGGCTTCTAGGGAAGGCTGATTAATTTAAGGTGCTGACTTTCCATCTCTAAGATAGGCGAATCTCAGAGTGATACTACATTGACATTTTGAAAGCAGTATGCATCCCACAATGGAAGGCTGCCAAGGAAATTTTGGCTAGGTAGCTTTCTTCCAAGATCTACCACAGGATGTTAGTAGATCCATGATTTTAACTAGGTTTATAGTCTGAAATTCCACATTGTAGATCTGGGGTCAGAGTTTTATCAGTTCGCCCGATACCAAATTATAATCAGAGTGCTTTGTGCAATATGGCATTGGTCTCTGTCTGTTTTCTTCTTTTAAGTCTTATTTTAACTTAATTTTGTTATTGTTCTGAAAATCAGTCTTGGGCAGGACCTTGAGTGTGTCAGCCGATGCTCTCCCCTGAGCGATACCCCAAAGCCTTAGACTCTTGAGTGAAAGTGTGAGGAGCTTTCTGACTGGGCCACTGGCTTTTATACTGTATTCTAAAAGTCTGGGCTTTGTCCAATATGTTAGCTGATAGTCATACGCGAATACTGAACAATTGATATATAGATGGTGGCTAAGGAACAAAATTTTTCATTTTAGTTAAAATTTAAGTTAGAACTTAAGGGGTACTTAATTTAAATTAGAAAACTAGATTTAACATTCAGCTCAGCTTCTGGAAAACTAGCCAATATAGTTGGACAAAACCATAAATACATTGTTTGACACTGAAATTTTTATGTATTTCAAGGATTTTCACTGAAAATGTGGTATCTGAATCAAGATATAGTGCAGTACAAAATACATAGTGAATCTGAAGATTTTATTAAAATAATATATCTCAGTAGTAATATTCCCCAGGATTATTTTTCAGAGTACATGTTTTCAATATAATCACTACTAATTTTATGTTGATTACAAATTAAAATGATAAGTATTTGCCATGGCTTACGATTTGGCTACCTTCCAGTAAAACCATTGTGTGTTAAAAAGTGTCAAAAATACATATAGTGCATACAAACTACTGACCATACAGCCGAGCAAAACAGTACACTATAGAATCCCAATTTTCTTCCCCAGCTTTGTGTGACTGACTGACGACTGTGGCTCACTGAAGCTTCCCAGCATTGCTAGATTGTTACTTCACACATTGTTACCCTAGGAAGAGTTTAACATTCAGAGTAGAGTTTTGACTGAGAATGCTGTCACTCTCTTCTTAAGGCAAAAATGTCTTGCATCAGAAATGAAGGGGAAAAATAAACTGTAAATAGTAAATAAGTCCCTTAAAACAGGAAATGGATTATGACTTCATAGGAAAGGGCTGTGTTAGAGAAACCGATGCAGAGCGGTAGGTAGACATGACCCCGTCTCAGTCTGTATGTATATGGGAATAGCACTGTAGGTGCCGCTAGTCTGAACAATAAAAATTTTAAAAGATATAGTATGTACTTTTAAAATGAGAATTTAAAAAAAACATTTTGATAGTTTCAGGATTTTTATTTACTTTCAGTAAAGAATTTGAATAGCTAAAAAACCTAAACTGAGTTATTGCAAATGGAAGACTGACTGTACGTTAGGTTTAAAAGCGTGGCTTCTAAGAATTCAAAAATTCACTAGTGGAAAGGCTGATGTCATTACTAGACATGCTGTTCTAGGGAATGGCTTGAGTTGGAATGAAGGGCTAAGTGTTCTGTGCTGCCTGCGCCAAACTTCTCTTAACCAAGTTCAGATCTTTTTTTTTTAAAAAAATATACTGACCACATCTTCTACACTTTGGGCTTCTTCATAAAATTTAATCTAAATTTTTTTTGTGGCCAGTTATAAGGTTTAAGAACCCACCATTTTTACATTATAGTGAAGTTTAACACAATAGTGTGATTCTGTTTTGTTTTTGTGAAACTAGATCCTTGCAAAGATGTTACACTTGGTATGGTATTCTTTGATCTTTCTAGATGTGTGATTTAATGTTATTAGTTTGAAAAAATTCTGGTCATTGTTACCTCATTTATTTATTTTTGTCTATTTTATCTTTCTTTTCATCCTAATAGCCAAGTTATACTGTTAGTAATTTCTGCACAGTCATGGATATTCCTGACTTGCACTATTAGAAGAATTGAGCATTCTGTTGAGCAGTAGGTTTAAATGCAACATAATTTTAGTATATATTCAGAGAACATTAACTTTCCTGAATAATGGAAAAACATTACTTAGGGTGAAATTTAGAAACTAAAAAGGAACATTTAAACCAATTTTAAGAAAGACATAATATACATTGGAATCGAAGTGAGTGTACATCCCATGAAACTGAGACAAAAAAATTGACTACATTTAATTATCTGATTTTGTAAATGAATAAGCTGACAAAAACTTTGCATGCAGTTATGGACGTGGCTGAGACTGATTTGTGTGTGGTCTCCTAGTTCATTATTTTCTCTTAACACATAATCTATAAGCTATTTTGGCCTTGGAAACCACCTGCATGCATGCATGCAGCAATTTCAGATGTCATATCTTAATTTAAGAGTACCACTCAGTACTAAGCACTTAGAAATAACTTTAGATAGTACTTCCGGTGTTGTGTCGCTACGAGGGTGTTGTGATGACACTCTCCTCACGAGGCTGCCTAAAGTCGTTCGGGAACAGTGTGATGCTGGCCGTGGAAACCAGCTCTTATGCACGTGCTTCTAAATCACAATCAACAGCAAACAGTAGTTTCCTAAAGTATATTTCCAACAATTTATCATTTTTTTGGCCATAACTTTTTTTCACTCTGGAAAACTGCAAACTTTTGAAATAACACTTAACTAAGAGAAATGTTTGTGTTGGTAGATAGGGTTAAGATATTTATGTTATTTTAATAAAAATAATTTTAAAATTTCAGCAGCAATTACCTTCAAGTTCCTGTTAAATTTACATGATGGGCTGGAATAAGCTTCATGTAACCTTTGAGTCAAGTATTAATAAATGGGGCGTTTGAATTTTATGTTACATCTTTGTACAGAAATTCGACTTCTTGATACTTCTTAAAAAGTGACCTCTCACCTAAATCTCCTCCTTTTCAATTTTCCCACCCCGTTAAGTGCGTGTACTCTGAGCCCGGATATAAATCTGCATTATAATTCTTGTTACCCACCAGTGGTACAAAAACTACTTAATATATTGGTGAGCGATTTCCTTTTAATATTTGGGATATATCATCTGTCTTATAATGATTTGAAAGGATTAAAGTACTAAATTCACAGTTATTACATAGTTATAAATTATTAACTATTCACCAAGTTTTATTTTAGTTTCTGAATATTTAGCAATGAAGAAAATAGATAAGCTTTTATATTTGGGGGTCAAATCTCTAATGGAAAGGGATAAGCAATACAGATATAAATGTACAACATTCATGGCAGTAAGAAATACTGTGAAGAATTATATAGCATGGCAAAGGAATTAAAAACAAAGAAGGCTGCTGATTTAGATGTAGTTATCACTGGAGACCTCTCTCAGGAGGTGAAATTTAAAGAGACCCAAGAAAGTGAAAACAGTCCAATGGTTATTTTTTAGAGAAGAGTGCCCCCCACCCCCTTTGGGTTTTTGTTTTTCTTTTCTTTTTTCTTTTTTTACTTTTCATAAAAAAGTTCCCATGACATAAAATTTAACATTTTTTTTTCGTACATACATGAATTCCAAATTCTGTAGCACATTAGAACCGTGGGGTTTGGGTGAGCATCTATGTCCATCCCTTTTTCAGAGGTTCACCCCTTTCCTGTCTGACCTCTGCTTCTCTTTAAATGGAGTCAAGAGTGCACTTGACACATTTGAAAACTGGCGTGAACGCAAATGTGGGTACACAGAGGGGTGGCAAAGAGACTGGATGGAGATTAGATACAAGAGGTAGCCGTGAGTAAGCGTCAAGCCTTGTAATGCCAGAGTAGGGATTTTTGCATTCGAGCTTGAATTGGGAAGGTCAACTTTGGTTTGTTTTATTATTTATTTATTGGTGTTAAACTTCCTTATTGATCTTGGGAGATTACGTATTTGTTTCTGGGATTGCTTGAGGAAAACAGAGACAACAGGAGACCATGTGTAGGTGGGCTGAGAGGAAGCAGAAGACTGCAGGAGGGTTCTGGAGAGATTTGGTAGGGGTTTAGACTGGGAAAGAGAAGTCATTCAAAAATAAAAAGTAGATTCAGGACACATGTTGAAAGTAGAGCCCATAAGATTTGTTTCGAGGTGTGTGAAAGAATTTTTACCTGGGCAAGTACAAAAATAATTTCAATCTTTAGTGAATTGGGAGATGTTGGAACAAAGAGTAGCACATTTGTTAGGGAGGACCTGGGCTGGCAATGGTGGTCTATGCTTGAAAAGTTGAGGGATCCTCACCGAATAACCTACCTTAATGAAAAAACACACTATGTATCATGCACTTTTTTAAAAACCCCTTATGCTGTTTTCATTTAACTGTACTCTTATTTCTTGTCATATGGAATTCTTTTTTCTCCCAAAAGTTAACTTAAATTCACCTCTAATGGGACGTCGGTCGTCCTTTCCTTTTATACAATTCTAAATAGATATAAACTGTACATATTTCCCCATACATCATCATATGCTGCTTTATTTTTTCCGTCATTTGAGGTGATATGACAGTGCGAGCATGCAGTACACAAAATCCTCATAGTTCATATCTGTAAAGACTTGGAGATGATTTTTGTGCCAAGCATGCCAATAATTATAGTGTTAGGTAGAAAAAAGAGATGGCACAATCTTGAAATATTCCTATTTTGTTTTCCTTTGAGAACACCTGTGGTAAATGCCATGTGCTATAGTTTGGATCTTGAATGTCCCCCACAAGCCTCGTGTATTTGGAACTGTGTTTTTTGGGACTTAGGGCCTGCCTGGAAAGGGCAGGTGCTTCAAGTTTCATCTGGCAAGATTGTGTCAACTTGTTGAGGCTGGGGTTGCTCAGGGCTGAGCTTTCAGATGTTTGTTGTCCATGTGGGCCGGCAAGTAAGGGAGGGGCACCCACGCAACTGGCAGCTGAACATAATTAAAGGAAGGGAGAAGGAATATTGTTGCAGTTTCTTCCTGGGAACGCTCTAACCTAACCTGGATCTCCAGGCATCGCTGGACTCCTGCTTGAGTTGGCGTGCAATGGGGTGAGCAGCTCTCTAGCTTCTGTCATGTGCTTCCACTTTGCCAGCTGCCCACCGATGGATTGTGTGAGACCTTCTGAAAGTGTGAGGTAAATAAATCTTTCTTAAGTTGATGTTGGATTTTTTCTCCCAGCAACAAATAAATAACTAAGACACCATGTGTGACTTTACTGTAGGCTCAGGTGGCCTTCAGACAAGGTTATAATGTCTATTGGAAAGTGGTGATCTTCCTCGAGGGCATGTTTGTTACATACTTGCTATGAAAGCATGCCTATACATTGGTTATGCTGTGTGCCTACTGGCCTCTTTTACTGTAAATATTGTCTGGATGGAATTTCAATGTGACCACCAACTTCCATACTTCTACCTTCTTTCTTTCCTCCAAACACACATCTCTTTCCCACAATCCTTGGTCTCCTAATCCTTGACCAGGACCCTCACAAACACACAGTCCTTTGATACCATCAGCTGTAAGCTAAACCTTACAGGTACATTCCTTCCAGTCCAGGAACAAGGAATGAACTAGAAAAATTTAGTTAGATATAATGACTTCAAGAGTACATTGTTTTCCTGGGAATCCTCGGGGTATCTCTTTAGGGAGTCTGAACAAACTAATACTTTGATAACTATGTAATAGTGATTTACAGAAAAAAATTACTACATCATTGATAAAGTTTCCTATTCTTTGTGTCTTTCACTTCAAAATAAGCAGGGTCTACTTAATTGTATTAGTTTATAAAAATATGATGTTTCAGTTGTCAATTTTCCCATCATTTCCTCATGTTTTACCCGTTATTGAGATGACTTATGGAGTGGGTTAAAGTTTTAAAAGCATAATTATCATAGTTGACTTAGTATTCTGTATGTCATGGAAGTTTCTATTAGAGAAATGATCTATATCAGCACTTTCAAATCATCAGCACTTAATCAACTTGTAGAATGCAAAATTGACAGTGTAGGCTGGTGATTTTAGCGAAAATGAGATCTAGCAGTTTACTCTGGACTCTGCAATCCTCTTCCCAGAAGGCTTCCCTCGCCTTTAAATTGCCATTTTTTTCCTGTGACCTAAGGCTTTTACACTTCAATAAAATGCTGATCACATGTTCTTTACTCCTTGATGTATTTGTGCTAATTAGAGCCTATCCTGAAATCAAGTTTTCGTGTTGATATTTTAGGATGAGAGGGTAAATGGGAGAACTCTGGAGTATACAGTATGAGTTGGACCTTGATTACGTAAAATATCCACTTCTCAGTATTTTCTCTCATTAGAGGAAGGAAATAATACCTAATTTACATACACACCCAGTAAATGACTTTTAACAGGAGAAAGGAAAGTGAGAAAAAATGAGTTTGGGTGCAGTTCGTAATGAACCTGAACAAAAGAATGGGATGAGGAGAAGGATTCAAGTACGGGGCTAAAGCTCAGGGATGGGAGCACTTGCCTGGGAAGCTCTGGGTCCCAGTTTGATCGTGCGACACCTCGTACTAGCTGGGAGTGGGGGTGCACACCTGTAATCCCAGTGATTGGGAGGCTGAGGCAGGCAGATTGCCATGAGGTCTGGGTCTGCTTAGGCTAATAGTGAGTTCAAGACCATCCTGGACTGTCTAAATAAGTCTGTCAGGGTTGGTGAAACTTTTTTTAAAAAAAGCATCCAGTTGTTTCTCGACTTGTTCTAGCAATAGAATTGTTTATTTTATTGAGCACTAGATTTAAATACAAAATTGGAACAAGAAGGAACAGCAAACAATGTATCAAAATAATTGAGTGTTTTATTGAACACTAAACAGGAGGAAAGGTTGGAACAGCAATGTCATGTATTTGGTCACAGGAGACTGTATGACATAAATTCTATTATAGATTAGCTAAAATATCTTTCTGAAAAATCAAATACATACCCAAAAAGCAAATCTTTTTCTGTTTAGAATTCCTTAAAAGGGCTTCAGGAGTCATTTCAATGGTGGCGAATTTTACCTATGAAAAGAATCACTAAACTTGATATTATGAATGAAATTTACAGTCTTCAAATTATAGAGTTTATTCAATGGCAATTTTGGAATGTAGTGCACCCTATAAAATGTGGCAGTGTTTGGAAACTGGAGTGTTTAAAATATCTTATTAATTGTGGAAATGACTAGCTTGGATAATGAAGGTTCTGTGAACATTATTTTCTTTACCTGCAAAATGGAATAAGAGTAACACTGTTTAAAGGCCAAACGATTACACATAATATGCTTTAGAAATTTTTTTGTAGTAGTATTTAAGTAACAAAGTAAGTATTTTAGAAAATGCTATCATATTTACAGATATATCAAACATAAGATTTTTATCCTGATAGTGGATTATTGTAGTGCCCTTTGCTAGGAAGTGCCATTATCCAAGAAAAGGTTAAAATCAGGTAAATCAGGAGAATCAAAACATATGTTGCCAAAATGTTATAGATTGCATCTGGAGTGTCGCCCAAAATATAATGTATCTGGTTTTTGTGGATTATGTCTGGATTTCACGTGCTGTGAGATGGACCTGGTCAGAAGTGTGGATTGCAGGTGTGTGGTAGCATATAGGCTCTGGCACATTACAATTGCATGTGGCCTGGAAGGATATAAATGCCTGCCCCAGACCTACCTGGAGGCTTCTGATTCTTCCTCACGTGATGCTATGAGCAGTTATTCTCCACCAGAGCCTTCTACTTTTTCCAGGCACCCATGCATGAACTGAGACCTCTTGAAGCTGTGAGCCAAAATAAATATTCCCTCTCTTAAGTTATGGCTGTCACATATTTAGTCCCAACAATGAAAATGTAAAAAAATTAACACATACTGGAACACATAGAGCCTGGAAAGAATTTCTTGAACAGAGAACCCACAACTCTTACAAGAAACAACAAGAGTAAATGAAAAGGGCCGTATCAAACTAAAAAGCTATTGCACTGCAAACACAACAGTCAACAGGGCGAAGAGAACACCACAGGATGGAAGCTAAATCTTGCCAGCAATGTCTCAGAGAGAGGATTAAGATCTAGCATATATAAATAATTCCAAAATGTAAAACTCCCCCAAATAAAAGAACCCATTAAGATATAGGCAGCTGAAATGAAAAGAAACTCCCCAGAAGAGAAAGCACAAATAGTCAACAAGCACATGAAAAAGGGCTGAGAGTCTTTAGTCATCCGAGAAATGCAAGTTAGAAAAACAATGAGATTTCACCCCAGTGAGAATGACCAACTCAAAAAAATTTTTTTTGGTCAGGGTTCGGGGGAAGGCCCTGGAGAAAAGGCAAAAATTCTGCAAGGCTGATAAGGTTGCAGTCTTGGAAGAAGTTTGGACATTTGTTTGAAAGTCCAGGAGAAATCCCATTTGATGCAGCTACAGCTTTACAGGGCATATTCTCAAAAGAACTCAAATCATCATATTATAAAGCCTATGTGTATCCATGTGTCCTTGGCCCCCAAAAGATTCATGTCTACTATTTTTAAAGCTAAAAGCGTTTTGTCCTTTTTAAGGAGTTGTCAAAGTCTTAACAGTTTTAGCACTGTTAAAAAATATCCAAGACTAAAATCTCTAAGATGCAGGCAAACCCTCAGCTGCAAACCAAAGAGAGTTAAGCACATTTAGCATATAACGGTACATGATAATTATTTTAAAAGGGAGGAATAGAAGGATATAAGGCAATAAGACCAAACTGATTTTGAAACCTTTTACAGCAAGGATGAAACTTGTGGTCCTAGGTCCAGCACCAGAGGTAAACTGGGGCAAGAGAGGAACTCCAAAGGGGTTGGATGGCCTCATCCCTACAGCATCATTTTGGCTATAACCTCTATCATTTTTGTTTTGAGGTGAGTGGGATCAAGGCCTGCAGCTTTTCTTAGTAGATGGTTTGTGTATTTGGCTATTTAAATATTTGGGTCTTTTTACTGTAACTTAGGGTTAAAAACAAACAAAAAACAAAACTTTGTACGTTGTCCTTTCAGGACGCACTGTTTGGTCTTTGAGGACTTTTTCTTTCTTTTTTTTTTTTTTAATTTGGGTGGAAGCCTCAGTGGACCCACAGCTCTTTTACTCTGTTAGCCAGTGGAATCACTTGAACATTTTCAAGATTGTCACTGGCTTCAGTAGTAGCCATGACCCCTGGGACAAACTTAGGAGAAGTCTCTGAGATTTTAGATTATAGAACACCAAGTAACTGTACTTTAAAACACATTTTTTTTAGAGCACAATTTTTGCCTCTCCACCCTTGAGTTGGTAAAAGGTGTTGACTTCTGTTGTTCATTTCTGAGGTATCCTAAAGGCATCTTTTTTATAGACTTGATGGTAAGTACTTGACTTTTTAAAAAATGTTACTTTCTTTAACTTCCTGTATTCTTTGGACCCACCATTATCGGCCATTTTATTTGGCACTGAAAAGTTTTCATTTGGTTTTTTTTTTGTCCCTTTTTTTCTTTTGTCATAGAGTTGGCTAAAAGCCACAGACAGCAACCAAGTGGTCATTAGGCTGCCTTGAGATTTCCTGCACCAGATTAAGTAGTCCTTTGCCCTTAATCTCAGTTAGGCAAAGTTTTTGGACAAGAGCAACTTGCTGACAGGCTTTTTACTAGAGCGTAGCATGCATGGTTTTTAGATCCTTTGCCAATACTGTTTTTTATTTTTAAATCTGAAACTTTTTGAGCCTGTCCTTTTTAATTTATACTTTTATCAGCATTTTGTTCTTTTGGGCTCTGACTAGAATCTCCCATCAAGTTTGGCTCAGAGCGCTCCAAGGCTTTTTTAGCTGGCCTCCTCAAACCTTTTCAAACTCCTTCTGCAAACCAGTTTTAAAGGCTCTCTAACCACATGGTCAGGAAAAATGACATCAATGACCTCACGTCGGGTACCAATTTTTGTCTTAGTTACTTTTTTTGTTACTGTGACTCAATACCCAACATCCACAACTTTAGGGAGGAAAGATTTGTTTTAGCTTACAGTTTTAAAAAGTCACAGTCCATTTAAAGGTGGGCAGCTAGAACATGGTGAAATCACATGGTGGGGCCACAGGTACTGCGGGAGCCAGAGCCAATTGTCCAGTAGAAAGATATCTTCAAAGCAGTGCGGTAGAAACTGATCCCAGTCTGGGGGGAAAGGCAAGCCTCAAACATCCACCCCTTCCAGCCTGGTCCCACTTCCCAATCCTACACATTATGCACATGAGGCTTTTGAGAGACACTGCAGATCCAAACCATGACACCATATTTATAGCATCACAATTCATAATAGCTAAATTCTGGAAACAACCTACATGCCCATCAATGGAGGAATGGATAAAGATCATGCGATATTTATACTCAATGGTATAAATAGTATGCAGTCACAAAGAAAGACAAATATGAATCATTTGCAAGAAAACGGGTCATTTTGATTCAATAATGCTCAGTAAAACATATCAGTTACAAAGACTCAGTATCATTTGGTGTCACTCCTATGAAATTGACATGAATAAATGCATAAGAATAGGCTGAGAGGGTAGGATGAAATGCAATGAATTGCTAGGAAAGGAAAGAGTCACTATTAGTGGGGGGAATAAGAGAGAGGGAAAGTGATATAGAGGGACGCTTTTCCCAAGCCACATGTTATCAACATGTTATTAAACCTGTAGTTCATGCATATTCCAGTACCACAACCCAACTCTGATTGTGTGAATGAGAAGGACTCAATGGTAGACTCCAGAAGCAAGAATTTCCACTTGTTAGCACATTTCCAGGTGCTTGGGTGGGGGTCTTGGGGTAAAGAGCCTTGAAGAGGGACTGCCTTGGGGCAGAGAGCACAATAGTGGAATAGAACCCAGACAGAATTGAAAGAACTGAGCTCCTTGGAAGGTTTCTCAAAGATCCCTCCTTTGAAACCTAGTGCTCAGCCCACAGTAGTGAGAGACCAATATGTGTCTGTACATAACACTTTCACTGTGGCATTTTCCCACCCTCTGTACTACTTGACTGACTATCTCAAAGGAGGCAGAAAGGGTGGATGAAGTTAGAGTGGTGACCTCGTAATCTCTTCTCCTCACTGACTGTTAGAAGAGTAACAGACCCTGAATCTGAGTTCTAACTGGTGACCAGAATTGCAGAAAAGTTGAGTATAGGCCATTTGGGATCACTGGCTAGAGATCTCCTGGCTTCCATAAAGAGATCAGAGTTTGTTGCCTCAGGGTGTATCTCCCCACTGTACTGATTATTAGGTGCTTATTTTGGGAAACTATAGGCACAGTACAACCAACACAATAATGTTTTAAACTTAAAATACTAGATAAGATTGATATAACCCTCCCTCCTCCTCTAGAGATAAAGTAGCTTTAGAAATTTTCAATATATACCGCAGGTCTTAGAGGACAATGAAGAAAGATAGTACAAACTGTCACAAGTCCCCTGAGGTTTCCAGTTTCTAGTCTGGGTCTACTCTTTTCTCTTAGATGAGAGGATAGAGCATACTCTATTGTGAGCCAAAGAGGGCAGCAACTACTTGTGTTTTGTTTTGCTTTGGTTTTGTGTTTTTCTTTTCTTTTTTTCTCCCTGTAGACTCTTACCAATACTTCCCTCCCGGCGTCTTAATAACTCTGCCACAAACCAGACACAGAATGTCAACATTATCCTGAAGGGGATTAGAAGCTAGCTTCTATGACAGTCTACCCCAACCATCAGTGAAAGTCAGTTTCCGTGAGGTGTGTAGACCTGGCATTTTCCTCAAGACTGTCTTTTTGGAATCAAGCAACTCTCCCCCCAGTACCACAGTAACTAGCCTCTGGATTTGGTCAGCAGTGGGCAGACAAAGCTAAGCAGGTGGCTGCAATATCTAAGAAGGACCCTGAAGTAGCCAAACACACAAAACAAGCTATGTCAAACCTGATTTTCATGTCGCGCACATCTCATGCCAATCTCATGCCATGCACATGGAATTTCCCTTGGTCAGGAGAAAAGAAAAGAGGAGTTGAAGCTATAGATTGTGACTTCTGTGGTGCAAAGATTCCACTCTCTTTAGGGAAATTATCTCCCTCTCACTTTGAATTCATATGCCTCTTTCTCTTAATTATGGGTTGCATTACATTTAATAAGTCCATTTCCATAGTTATTTTTGATTTACAAAAGACTGTATTAGATTTTCTCAATGAGAGGCAACATTTGATATAAGCAACTTAAAGAAAAAAGAACTTATTCTGGTCGGCAGAATCACAGGTTTCAGTTCATAATTATCTGGCTGCAAGGCAGGAATCCTGTGACAGAAGAGTGTGGCACAGAAAGGCTTTTGACCTCCTGGTAGCCAGGAAGCAGAGTGCAGGGGATGAGCCTCAGAGAGTGGGGCAGGGACCAGGTAGAGTTTCCAATGCCATGTCCTCATGACTCACAGAAGCACAATTTTCTGTGGACCTAGGTGTCTCTTAAGTCAGAATGACAAGAAAGATTAACTCCCACATGGTGTCAGAGGGCACCGTGGGTTCCAGGAGGGGATAAAGAGTATCTTCATTGACCTTACACTCTTTTTAATCAAAATTTAATTTTAAAAACACATAGAAAATATCAATACTGTTTCTTTAGTAAATTTCTTGAATTGATTACAGGTGATAGTCTTTTTATTACTTATTTAGCTTATCTTTGCACATATCTTTACTTTTCTCTATATAAATTATTGACCCACAATTGAAAGCAGATAAGAGGGTAAATACAAAAACAAAATAAACTACCGATAGAGAGAATGCAAGTTATTTTTAAGTTATTATTCTGTAAGTTTGGCATACTTTCTCATGCATGCCATGCTACGTTTGGTAAAATTTCCACTCTGCAGCTCCTTTCTCATTCTTTTTAAATTTGTTGATACTGATGTGGGGAAGGAGAGAGTTGGCTGTGGCTAAAAAAGGGTGGCACAAGGGATTCTGGGGACAGAATTTTTGTGAATCTTAAACATGATGGTGATTACATAGATTTACATATAAGATAAAAATCACATAGAACTGACTATCCTCACGCATGCATATAAGTTAATATAATTACTGGAGTTAACTAAATAATGCCAATGGATTACATCAATGCTAATTTATTGGTTATGATACCTGTTGTTACCTCTGGAAAAAACTGAGTGTAGTGTCTAATAATATAAGTTATATTATTTCTTATACTTCCTTTTAATGTATAATTATTACTAAGTTTAAAATAATTTATAAATCTTCATAGATATCAATAATTATATTACTTGTATTGTATAAACAATATCTCTTATTAAAGAGATTAATTTTTTCACAGATGTATAAATAAATTTTTTATGAAAAAATTCTTTGACCCTCCTCAAGGAAGGGGCGACAGCTCACTGGCAGTATGGTGGGAAAACTAGGTGGAGCCCTCCCCGGGGTCCCTCCCAAGCCTGGGCATGCAGCCCCTGGTTGTTACCTACAGGTGTGTCTCTTGGGACACGCCCTCTGGTGTGTGGTGCGCATCCCTGCCCTTGCTTGCGGCTCGTGTTTTCTACCTAGGGGAACAGGGAGTGCAGTGCCTCCTGCACAATGCCCTTGGGCTGTCATGGGGACACTATGTCTGAGGGTGCAAGGGCCCTGGGGCTAGCACCTGGAACCGAAGGCCAGTGTGCGTGAACAGGGCTGGCATGCGGAACCGAAAGTAAGTGGTCTAGTGAGAGAGCACGTGAAGGAAGCCTAGAGCAGAGAAGCCAGTGCCGCCGCAAAGATAAGGCATGAGAGAAAGGCAGCAGTTGGCAGGTGTCCGGAGGTGGTAGGCAGCTTTTGTGAGTCGCCGTCTATGCTGAGGTGGGTGTTCTGTAGTACAACTGCCTGCTGAGGCACCCCCAGGCCTATAAGTGCCCCCTCCCCATACTCCTGGAAATACACCCCACCCATGTTTTTGGTGGTAAATCCTCACCCATACTCCTGTAATTAACCCCAGTAAACTCACTGGTTCCCCAGACTCTGGTGTATTTCCTACTGGCCCATCTTCTAGGTCCTCTCCTCAGTAAACAGATGCAGATGTTGCTTCTCGCCAGGAAAAGATACACTGTGTAAGTTGTACCAGTATTAATAGATCATTAATCTCTTAAGAGTACATCCATACTATTGGATATAAGTATAATTAACTATTTTAAGATGTTTCTACACCTTTCTGCATATAGTGAACTACACACTTGATATCAGAAGAACAGAAAAAACATCCTCACAACTTGAAGAACATATGTTCAATGTTGGATGCCATGGCTAAAAGAAAAGTAAATTCTCTTTTTGCTACTAAGTAACGGCTGTTACTTCTTACTGTCCTTTTCTCGGTCATCTCGACTTGTTGCTCTTTGTCTCTTTTGTGTTTTTTCATCTCTATTATCAAGAACAGGAAAGGTTGTGAAATTGTGTGTTATTTGCTATCTAACAAGTTAACCTGCCACAGATGTTGAACCAGAAACAAGACTGAAGGCAGAGACAAAGGGTGCTTTGCTCATGGTCCAGCAGGTAGCATGGACTTCTCAATTTCATTTTTTTTACACTAAGTCCACGTAGATGACATGGAGGTGTCCAAATGGATTCTGTGGTAGGAATCCACTGTGTGTGTAGAAAATCCTTAAAATAATATTTGAAAAGATTAATAGTAAATCTTCCCATTATTTTTAATGGCTAAGAAATAAATATAAACTTTGCTACTGGTAGACACGCTGTATCTTTATTATAAGGCAGTTGCTAAATAAAGATCTCTGAAAAGGTCGTCACAGATGAAAACTGCAGAAATGCCTTTAGGGGCTATTTCCCAAAACGGTATGTCTCAGGTTTCCGACGCTAGCATCATCATTACATGAATGACTGGTGAGTCATTACCCTAGTTCTAATCAGTTTCTTGTAGTTACAGATATGAAGCAGCACTTGAAAACCTTTTAAAAACTGCCAATTTAATATCAAAATGAAACTCTTCAATTTTCTCTGTGCCTCTGAGCCTGTTCCATGGTTTTCAGTTGTCATCAGTAGCCAACCTCTTTTCATCTCCAAAATGTGAAATGTTCACATTCCTTTCTTCCTCCTTCACTAATCCTATGTATGTTCATGGCAGATCCATTTGCTTTGTTTCTTGTTTTAGGTAAATACAACCTCATGATGTCGAAGCTGTTAGAATGAAGCAATTGAATAAGAAAGCTCAGGTTTTTGTCCTTCCTCACTCTTTCCTTTTTCCTACACAGTAGTCTGTTTCCTTTTTTTTTTAAATACAAAATAAGATGCCTTAGGTTCTACAAATCATGTTAGGGCACTGGTAATACCAGGAATGGAAAAAAGTTCAGAACTTTAATTCCATACCCAGTTCTGCATCAGCTTGGAAAAGAAAGTTTTGAGTATAAACATCTTCTCTGGAATTGTTCTCAATCTCATAAAGTAAGGACTTGACTAACCTCTAAATACCCCATCTCTCCAAGAACAAGGGAAGGACCTCTGAGGATAAAGATTAAGACTCTGAATGATGGGATTATTCAGAATTTCAACTTCAGAGCATATGAGAATCGTGTTTATTGATAGCTTTTTTTTCTGGCTTTGTATCAGAGATGCATTTATTTCATACACTAATTCCTTGCCAGAGGATATAGCAGTTTCCGTTTCCCTCCTGAGTTCTCTGTCTCCAATATCAAGAGACAGGAAAAGACAAGTGAAGCTTGGTCTCTATTTCAACACCAAATAAAGGACATTTTTTATGTGCGTGTGCTACTAGGAATTGGACCCAGGGGCCAGCCCGTGCTAGGTAAGCACTCTATCTCCAAACTGTACTCTTAGCCCAATAATGAACCTTTTTAAGATCCAAGTGCTTATTTTCATTGACCTAACCAATTAAGACAATAAAGGAAAAATTTTACTGAGCAGTACAAACAGTGAGTTTACTTTCGGGACTGGCTACTAGCCTGAGGATATTGTACCACAAATAATCAGTTCAAATGCTAGTGCCTTTGGGAAGCGTTTCCACATAAAATACTGGGCCTGAATTAAATGCACCTTCCTAATTAAAGCCAAGCACATGCCACTGTTTTAGCCTTTACAGCTTTGCATTATAATTAGGCTTTTAAATCGTGTGTCTTCTAGCACACAATTTAACTCACGATTAATGTCTTATACTTTTAAATCTTTAGAGGGAGAGTAAAGCTTTGCATATATGAAATGTTCAATAAACATTGATTGAAAAAATTAAGGAATTAATAGTATAATAAAATGATTGAATTATTTATTTTGTAAAAAATGATTCTAATATCATAGATCAACTATGATTTGTTTAAAGCTATACAGTCATTGAGAGGAAAAGGACATGGGTTATTGTTTGAATTGAACTTTTTTTTGTGAATTTTGGGAAGTTCTGCAAAAGCTCTAGTAATTCAGTCATGTGATTTTGCTCAAAACTCTTGGTTTTTCTCCTATGTAAAATTCACAGCATTTTACCCACTTATAGGTTTGTTATTGATATCAGTAAAATGATAAGATTAAAGTTCTTAGCATATTATATGATTGATAATGCAAAATAAATATCTATATTACCATTTTATTCATGTAACTTACATAGCCACTGGTTTTAGATTACACAGATTTAGATAAACAATGATGTAAATTCATCCGGATGGATTGGCTTTTACACAGTGTGTTCTGGTACCTGGCTCTTACTTTCCAATAGGGAACAAAACATGTGTATGAGTTGTATTCATATTGACTTTAGGTAATAGTTACTATTTTCTACTGCAGGAATTTGCATCAAAATTGAAAACTTTTAAACCGTATTTATTTGTTTTTCTTCTTCCCGTCTTTCTATTAAAAGAGGATAGGATATTTCAAAAGTCAGACGTATCAAGCATCGTGCATTTTATTCATTCCGAGTAAGCATAATTCAGATATTTGATGCATTCAAAGGATTTGACTTATTATGAATAAGAATTTCGTAGTAAAAGATACACTGTAAGCAACGACAATTGTACGGACAAGAACGAAAACTGTGTTCCAAAATTCTTTCAGGAAAGCTTATGCTCTGAGTCCGGTGGACCATGGGTGGTTGTAGGAAGGCAAAAAAGTAAAAGAAAGCTTCAAGTGGAAATGAAACTTTATTGATCCCCGGTAGCTTTCTTTTTATTACAAGCTTTCAACTTTTCCAAAAATCTGAGCCAATTGAAGTGAATTCAGAAATGACATTTCTGGTGAGTTTGCTTTGTTCAGTAAGAATAACAAGCGAAAGTGTTTCTCCCAGCCGAAGCTAAAGAATGACCTCTTACTTTTTGTTGGTAGTGTATTTTTAGTTAATGTTGGAGTATTATCTTATACTTTATTGGATATAATAGAAAAATCCATGCTGAATGTGAAAGAATAAAACACTCCTGTTGTCATGTTCACTCCACAGAAGTGATCTTTTCTGTGTATCACGTTTCAATAGTCTATTGGGATATGAAGCTGTGAAATAAGAATCTTCAGCTTCAAAAGCTCACACTAAATTAAGAGAGTCATGGAACACTGAAAAAAGAAACAGGACAATGCTACCAGTAAAAATGAGAAATGGGGAGAAATGAGAACTACTGATAGAAAAATAGAGATATAGTGAATATAAAATATTACAATACACATGCTAGTAAAAATTTCCTCAACTTGTATTTTAGAAAAGCTACAGTCAACTTCAAAATACTTTCACTGTACCATCATGTTTAATAATAGCACAAGAAGTGAATTAGTGATTTATTTACTGTGATTTTTTTTTAAAGATGTAGAGAATTAATGAAGGTCACAAGTCACATTCACAAGTAAGAAAAATGCTTCCTTATATTTTCAGTGTAATAGAATTGCTATGACTTAAGTTGTGAAACTCTTTGTGACTAAATTATCGCAATAGTGGTGATAACAACAGTAGCTACCTCACGTGGCAGTGCATCACTTAAGAGAAATTCAACTACCTGTATGGATTACACAAAGTTGACCTTGATCATTGTTCATTCAGATTACTTGAAGATAAGTGGTTCTAGGTTTGGTTCTGTATCTCAGCATTACCAACAAAGTTCTCTTTGTTATCTGCGTATGTATGACACCTTACTCTCTGGTCTACCAGAAAGATGTCATACCCAGGGTCATAGACACATGCAACCGTGTAGAGAAGAATAGTATCGTGTATCTTTCCCTTGCCCTTTCTGATCGCTATTTAACCTTTCTTGACTACTTGACATAGACTACTCTAGTTGACCAAGCCTCTGATTTCTGCTTTGTTTGAGGTAATAAAAGAAGGTTGGGGGTAGTAAAGAAAGCCGGGTTAGGCTATTACTGCTTCCTTTTTGCCTCATCATTGTGGGTTGAATTTTACCTACCCTAAATACTATTCTCTTCTTATCTGGAACTGCAAGCAGGTTGTGTCAGCTGGCAGCCTTTACCAAGTTTGCATCCCAACAAAGCATGAATGAATTCACAGATAAATAAGGCAAAGTAGAGAGAAAGCATTTTATTAGGAAATACGTAGAAAGGGGATAAAAGCTTCCATCCATTGGAAGGGGACCCAGAAATGTGGGTTGTCACCTGGCTTTCCTTCTAGAGATTTGTACAGATGGGGAAGGGGGCTGCCCCACATTGAGCAGCTTGGTTGTTAAGGCTGGTTGCTATGCTCTCTGCCCTCCGGCAGCTGCTAAAGTCCTCAATCCTTAAGTGTGTTTTGAATCTGTACATCTTTAAGATCTGTCTTTGAGCTACCAAACTTTTTACCATCTATAGTTCTGTGGAATGAGCTACTGCTATGCCAAAGACTTCGTATGTCTACCTAAGCTGGGCTGTTGAGCAGTTAATGATCTGGTCCGTGTATCGTTGTCACCACTTACCTGTCGTCTATCTTTAGCTATCACTTGTCCATTGACCATCTTTCTATCATCTTTTATCTTTGTATGTTAAGCAATATTACATAAGCAACCTTTTTTCCAAATTGATCTACAATTAAGCAGAATTTCCTAAATTTTAATAAAATATGCATACTAGACACACAAAAAAGAAAACTCTGCACAAAACCAGTAACCCGCATCCTAATCATATAACCAGTAATAACTCACAACAAGACAAATGAGGTGATTTTGTGTCTATATCTTATAAGTTTGTGAGAGAGAGGGGGGGGGGGTTTGGATCTGAAATGTCCCCTGAAAGCCTCCTGTTTTTGGATGTAGTGGGATATTTATGGAATCATTTGCTCTTAAGAGGGGGGATCTAGTTTGGAAAGGGTTGAATACTGGACCTTGGCTCAAAAGTGGTGGATCACTGGGAATAGGCACTAGAAGGATGTTGCTACCCTGCCTCTCTCACTTGACTTTCTGTCTGTAATGCTTTGAAGAACTTTTCTGTGACTAGCCTCCACCATGTGCTTTCACTGTTGCTGACTAACCATGAATGACCTTGTGAGACCTCCTGAAATTGTGAACTAAAATGAATCTTTCCTCTCTTAAATTGTAGATGTTGGATATCCTGTGCTAGCAACAAATAAGTAGCAATATAGTAACTATACACACACACACACACGTGCGCACACACAAACACATGGAGAGAGAGTGAGAGAGACAAAGAGAAAGGAATGTTGAATATGGTAGCTAAATTCTGGAATGATTTTTAAGATTATCTAAAAATTAATATAGACCTTGTACCTCTCTATCATTAGCCCGGTAATTCAGATGTTTATGTGCTACACAAAATCAACTGGATTGACCAACAATTTTTTTTTTTTTTGACTTCATGAAATAAACAGAGTGCTGCTGATTCTACTTCGTCTTCAAAACTGATAACAGCGTATTTCTTTGTTTTGGTTTAAAATACAAGTGTGACCAGGTAAAAACTGCTTACAGCTTGATGATATGCCCCAATTTTTTATTACTCCTATAAGAGTTTTAAAAGAATAAAAACAGCCTACTTTTCTAGATAAACAACTTGCTAGTCATCAAGGCTTGCTTCTGGCTTGTATCTCATTGTGTCTACCAAGCTAGGAAACGTGCTCACTGCAACTAGTTTTCTGATTTACATAACCCACTGTAAAGTAGTTCATCTTGGTCTCTAAGATTCTTTAAGTGTATTCTCTCAGCTCTACCCCTATTACCCTCTTACATACTACTAACAACTAAGTAAGTTAAGATCTTGTTTTCTTTCAGTAAGTGTACTAAGTTTGGTCTTGGTTGACCAATTTTTTTCCAGTGAATTGTTTTTTTGTTTTTATTTTTTTTTGGAGTGGCAATATTTGATAGCTCCCACCTTACCTTGAGCTGTGCTAGCCTCTTGCTCTGCCCAGAGATAGCCTGCAAATTCTACAACAAACTGAGAAATAGTGAGAATTGTGAGGTGATAGGCCTATATATTCTATGGTTTTAAATTTTGAAGGTGGTAATAAATATTAGTGAGAAAAAGATCCAGAGTATCAGTTTATATTTAAAAGGATAGTTTTTTCAGCATGCTAATTTTCTGAGAGCACTAATCCACCAAGAATTGAGGAATGAGAAGAAAATACAGCTGTTACATATGTTACTAGAAAAATAAAATTAGACTAAAATATATGTGAAGGTGGGGAAAAAGCTCTTACAAAGGAACAGGTTTTATGGAAGAATAACTTAGGAAAAAATTTTAAATAAAAAATATGTCTATACTTAACGTGCATCACTTCAAATTATTGGAATTTATATAAGTCATAATATAATTATATGTTTCTTCTGTATCCCTTTTTATTATTATGAAAAAGTGCTTCAAATATTTGGGAGTATGTTTTTTACATGTTTTTACTGATTTTATAATGATTAAATCAATTGTAGCTGTGAAAAGATATAATTTAAGGCAGAATTATGTTTTTGGTTCAATTTTATTCAGAAGTTAAGTAATGTTAAATTCAAATATTTGGGGAGCTAGTTTTATTTACTTCTAATATTGTTTTTTCTTTTTAGCTATAATATTGAAGTGTTTGAAAAGTAGAAAAATGCATTTTATAATTCACTATGAATGTTTGATTTTGAAACTAATTAAGATTATTAATATATCTTAAAAACCAATATTGCAGCTAGAATATTATTTTGGAAAAGTAAAAATTATTGTCAGAAAAAAGTAATATGTCACTTCATTTAACTTCAGGTGACCTTTCAAGGAACTCTTCCAAATACTTTTATTCTAAGACTAATTCCTATTCATATGGTGAAATTTTGTAAGGTTCCACATGAAAACAGGCTGAAACCATAAATGTACCAGGGACATAAGTGCTATAGTATTGTAATCACTTCATCAAAGAGCTGAAGTTTTCCAACTGGAAAGTTTTTACTTGTTAACTAATTCACATTTTTTTTCACAGTTCCACAATTTTTCTGTAGTATATTGAAATCGAGTTTCGGAGAGCTGGATACATAATTTAAAATTGGGCACTGACCTCTTCGGTGTGATTTCTTATTTTGACCACAAACTTGCATGGATAGTCTCTGGTGAAAGGATCAGTTACTCATTATTTAGGTGTGTGTCTACAGCGAGGTCCTCAGTTCAACAGACAGACTCATGAGATATTAACCACATACTCACCTTAGTGGCCATAATCATTTTTTATGTGTTCTGTGCTCCTGTGACCTTCCTTCCAGCTGATGATTCAAAGTCACTGAGGCGATCCTGGCTCATTTTTCTTAGGTCTTCAGTAGACCGTTGAAGTTCATGAATGAAGACCTGATTTCTCAATACAAACTAAAGTGTCCATTTTGATAACAAACACATTAATAAATACAGATCTGCCCTAAATAATAGGCTTCTGTAAGACAATAATTTTAATAAGGTTAAATAATATGCCTTCTGTAAATAATAGGCTTCAATTTGCATAGTGACTTCTAGCCAACTAAAGAAAGTTCAAAATATAATAAAAATAAATTTAGTGTCCAATCCCTTGAATGAGCATGAACGATATAAAGAAACACTTTCCAGGTTTCTAACGTATAATATTCTCAGTGTCATAGGAGTCATCATATGAATATACTTATTATTTCATAGTGAGATACTAGCTACACTAATGATTTATTTTCATTCTTTAAACGTTAATTTTTAAAAATTTTTGTTACAAAGAACACTTTTATAAATGTGAGTAAATTTTGTCATATTACATTCGTCTAGCCACATAAATCAATCACTAGCAATAAATAAATGCCATCATGGCATTGGTGTATCTATAAAAAATTACATACTCATGAGAGACAATCATGGGGTTCATGTATAGAAAGATTAGTGGAAAAGTGTTAGTTTTGCTGAAAGTGACTTTAGCCAGTAGCTCTGCATGATTCACATGCCTGCGATCTCGGACCTCTGGAAGGCTGAGGCAGAAGCAGCGCAAGGTAGAACCCAACTGGAGCAACAGAGGCTGAGGGCTTAGCTCCATATGAAGGCTGTAGGTTCAGTCTCCAGTGCCACAAAAAAAGGAAGAACAAATCGATTTAAAAGCCATGAGGCTTTTACCAGTAGTCCGTATTTGAACTTCTGTGCAAGCAGATTTCAGAAACAGAAATTTTCCTTATTGCCAGTTAACATTATAACAGAATAATAAAAATTCACAAGAGCCTGAGAACATAAGTCATGTATTTAGTATTAAAAATAGCTAGCTAAAAAAGAAAGGAAAAAATTTATATATGTAAAAACATGAGAACTACTAAACCTTTTTCTGAAGTTCTACTATGTTATTTTTGGAAGATTTACCCTAAACTGGAAACAAATGATTCAGTATTTTTCATGCAAATTTCAATATTAAAATCATAAAATACATAGTAAATTTATGCACTTTCTTGGAACTCATCTTCTGTTTCCAAGGATCATCTTGTAAGGGAGGCATTTGTCTTGTGCTGCTTTTACTGACCTTACTCTTTTCATTTGCAGGAATTTGAACATAAATATTTCATAACTCAAAGTGTAAAATATTTAAAATACCTCATTTCACACCACTTTATATATATTCCAGGAAATAAATATGTATGCGTGTATATGTATATATATGAAATTATTTTTTAAAATGCTTCTGAAATGTTCTTGTCTTGATGTGTCCTGGAATGCTTAGTTGTTATATAGAAATAGCATTTTACATGGTTTATTGGTAATTTTCTTTGATCATATAAATCATATGCATTTATTTATATAATTTTTAGTTAAATGTTTTAGATATTAAGAGACCCAGCATGAAACTTTAATATGTTGTAACATTACTTATCATTATAAATCCAAAACCATTTCATGTACTTTTTAGACTTCATTAAATTGAAGTTGCTATCTATAAGAAAATCCATTATTATATTTTCTACCAAGAAAGAAAAAAGTATCAGTTATCCATGATTCACTAGTAAGAAATTTATTATGTTTAGAGATGTCAAAATTAAAAAGCTCTATATCTGAATAATGTCTTTTCAGTTTTACAGCAATGACCTACTTGACTAACGTCTAAATCTCAGCACATGGGTAGCCCTTTATTTTTTGTATTTTAAAACTTTCTTTTTGATTAACGTTATGTGCCTCTTATCCTTAGGGCAAAATCATGATTTTATCTTCCTAACCATAATAATTAGTTTATATCAGCACTCTACTGTTGAGAGAAATGAAGACGTTATCCTCTAGACACACCTTTGTCTTAACATATAAACATGATATAATTTTTTTCATTGCTATTTGAGTTGTACAAAGTGGAGAATTCCGGAAAAACTCAAAATTCACATAGTGAATAATGGTGATAATGCTGAGTCAGGAAAACACACTTGCAGGTCTATTAAAATTAGTCCTACCTCAACATGATCTCAACTGACAAAACAAGCTTTGTAAAAAATGTTCCCTGATAAGCAATAATTTAGAAATAACATCTTGCTCAGACGGCAAACTGAATTTTCACTAACAAATGATCAAATGAGAATTAGGACTAAATTTCTTTTGCATTTTCTAGTCATATGGGGCTAGTTTATGCTGCATTACCAAACATCCCCCAAATCTTTGAAGATTAAAACAAGAGTGCTCGCACTTGAGCACCCATCTTGGTGTTGCCTGCGTCCTGTTTTCTTCAGGCTCACTCATGGAAGTAGACTGAGTCTTCCTTGTGAATGTTGTCTTCCTGAAGTTTGGGAAGAGAAAGAAAAATTACATACTGACTCTTAGTTCTGTGAGGAAATGATACCCAGCAAGCCTGTATATAGCTTGCTACTCAACAGAGCAGCATCCTGGGTTCATTTGAATTTCGTTTCCATTCTTGTTTGTCCTCCCATTTTATTGGTATGTGTATATGCGATATATAATGTTTACATTGAACTTGAGTATTTTATGCATATATATATATATCATGGCAAAATTTCAAATCTTTCCCTTCTCTCTTTTGACCCTCCCAGATCTACCCCACTAGTTCCTATTATTCCCCTCTTTGTTTAGTTCTATGCAATGACTGATTTTTTTCCATTCTTGATAAAAGTAGACCATTTATAGTCATATGAGTCCTAGATACAGACCATTTTTTTCCTAGGATTTTCATATATCATGGCCTAAAGATGGTACATTTCTATTGGTCCCCATATTGTTTGCTTCTCCATGGTAAAGTATTAGTGCAAGCACAAACTCAGCTAGCACCAAATCCAATTCCCTCATACGTCCTTGTTTTAAATGCAAGTATGGATGTATGACGTCTCCGGCACACCCGAACCCACTGAGAAGCTTCTTCCTTCAGAACCACCTTTGTTCATTTTCATTTTGAACTGTAGGAAGATCTAGCAGAAGTAAAGGCGTTGCTAGACAAGGCCGTTAGAAAACAATACTTGACACCCTTACAAGTGAAAAATCTAATATTGACACACAAATAAAGAACAAAATGCAACAGAAATCACAGGAGACACCAGAACTTCTCAATAACAAAACAACAGCTACTGTGGTCGTTCCTGTTAGAACAGGAAATAGGTGAAAATCAGTAGTTGTGGATGGGATCAGTCAGGTAAGTTTGTGAAAATCTATACTTCTTTAATTGAAGCTCATCAAGTTCCCACTGCGAATGTACAAGTGCACTTCACAGAAAGGTCATTTGATCTTTTGGTAAAGAGTCTAAGGGTAGAGAAATATTCCATGATTGTCAGCAATCTCTTGAAGCCCATCTCTGTGGAAGGCAGTTCAAAAAAGTCAAGACTGATACAATCCTTATTCTATGGAGAAAGAAAACAGAAAACACGCAGTGAGACTATTTGACTCGGGTTAAAAAAGAGTGTAAAGAGAAGAGCTGTCCTAGGATGCTGAAATGAATCCTAGTGAGGGATTAATGAATGTTCCAGAGAAAATCTAACTGGACATGGAAATATTGATGTTTACAATAAGGGAATGCTTGTGATTTGCACGTATAAACTTGACAGAATAACTTAATTTTCTAAGTCAATACAGTTCTCTGTTTCTTATTGGAGAACTTATTTAATGAAAACATGTGTATTAAACACTTCCTTCCCATCAGTACATAAATAAACACAAGCATGACCTCACACAGAACATGATTTTTCATTTAGGGCCCGCCTGCATTCCATAGTCTCTTGGACTCTAACCAACATGTTAGATTAGGTGAAATCTACAGTGCAAAGGACACCAAAGTTTGACTTCTCTACAGAACTCATTGGCCAATTCTCCTCATATTGTAGCTAAGTGGCATTACCCCTCTCTCTTTTCTCCAAGGAGGTTTTTTCTCCTCTTGCTCTTTAGTAGAGAGGCTCCACACACCACTATCACTGAAAAGTCTCTACTAAGCAAATTCCACTATCATAAAATCCTCTCGATGCAATAAAATATGCAGTGAGATTTTGTATACATGGTTATTGTTTGTCCCCAAATGCTCGACACTCAGACTCAATACAGGGGAAGACACACCTGAAATGTAGGTCGCTCTTGCACACTTGAGCAACTGAAGAGGTCTTCAGGTTCCCCGCCGCTTCCTCTGTCCTCCCAAGCAGTCAGACTATAAGACTATAAGATTTGATGGACAGGAAGGGTCACTTTTTTTCTGAAATTCTCAGTGATTTTTAAACTCTCCCATTAGCTTGCACTTGACCTTCAAAATTTTTGAAATTTTATGTTTTCTTCATAGGTTTCTCAGTTGTGACTCCTTCTTTCTTATGCTGTCGTCCCATGAAACCTATCTACCTATAAAGAGTATGCCACCTTTGGGATGTCGCTTTGAGTTGCCAGCCCTTCTCAGCTCTCAGGGGGTTAAAGAACATGGTTTCATAAATTATTCAGATTACTCTTACTGTCAGAGATTTCCTCTGCGTAATTTTTTTGTGGAGTCTTAACATTTCCTAAGCAGAGTGGAAACTGATGAGAGATTTTTAAAAATTTAATTTAGTTGCTGAAATGACTTCCTGTTAATGGTGAGAGGAGCTTATTTTTGCTTAGAAGCTAATGTTTAACCACTTAATAGTTGTATGCCTTTTGATGCAGAAGTGAGTGAATGACGCTTAATTATCACTGATATTACTCTTAAGAAACAAGGATATTTTTATGTGGCTAGCAAAATGTCCTAAAGCTAGCATTTGCAGAGTGTCTACTGTAAGCGTTAGGGTAGTTATAAAAGCCAAGCTCACAGGATGTATAGCCAAATTTATGATTGGGGACACTGAGACATAAAGATGTTGTTTCACTTTTCCAATGTCAAGAATGGTGTCAGTTTACATAAATGTAACTTTAAATTGTAGCTTTGGAACTCCAAAGCCTGAAGTTTCAGTATTGTGTTATCCTGCCTCAGATCATAGAAAAGAGGGCTCAAATTATGATGAGTCATAATTGCCTTCTCTGTTATAGAAATACAAAAAATGAAGTGTAAATTGATAATTGTATTTAGGACACATATATTTTAATCCTGAACGTATATGCATATACATATATATATATATATATATATATATATATACATATGTATATACATACACACACAAACACATATATATGAGATCTATTTTTGCTTTAAATTTAAATTTCATATAATTTCATTTCCACAAGTACATAAAGCTACCAGTTGCACACATATTTATTTTAAAGACTAATAGCTAAAGATTACATAGAAATATCACTGATGTAGAAGAACCATTTCTGAAGATAGAGATATGTTAAACATCTGCATTTCACTTGGCACCATATGCTTGCATAGCATCCTGTTTCTCAACCAATTTCTCTGTTTGCTTATCACCCCAAATTGGGGATTTGTCACAGCAACAGAACAAAACTCATGTAAAGTAGAAGCAAGAGAAAGAACGGAAGAGACTACAGGGTATAGGAAGCTTAGGTGAGAGGTGTGATGCTAGACTGTGGAAATGTCATTGACAAGGAGGTAGGTGGGAGAAGCTGATTGAACATTTTGAGCTTTCCTCCAAGGTCAATTGTTTTGCTAAATAAATTGAAAGAAAATAAGGAGCAGAAAATCTGTCCCAGTTCTTATTTAGAATCTTAGTAATGGCACCATGCTGTGAAGTTGAGCAGCCATAGTACAGAAAGATAAGTAAGGCAGCTAAGACTAAAGTAGAAATTCTGACTCCCTGAAGTATCACATAAGGAACTGCGAAACTCACCTTCAACTTAGGGGATGAGGAAATGCTCAGAAAACTGGTCAACAAGCAGAGGGGTGCGGTTGCAATGGAGACTTTTTCTCTTGAAAATGGGAATATGTGGTCAGAAACACATACGGTACCAGTACCTTGGCCCCAACAACAGTTCCATATCCAGTGCTGAAATCATAATGCTGCAGAACTGTACGGGCAACAAACATCTCCCAATCTTCCAGTCATTGGGCCAGTTATGATGCCCATGCCTTGAGCAAACAATGGTCACTTTAGAAAGGTGAGTTGAGCAGTGTTTGATCTTACAGGGGCTGAATTTTCTTAAGAACTTTTTCAACTAAAGCTTGCAATCATGTTTTCAAGGTCAAAGTTTCTTCTCTATATCCATCAAAGTATATACTTACTTAAATATTTGACTTGTTATAGAACACAGATCAGATCATTTTGTTTGTTCATTTGAGCATTACTGAGAAAAATATTCACCTTTTGTAGAGCCTTCATATCATTTACCCTGTTATTATGTTTTCTATGTTCTGATAAGCATATGATTCTTTCTAAATTATTTCTGTTGGTATTACTACAAAGTGATAAGCAGAAATGTTAGTAGTGTTAAGTAGGCCCATTGCTTTTAGTTGAAAAAGTCCATTACAAAAAATTTATATGTATTTGTTTACCTTTGTTTCTGAGTTGTGAACTCCTGTTCTTTTTGAGATGAACTTAGCTTAATACCTACCTCTTGACTAAATTAAGTCTTCCCATTTGCATTTTCATAGGTCACTGTACATACATGACAGTTGAACTTGTGTTACATTATAAATTGGGAACTTTGGCCTGTGCTTTCCATTGTGACTCCCCAAGAGCAAAACTTGCATTGAATCCCAAGTAGTAGCAGTACTTGATATAAGCTTGTCACTTGATATGTACTACATAATTATTTATCAAGTATTACATAAGCGTATGTGCAGAGACACAAATCCACATTGTGTGTGTGTGTGTGTGTGTGTGTGTGTGTGTGTGTGTGTGTATAATTCTAACGCACTATAATAGGGTAATTTTCAGTGTTCTTCAATTTAGTTACCTATTGGTCAAAATCTTCATGAGTTAACTCCTACCAATATGATGTTTATTTACCCAACAAAGTCCAACTAACTTTGGAAATATGAATGAATTTACTTTACATGTTTAATCAATCCCACAAATTGCTGCTTTGAGGATACACATTGGACTCCAAGATGGAAGTGTTGTCTGAAAATAGACAGTATAATTATATAGTATTATTAATATACTGTCATTAGAGATTACTTTAGAATATAATTAACCAGAAAGATGATGCACATAATACATGAATCATCTTTGTATTCAGTGTATATGTACAAAGGGAAAAGGAAGTTAATAAGTCCTGGAAGTTAATGGGGTTTCCTTCAATTCTCTTGCCCTTTCTCTGACTGATTTAAATTTCCCTTGAAGGAGGCATTGTTACTTTTGTAGACAAGTTCACTTTGTATCACTTTTGTATTCGAAGTGAGATGAGAATTTAGATGCCATAAAGCAATATTTTTAAACACGTTTCATCAGTCTTCCGGCTCCAGTTGCTTCACGTCATGAAACTGTCACTCTGTTTCCCCCTGCTTAATATGATGAATGTGACTTATGGTCCCTTCCGTATATAAAGAGGATGAGTGCACAGAGGTTTTTAAAATGAGATGAATCCTATTTTAATTAAAAATGAAATGTTGAGTTCAGGAGCATCTGAACACGCAGCAGAATGTAATTTGGGGAGCGTAATGGAAAATTTGAATTATCGGAATTACAAGTTACTATATAAAAATATGAATTATACAGATTATCACTTATTCAGAAGATAGACATTGTAAAGCTGCGTGGCAGATCTGTCACTTCTACTCTTTGTTGTCTCAGTCTATAAAGTAAGGAGAATACATACAGAGCATCTATAAATTAAAGTTTTATATATTTTATTCAGCCTATGGAAAAATGAACTTCTATAGCATGGCAAAGCATAATTTTATAAATTATAAAACAAAACAAAATGCAACAAAATATTAAAAGCCCACATACCTGTTAAGGAAGATGGTCATCTATTTTCTTTTTATCCTTTATAGAAGTTAAAAGAAAGTGAATTATGGCAGACCTTATATATTACTAATATGTAGTTCTTAGAATTCAAAGGATGGAGACTTTTAGTTGTAAGTAAAATTCGTAGTAGGAAGTTATGTGTTTGAGGAGTCTGCAGCTACGTGTTCTGTGCTTGTACTAAAGTTCATTTATGGAGATACTTGAAAAACATTATTTTTTCTTTATAAGAGCAGTGTATTTTCATTATGTAAACCAGTCAGCATTTGCATGGGACCTAAGGGAAAAAAAATAGATTTCTAGGCGTCAGATCCTGCTCAGCTATGCCAAGTGTCAGGCCCACCAGACAGGGTTCCAGGGTGCAAGTTTGAATCCATCCTGCCTGGTGAGAAAAGTGGGACACTCTTGGAAGAAGTCGAGTCATACTTTGATCAGTTCCAGCAAAGCGCCTGGCACGGAACAAAATGATAGTTTATGTCTGCCTGCTTTTACCTTATTCCACGCCCCTGCCTGCACTGCTATTCTGTTAGAGTGGTTTCAGAGAGTTTTATACTAAGGTGCCCCAGTATCTTTCAGTCATAAACAGTGATATCATACATTACATTAGAACATTTGGTAGCTAGAAAGGTCACACAAGGAACCAGGAACTGCACAGTCAGGTTAGCTGGATGGGCTGTGCCAGTCATTAGGAAGTCCAAAGAAGGTGGCCAAAAATTACAGAGTCCCGGTCACCATCTGTTCAGTCTGTGTAAATGTTGTTTCTTTTCCTGTTCTTCTCCCAGGATGTTCTTTCTGTACTCACACTAAGTACAGTAATGACATGGGGTCAGTTCCTAACTCTCTCTCTCTTCCATATTCTTTTTAAAAACAATACAATAAACATAAAGGTGCTTAAGCGTGGATACTGTGGTTCATTTGTAATTACTGAATTTCTGTGGGATAGATGAGGATGATGTTTGTGGAGAAGGGAACAAGACAGGTATGTTGCTCTCAGCTCTTCGTAAGCAGTCTGGAGCTGATTGTCTGATAAATTAACCAATGATATTTTCTAGAAGATCTGTCATCTACAGTATGATTTGAGCAGGGCCCCCTTAGCTTGGGGTTGCTTGTGGTAACCTCCCTCAAGATTTAGGGATTAAGGCAGAGTGACTTCCAGACAACTATCATATAGGTAGGTGACATGTATGTTTAAAATAAATATGTACCATATTCTAAAATTTTTTCCATTTTGTGAGAGAACTTGAAAATCTCAATTGAAATATCATCTGTTTATTGAGGCCAGAGTTTCCGGTATAAGGTAGAAGAGTCAGGGGGGCCATAGACTGCTTCTTGGACCCCTGTTTTTTATTTGTGCCTCTTTATTTCTCATGTCTTAAAAAAAAAAAAACACAAGGCTTGTCAGTAAGTCTGACTGAAAATCCAGTGCTTGTGTCCACTAACTACTAAAGCAATTTGAAATACACCAAATTTTTGGACTGAGCATATCAGTGATAGAAACAATACATAAGACTATTTATCAGAAGAAATTCAACATGTTTCTTTACCCTGTGACCTATTATGAAGACTGTTTCTTAATGACCTGAAAGAGATTGGCATTTGGAAGTCCATGGGCATTTCTCAGGAATGAGATTATCATCTTACCCTTTTACTGATTTAAAGCCAATCTTTTGCTATAAAAAGTGAGTATACTTGTGAGAAAACAGATTTTGCGACTTCTGTGGGTTCTTATAGCAGAGCATCAAATCAAAGGTTGATCATGGGGACGTCAGTCACGATTTACATCTACATACTAAACCAAATAACTTACCTCTGTTTTTACTACAAAAATGGTAGAATCACAAATTAGAGTATTGTAACTTTGGGGGTAGTGTTCTGCGTTGTTTTGAAGATTTTACAGCAAGAAACTGGGATTTTTCCACAATATTTAAAATATTTAATCTGATGTAGATAAATGATTAGATGAAAGTTGACAGTTTATTTATAGTAAACAAATACAACCACATCTGATACTTTAAGAATATATATATATATATATGTATATATATATATATATATATATATATGTATATACACACATATATCCTTTTAAAGCTGGTAAATATTTTTAAATTATATAATCTAGTGGCTTTATGAAAGGAAACTATGAAGCACAGAGTAGACCTCTTAGCTGCACAATGTCTTTCTATTATTGCTAAGAATTCTCAAGAGCTCTAGAAACAGCTTGCCACTAGGAATCATTCATGTTGTTGTAGGAAGAAAAAATCAAGTCAATTGATTGGCTTGTGATAGCAGCTACAGTGAGGAATGAGCGCTGCACGGAAGTCAGTGTATTCCCTGACATCAAAGGGATGGCTTCCAATCCGACTCAAATGTCTAGGAAGCTATGCGAGAGCTTCTTGTGTATCCCAACATAGACATTAGTTAACAATACAGTAACAGATTACTTGTCAATTTTATTCATTGTTTTTTCAAATAGCTATTAAATTTTTAAGGTGTAAATACTTCAGGTGTTAGTAATCTATTATTTATTTGATTTAAGGTGCTATGCAACAAAGATGAAAAATATAAACATTTCTGAACAAGCAAACCCATCAAATTTCTGAGAAGGGCAGAGTTTGGGAATAGCTTCATTATGAGATTAAAATAATATTGAGTCTCAGACGTCTCTTGTCAGAGTCTTGTCAGATAAGAATCTATATTTTACAGGGGCCAAACAAAAATTTAGCAAGCATTCAACTGATTTTGATGACTTTGTTTTGCGTTTCAAACTATTTTGGTATTGCTTGTAATTGCTTTTTGATTTGTGATTCTAGGTAACATAAAGGTGTGGTATTTTTTGTATTCATTATAGCCAATTGATAAAGTATTAATGTCAGTATTGATCTTATCATAATTTTATGTTATATATAAATATTTTTGTATCAGTCTACCAGTTCCAAAGAAATTGAAATCTTAAGACCCTCCCCATTGGAACCAATTAACGCTTAAAACGTTTACCATGAAAAGACTAATTGTCCCTTAATTCAGGTACTTTCAGTTAAGTTTTAATGAGGTTATTTATTTAGTTCATTTGACGATAGGCCTTTTTGTTCTACATGTGCCTTTGATGGTGAGTATTAATGAGGTAATGTAAAATAGTTCTGTAAAAAGAACCTCTATGTGATTCTTTGATCTATAGAAGCATTGCAATTTTGTCACTCATTAGCTTACAAATGTTGAGGATAAAAGATGCTATTAACTCTTACCAAGAGACTTTTGGCCCACCTGTCAAGAAAGAAAAGGATTATGGAGAAGTGCTGGCCAAAAATTAGCTATAAATATTAATTATTTTGGAAGATGCAATGATATACAAATATTAAAAAATAATATCATTTAAAAGCATAATAAAATGTATTTTGATAATCTGCAATCTGTATTTTCATATTAAATACTCTGAGTATGTAATAAATGAACAAATATAATAATTTTAAATTTAGTGCTGGAATGTCAGAAACTTACTCTTGGTTTCAAAATGACCACCATCATTAACTTCCAAACTTAATGTCTGGCAAAAAATGTGCATGTTCTATCTAGGAAATGTAATATAAATTCAGTAATATTCAGTACACTTTTATTTTCTATGTACTGTGTATAACAATCACTTCTGGATATTGGGGTTATAATAACACATACAGGAGGGCATCATCTCTACCTTCCTTGTGAGACACAGTCAATATAATGAGCTGTGAAAATTAAAGGAGAATGCTTCACTATCATAGGATGATTTGACATCATGACATCGTATAGAGTCTGTCTTACACTACAGTGACCAGAAATGTCTACACACATGTACATGAGACAAAAGAAATAGGAAGAGGGAGAAGGAAGTGGGGGATGAGGAGGAGGAGAAAGTATAAATTGAGATGGGATAGTGTGAGATGAAATAGAACAAAACAAAGAAAAGAGTGGAGAAGAAAGGAGGGAAGTAGAGAGAAGAGAGAAGAGAAGACGGAGGAGATAAGTGGAGAGGAGAGGCGAGAGAAGAAATTTATGAGTAGCGAGTAAGGTAGAGCTTTGGAACATGGAGAGGTAGAAAAACAGTTATGAAGTTGGAAGCTATTTCAGCTTTTGGTAATGTCTCCAAAAACATTGCATTTAAGTATCCATTTGCTGGTTTTCCTGTTAAAATGCAAGTTTCATAAGCACAGAAACAATGTTTGGTTTTCTTCTGATGTTGCCCCAGGTAATAACATTGCTACAAGGTTGCAAGTATTTTAAATATGCTCACTAAATAAGGGAGCCACGAGGGTGTTTAGGCAAGTTGAGCACAGATTAAAGATTGAGTGATGAGCAAGAAAGAGTGGATACATGTCTTAGTTATCTGGTGCTGTGACAGAGAACACAGAATGTAAGGGAGCAAAGGTTTATTTTAGCTCGCAGTTTCAGGAGGTCTCACACAGTTCATTCATTGACAGCAAGCAGTAGTGGGAGCACATGGCAGAGGCTGGACCGCTGCTCACAGACTTGCAGACATAAGCCAAGTGAGGCAGGAGGTAAGTCTACCTGGAGACTCAGGTAAAGGCTAGAGCTTTCCCACGAAGAAACTGTAACAGTGGTTCTTCTTTCCTTTTACCCAGGGTGGGAACATTTCTTCATTTCTTGGCTCATAGTCAATAATATACACATAAAAGCTCTGCCAAGGTGTTCCCCAATCTTGACGAGTTGACACAATCCCCCAAACCCCAAACATCCACCCTGTCATCCATGCCTCACCTTCCAACAGCAAGGGTTCCATAATATTCCACTGCATCCAAATCCATGAGGCTTTTGGGTTCACTCCAGATCAAACCAGCAATGAACAATGTAGGTCTTGATTCATTACTATGTATGGACTGGATATTTGTGTCCTCCATAAATGCCTATGTTGGAACCCTGATATCCCAGCACTGTGAAACCTGGGGGCAGGAGGCTTGGAAGCTCAGTCTCAGCCTGAGTAACTCAGTAACAGAGAGATCCTGCCTCAAAATGGAAAAAAAAGTTAACTATGAAACTCATTGCTAAAGCCCTGGGTTCAATCTCCAGTATTGCACAAATGCACACAAAAAATGATAATAAGTTTAATGAACTGGTAAAATTGTCATGCTTATACAAAGAAATATCACACACCATGCAGCCTTCACCTGTCAGTACACACTGAAGAAAAGTTACATGAGGCCATAGCATTGATGTGGCTCTCGTCCTGTCAGAAAGCCCTCATCAGACCTCAAGTTTGCTAGCACCCTGATCATGGCCTTTGAGCTTTCAGAACTCTGAGACTACCAATTTCTATTGCTTAAGACATTTCATCTATATATTTTGTTTTAGTAGCTGAGCAATCTGAAGATACCAAATATTATTGTTTAGTGTATATTGTATTTGCAAATGAAGAACCAAAGCCACTCTGGCAATTGTGTGGAAGGTGTTTGTAGGCCATTATGGAGAAACAAAAGTGTGAAAATTTAGATATATTTAAAAGTGGTAGAGTGACAGAATTTTATGTCCAATTACATAGAAAATTAATATTCACTGTGTCTCAATATTTTTGACTAGGTGCATGACAATAACATTTAAGTTGGGAGGTTGAGGAAAGCTGGAATCTCAGTGATTGTCATATCGACTTTGATTTTGTTGTGATACACCCAAAAGGCAGTTGGATACAGATTTCTGAAACTCCGAGTTATAGTGACAGAAGATACAGAATTGATATTCATTGGGAATATTTATTCAGTCTTGTAATGTATTAAGACTGTTTTTGAAAAGAGTAGGAAAAATGATCTTAGGTCAAGAATGGAAAAAATACGAATAGAAAAATATGGGAACTTGCAATAAAATATGTCAAATCATGGAATGGAAAATATAACTTGTATATACTGAGATAGAATTAATACAAAGCAATATTCAAGAATTGACATACTGGACATAATATATTCAAAATATAAAGATTATTTTTCTTTTTCTGGATCACAAAGAGTAAGTTGTGATATGCTACATTTAAAAGTTTATTTCATTTACTATATGGAATAGCATTCTACTTTAGAACTTAAAAGGAATTCATTATCCACGGTTGTTAGCTGATTATGCTGAAGCCTCATGTCATGAACCCTATACAGATGTAGAAGTTACTCATTTGCAAAGAATATCTAATATGCACTGTATGAAATATCAATTATTTGACAACCAAACATTTAAAAATATAAATATAGAATCAGTAGTTTCTTTATATTAAGCTTAAATAAGGACAGAAAAATATTTAAGACAACATAATGAAACTACTTAAGAGAGAAAATGATAGGATTTATAGGGATAGAGTGATCTCAGTATTGAATTTTAAAATTTGAATCATTTGAATGCCTTTTTGTGGTACTGGGAATCGACACCAGGACTTTTGCACTGAACTGTACTCCCAGCCCATTTTTTATTTTTGATTTTGAGGCAGGGTCTCCTCAATTTGCTCCACCTGGTCTCCAGCTCAAAGGCATCCTACTTGTGCCTCCTCCAGTGCTGGGATTACAAGCCCAAACCACTGGGGTGGTTGATTTTTATTTTGTACTTATATGATTTAATTTTTTCTCTCTCCTTTCAAAAGTCATTCCATGAAATTCAGTCACTGAGATAACTGTACAAAAATATGCATATTGTATTCTATATCAGCTTCCAAATGAGATTTCTGATTTCATACATTCTGGGAAAATAAATGTAAAAATATAATATAGACAATGAGTAGCATTTTCCCATGTGAACTGTACTATAAACAGAAGAAAATGAATTTCAAAAAATAAAAGAATATAAAGAAGAAAAAGACTTCCATATAACTAATTTTTAAGCACTTCTGTTTACTGGACTCAGGCATATTGGGGATTTAAAAAAAAATAGTTCCCATTTTTCCAGAGTGTTTAGAATCTACTAAAACTATTTCTTAAGCCATATGAGTTAAAGTTATGACCATTTCTAATGTCATAAGATTTTAATGCATTTTTTTAGACCCCAAATAATAACAGGAGAAATTATTTTTATTGGAAAAGATCTTTACAATATGCTATTCTTTAAAAGATAACTTTGGTAAATATTCTCTCAAAATTATTTTTCTGTCATTATCATTTCCTAGAAAATTTGAATCCATATGTCTCCTAGGTCAGAATTTTGGAATGCTTTGCTTGTTACAATGAATTTATAAAATATTTTTAATACAGTAACCTATTCTTGGGACAAAGGAGAGGATTTCTCATGCAATTTTCCGTACTTCTAGAAGTAGGAAATGGAAATAGATTTCGTTTGGACGAATTCACAATTTCTAGAAAAATTTCTCTAATTGTTCAAATGTGATAATGAATGGTCTAGGAAGAGCAGATCCACAAATTTGTGTCCTAATTTTTTGATAAATTTAATGGCCTCTTAGAAAACATAAAGTGTTGAAGAAAAAATAAGTGCTGCGTGTACTTATTATTTACAGAGCATAAAGATGAAGTAATAAATTATAAATAGTAAATATCACACACACCATAAAACCCAGAATAAAAACTACTAAATTACTTTTCTGAACCATTTCTAATTGCCTTGCATTCTCTCCTGGAAAGGACAAGGACTTTTAAAATAATTTATTTTTAGTGAAATAGCCTGTTTACAGGAAAACTGAGCAGAAGATTTAGGAATTTCTTACGTAATGCCTGTATTATTCTATTTTCGTTTATTATCATACCTGGGCTGAATCATTTACAGGAAAAAGAGTTTAAGTAGCTCACACAGGTTTTAACTAGATACTGAAAGTCAAAACACTGCAGTGCCTGCACCAGTTAACACTCTTCTGGTCACACGTATTTGTTTTATATACTGTCATACTAGTGGGTAGCATCATAATGAAAGCACGTGCAACAGAGAATGTGTGTGTGTGTGTGTGTGTGTGTGTGTGTAATTATTTGTCAAAATGATTAATTTTTCTTCCTTAATGCCTTTGCTCCTGTCAAAAAATTTGACTAGATAAATATGTAGGTCAATTTCTGGTCTCTATATTCTGTTCAATTAATCTTCTTGCTCTGTTTTCACCAATACCACATTTTTTTTTTTACTTACTGTAGCTGCATACTAAATCTTAAAGTTGGAAGTAACAGTTATCCACCATTTTCATATATATAATAACAGGGTTGCATAGGAAGGCAGAGGTCGGGAGAGTGGAGAACCAGTTTTGCTCTTTTATTAAAAACTTTCATGGCAGCTAGCTGGTATCGCTTGAGACTTAGTTCATTTCCTTCCTAGGACAGCATACCTGGTGCCCCACTTACTTCTTATGAGGCCCCACTTCTTAAAGGTTTCATACCACCTTCCAACATTGACACACTGGGGACCAAATATCTCACACATCAATCTTTGAAGATAATCAGTATCTAAACCACAGCACCTACCACTGCGGCACACCTGTAACTGCCCCCAACAGAGAATATATACTGCCAGAGTGATACTTTTTTGTGACTTAAGCTGTATCATTACTATGATCAGTCCAAGTACATATTTTACATTAAACTTCATTCATGGTGTTGGCAATCTTTGGACAAATGTGACATGCCATCATCACAGGATCCTTTAGAATATTTTTCACTATTCTATTTTGGGCGTTTCACCTCTTACCTTCTCTCCTCCTATGAACCATCATAGACATTGGTCATTTTTCTATCTCTCAAATTTCGCCTTTTCAGAAAGTCAAATAATAACAAATATTGAAAGCTTCTCATTGTCTTTTTAATGACCTGCAACATCATCTAGGTTTTTCTGTGTTATTTTTAGTTTTATAGTTTTGAACTTTGTCTTTCATTCTACGATCCAACTTGTGCTAATTTGTATGATGGTGTTGTTGTTTGGATCTGGAATTTCTCTTGAGCCTCCTATGTTTGGATGTTGTAGATCACCTGTGGGACCATGTGCTGTTAAGAGTTTGTGCCCAGCTGGTAGAGGTAGAACACTGGGGCTTGACCCGGAAGAGGTGGATCACTGGGACATGACTTGGGACTATACATCCTAATTTTGTCCTTTCTTTCTCATTGGCTTCCTGTCTTCCATGCTGTACACAATTTTCCTTCTGGTGGGTCGTGGCCATGTGCTTTTACCTTTGCCAGCCACCCATGAATGGACTGAGTTCTTCTGAACTATAAGCTAAAATACATCTTTCCTCTCCTAAGTTGTAGATGTTAGGTGTTGTGTCCCAGCAACAAAAAAGTAAGACAAAATGTTTTGTCTAGACATTTTTTTTTAACACATGGATATCCAGGTATTCCAGAACCATTTGTCACATTTGTCAAAGTGATTAATTTTACTTCTGCAATGTCTTTGGTCTAGTCAAAAAATTCGACTAGATAAATATTTAGGTCAACTTCTAGTCTCTATATTTTGTTCAATTAATCTTCTTGCTGTTTTTTTCACCAATACCACATTTTTAAAACTTACTGTAGTTATATACTAAATCTTAAAGTTGGATTTGACATTTCCCCAGCATTTATCTTATCTTTCAATACTCTGTTGGCTACTTGAGGTCATTAGTCATTTCATTCACCTTTACTAGAAATATTTACAAAATGTCTTGCTATAATTTTGATTAAAATTACATGCAATCTATAGAGCAAGTTAAGGAAATTTATGTGTGGCAATATGAAGTCTTCTTGTTCATAAATATGAAATATTTCACTATTTACTCACCTCTCCACATTATTTTACTAGAGTTTTCTAATTTATAACTATACTAAATATTTTATCTTGATATATTCTAGTTTCTTCTAGTAGTTTTAGAGTTTCAATTCTTATATTTAGTCTTGGATTTGAGTTGATTTGTGTGAAGAGTAAGACAGCAGGAATCCAGTTTTAGTCTTCTGCAAGTTTATATTCAGTTTATTAGGATCGTTTGCTGGAGTGCCTGTCATTTATAAAAAGTGTATTTTCAACGATTTTATTGAGATCCATTTGACTGTAGACAAATGAGTCTATTTTTGAAATCCCAATACTTTTCTTCTGTGTGTCTATGCGTATAATAATGGTATACTTTTCTGATCATTACAATTCTTCATTCTTTTTTTTTTTTTTTTGAGACAGGGTCTCTTTCTGTGGTCCAGGCTGGTCCTGAATTCACTTCAGAGCCCAGGCTGGCCTTAGACTCATGGCAGTCCTCCTGTCTCAGCCTCCCGAGTGCTGGGATTACAGGAGTGCGCAACCACGCCCAGCTTATGTGGTGCTGGGGAATCGAACTTGGGCACTTAGTGCTTGGTTTAGCGCTTGCTCAAGCGCTTTAACCACTGAGCCATTCCTCCAACCCCCCCCCCCCAATACTTCATTCTTATGTTGAAATCAGGCATTAAAATTTTCCAGTTTGTTTTCCCTCAGGGTTACATGGATCATTTGATATCTTTTGTGTTTCTATATGAAATTTGGGACTCTTTGCTATTTTTAAAAGCACATCCTTGGTATTTTGAAGGGATTTTGTTGAAATTTCAAACAACAATTTGGCAGCATATACATTGTAACAATATTAATTCTTTCAGTTCTTGTACATAGAAAGTCATTCCAACTTTGTGTCTTTTTTGGTTTCTTTTGTTAGTGTTTTCCAATTTTAGTTGTTACAAAGGAAATTTTTTTAAATCATGAAAGGGTATTGAATTTTGCTAAAGGATTTTTTTATACATCTATTGAGATCATCATGTGGGTTTTGACATTTCTTTTTTGTGGTATATTACATAAACTGATTTATAAATATTAAACCATATTTGCATCCTTGAGATGAAGCCAACTTAATTGTAACACATGATATTTTTAATGATTTGTTGCATTGTCTTTGCAACTATACTGTTAAGAATTTTTGCATCTATATTTCTTAAGGTAATTGGCTAATTGCTTGTGTGTGTGTGTGTGTGTGTGTGTGTGTGTGTGTGTGCGCGTATGCGCGTGCAGTAAGACTTACTGCATTCTGATAAGCTCTCAGTCTCTACATTCCAAGTCTCAAAGCTAGATAAGTTGGTAGGGTGGAAATTACCTCTACAAGATGGCTAACAATTAGTTAACTGTTCTTAGAAATCATTGTGGTTTCCGGAATAACATTTCTGTACACCTTTAATAAAATGCAATAAAAATTCATCTTTCCTTTTACGAGATCCTATAAATGCAACCACGGAAGTGAAAGTTAATAGTTCATAATATATAGAATTTTTATTACTATTAAGAATTGTGCTTGTAAAAATTTTAGTAATATTGTGTCGCATGATTGCATCAATAGAGTTTCTACCAGTGTCAAAATAGGATCTACAAAGTAAGTAGCTCTGAAAACTAAGCTCCATCAGTTTCACATTAATTTGCCACTGGACATCTATTCTTAATCATGCATTTTATAATTATTAAAAGTAGCTTCCCAGTGATAAAAAGAATACATGATACATTTCACTGTCTGGCAATGTGATTAATTATAGCTGAAATCTGGGTTATTTTTCATGAGAAATTAATTGCTAAAATTATCTTTAGCCTCGATATGCATTTAAATGAAGTGTTTTTAAAGAAATACTCTGTCTTGATTTTTTAAATTTTTCAAATTTCATTCTTTTGAAAAGCAGTTTTTGTTATACACAGCTTTTAAGAGAAATAATATAGTGATTACTAATTATTAGAATGTCAGAGATATTTCCACTTTATATTTTCCACTTAGAATTCCACTTAATATTCCCCTTTCCTCAGGAAACGAAATTATTGCAATTTGGAAGCAATGATGAAATTCTAACTTAAAATATCGATGAGTTTTATTAAAAATTAAATTATACTTTCATATTTAAAAATGATCCCACACAAATTGATCAGTTTTTCAATTGAAAATGAAAAGTAAGTAATGTTTAAAAAGTGAAATGATTTTCCTTGAAAGTCTGGACTCTTTCTCTGCAAAAAATTTTTTTCTTCTATTTCCACTTTTGTGAAAGCATTTTTATAAATAAATAATAACAAATGATTCCTTAAATGTTACTAAAGGGTGCTTCATTGTCATCATTAGCATTGAGTTAAATGAATCTTCCTTTTCTGGTAAACTTTGAGGGTGATCTTAGTTGTTCATTAACTTCTATTTCATAGTGAATACTGAGGGATATTTTCAGAAACCAGGTCTGCATTCTCCAAGAAGAAATATTCTAAAAAAATACAAAAAAAATCTTCCAAGGGAATTCTGTGAGTTCTCAAATAGCTAGACCCATAAAGTAGATTGTAAAAAGCAGCTTCATTAAAGAAAAACTCATTTGTTGAAGAGTATCCTTTAATACTCAAATGTTCATTGATTTCTGTAGTATTCAAATATGCCTGAGAAAGATATTTTTTATACAAGACTAATTATTTTGAGATCTGACAGCAGTGTTCATATTCTTTTTATAGTGAAACATATGGCATAAAAGCAAGATCTCTTTAACCCAAGAAATTTCTAATATAATTCTAAAATACACATTTTCATGTAAACAATGTGTGTCTAACATAGTTCATACAATGAGCATTAAAATTGACTGATGTATACAAGAACTTAAAGTTTGTGGAAAAAATGCTAATGAGAGAAACATCATCCAACAGTTATTTTTACTAATGCATTTACTTAACTTGGAAATATAAGAGGAATTTCACCTTAGAAAAATCTCCCAGTAAGTGAAAGTGATCCCAACATATTTATTTTGATAACACTTATTTGCTTGTGTAAATGGGAGTATCATTATTTGAGGCCAAATAACAGCACAAACTATCAAAATAAAATTGGCATATTTTCAGAAGCAGCATATGAAAATATTTCTTCCTAAGACTATCTGATCAGATAAATACTGTTTGATATGTTATTTTATATCTAAAAAGTGTCATAGCCAAGTGAATAAATATTAATGTGTTATAGAGTAAGTAGGTGAAAATAAGCCTATATAAATACATGTTTGACAACATCAGTGGTTTGATAACATATTTCTGAAAAATTTTGAATGAACTCTCTAAGCCTATTGCCTTGGAGTCTGTTTGTATACTAACGAATCTATAAGGATCTGTAAATTTAAGTGAAAATTTCAGAATAAGAAATACTACGAAAACAGGTTGGTTAGACTTAAGAATTTGGTAGCATCTATCTCAGATTGTGACAATGAGTATAAACCAGAAATACTCTTTTAAAATGCTCATTCTGTCATGTGTGTAGATATATAAAGACCTCTATAAAAATGCCACAACACAGACATTCTTTGGAACCATATGAAGTGATAGCCGGAGTCGGGGGAAAGGACAGGGAGAGGGTGGGAGGTTAGAAGATGGGAAGCGATTGTGAAGTCGATTGGATACATAGATGTACAAAACACCCAAATTCATTGTAAAGACTATGTATTACATTTGTATATTAACAAAAAATAGTGGGGAGAAAAAAATGACCAAAGGATTTTTCATAGTGGTTGTGCTATTTTGCAATACAATCAGATTCTTGTTACGTTGCATCCTCATTAATACTTAGTTCTCTGTGCTTCAATGAGCATTAATCACTGTAACAACACCAAGATTGTGGTCCATCTTTAACTTGCAGTAGTTTAATATTTGAAACAATTTAACCAACTACTTTTAGATGGGTAAGTGTTTTCTACTTCAAAATGTCCTGATTTAAAAAGCTTTCAATTTTATGCATTTATGTGATTTTGCTGAGCATTGAAGACAGAGTAAGCAAATTTTCTAAATTCATTTATTATTTCTGTAGCGTTTTTGTAGACTTTTGACTATTTTCTATTAACTTAGCCTCAGTGAATAGACATAGCCTATGATTGAATATTTATGTCCCCGAAGTCATATATTGAAACCCAGTCTCACTGTAATGGTGTCAGGAGTAGAAACTTACTCCCAATGTAATGGCATTAGGAGATGGGACCTCTGTTATGGTTTTAGGATATTGTGGATTAGATTTAAACGTATTTCCCAAAAGTTTCACGTATGAAGAAGGTACTAGCTGAAAAAGGCAGGTCCCTGGCGCTGTAGTGACTTGGAATGGTGTATTCAGCTCCCCAGGTCCTCCTTTCTCTTTTGCTTCCTGGGCCCCATTATATGCCTAGTTTTCCTTCCACAATACAATCCCGACCTGAGGCTTCTGCCTGACTGTGGCCTGAACCCTAAAAACTATGAGCCAAAATGGACTTTTTCTCCTTTGGGGTACCGTTGTCAGGTATTTTGATGAAGTGTACGCATTCCCTTGTCAGACACTGGAGCTTGTTCTGAAAATTCTCCAACCTCCAAAACTGTGAAAATTGAATTTCAAATTTCTGTAAGCCACTCAGTCTATGCAATAATATTCTGTTATTGCAATCCAAACATTATTAACACAGTTTTTTATTTATAGTCTTTTCTTGTCAGATATCATTCTAAGCATATTTTTCTTTTCTTCTCTTTTATAAATTTTACTTTTTATTACAGTATCCAAGATCATCAGTCAAAGGATAAGAGGAAAAATTAGATCACATATCACTGCATTTCTTCCTAATGGTAAAGTACTGCTTTTTATCATTACATAAAATTTTGTTATCAATATATTTTAATACTATCCTTTATTAAATTAAGGCAAATTTCTTTTATTTTTGGTTTGATTCTAATCATATATCTTTTTGATAGCTATTGAGGTATGTTGTTATTTTGCTTCTTAATACAAGTTAAATTAATTTCAACATACCGTATCAACTTTTAATTCCTAGAATAACTTTGTCTTGGTGTTAATACAATTTTATAATATTTTGCTATATATGACATGGGTAGTATTTCAAATAACTTCTTTGGTGGTTTAATTTGCATGAATATTTACTTATTTGTGCTAAAGGATTTTTGGCGCTTTTATTCATGAGGGATATCAGTCTGTTTTTCTGGTAATATTTATAGATTTTCATAGTATAATATTAGCATCGTAAGTTGAACTAGGGTGGTCTTGTTTTCAGAAAACCCTGTTTTAATTGTAATATTACTTCTTTCTTAAATGTATCATTGAATGCGATTTGAAAACCATTTGCATGTATAGTTTTTAGTTCAGAGGTTTTTTAAATCAAAATTTCAATTTATTTAACACAGACATTTACATAGAGTTAGGAACAACTGTCTGCTTCTTCCCATGACTGCTTTGTAATTTTCTCCTCGTCGTATGTCAGTTTATTCTCAGTTGAATTATTTGGCGTAAGACTCTTGTTAATATTAGCCTTTAAAAATTTAAATATATTTAGTATTAGTGTTGATACTCTGACATTTCTTTTTATAAGCACCTTGTCATTACTGTCTTCAAAATCAGATTTTACTGATTTTTTCTCTCTTTAGTTTTTTCTCTGTTTCTGATTTTATTATTTTATTCAATTTTATTAAATTGCTGACCATTAATTAAAACTTACATTATGAATTTGAACTATATGCTTTATTTTTCTAATGCATATATGTTGTATACCTACACATTCCCGTTTCAACCCTGCGTATATATTTCTTTCAAATTGTTGGTGCTTTATGTGTATCAAGGCATTGCTATTCTCTGCATATAGATGTAGGATTGACAACTTCTTAAAGAATTAAGCTTTTCATTATGAAAAGTGTTTTGTGATAATATTCCTAAAGACCATATTTTCTGATATTGTTATCCAATCATCTTGTATTTTGATTAGAAAGTAAGCTATAGTTTTTATCTATGAAAATGATGTTTATGTACAGAGATAGCTTGTGCATCCATCACTCAGTTTCACTCACTGGTAATGTTTGCAAAATTACAGTACAATATTACAAACACAATTGTAATGGATACTATCAAATTTCATTCATTATCAGCAGAAGAATTGTTGGTGCTGTTCTTTTATAAGCCAGTGTTCATTTCCTTTCCATTCCACACACACAATGCTAAACTACGTCAAAGGCTGAAAATTTTCTTCCATTTTCCATTTCTTACTGTTTCAATATGTTAACATGAATGAGTTCACATGGAACGTAGACCTTTCCTATTGTCTTTCTCACTCACACAATTCCATGGAGAACCACCTGAGCTGTGTGCATACTGCACATTCATTGCACATGCCATGTACTTCTCAGCAGCGTTCTGCATGGTGGGCGCTGTGCAGTTCGTTTAACTGCACACTTGTTGAAGGACATGTGGATTATATTCAGCTTGGGGCCATTACAAATAAAGCTACTATGAATATTTCAGTTTGGGTTGCGTGATGAGTTCATTACTCCTGTTTAGAAATTGGAATTGGATTGAATTGAGGGCTGGTATAGTATTCAGCCACCTTCTTCTACTTACATATTTGTTTTTGGAACTTCTTCAAGATCCATGTCATTTGTTATGTCAACAATCATTACCTCATCTTTAAATGAGAATAGTCTTTTATTCTTTTCAGAATATGTGGCTTTAGGGGTGTGTGTGTGTGTGTGTGTGTGTGTGTGTGTGTGTGTGTTATAGGAATGTCTAACACAAATATCTAAGACTTAATATGAATACAGTGTTGAGTAATGAGAGTGAAAGTTCTTAGTCTGTTCTCTTTTTTGGAAAGAATAATTCATCCTTTAATAGTTACATTAGTTGTAGTTTCATAAAGATATTTTAACAATTGAAGATAAGTTTCCCTTTGAGATAATTTCTCACTATGTTTGCTAAGAGTTTTCATTGTGAATACATGAAACAGTATTTTTTTTTTTCTACATTGGCCGGAGCTATTCTAAAACTTCATCTTCAGTCTGTTGAAAAAGTATATTATGCTGATTATTTTAATGTTGGATCTATCTTATCTACTTGGCATCCACTTGGTCATGTTATACATTACTGATAACACAGTGTCAGATTACTGCTATCTGCTGATATTAAGATTACTGTGTCTTAGTTAATGAAATCTATTCTTTTGTGATTTTTTCTTTGTGTTTTCCATTTGTTTACTATTCTTATCAGGGCAATACTGGCTTCATAAAGTGAAATAAGAAGCAGTCACTTTTCTTGTATTTTTTTGGGGAAAATGAGGTTGGTATTGGTGTTTCTTCAAATGCTTTATACAAGTCCAATTTCCAACATTTTGAAATTCGTTTTGGTTTGAAGACTTCTTTGTAAGAGGATAGAAATTACAAATTAAATATTCAATATGTATAGAGCACCTATTTCATCACATTCAATATTCTACTGTTTATGGTTTTGAAAGAATTGGCTGATTTCTCAAAGTTGTCAGATTTCTAAATACAATATATTTATTTATTCCGTTATTCTTTTTCTGGTTGACATCTGTAATACTATCCTTTTTTCCATAACTGATAGTAACAGATTGTTTGTTTTTCTTAGTATGTGATTTTTCAGTCTTATCATTCATTTTCAAAAATAATTATTTTATTTTTTTCTTGTATTCTTGTTTTTACTATCACTGATTTGTCTCACATTTGTTTCTTCTTATGTTTTTGATTCATTTTAGTTTTTATACTGGTTTATAAAGCAAAAACATGGGCTATTGATGTGAGTCCTGTCCTCATTTCCAGTACAGACATTTAACACTTTTCTTTTCTCTATCAGAGTACTTTACCTGAGTCTCATTTATTTTGCAATGCTGTTTATTTTTGTTTATTTCTACATATCTTTAATTCCCTTTGATACGTTCTTTTTTACTCATGGATTATTTGCGTTTTGTTTAATATCTGTGTGTTCCCAGTATTTTTTTTTCCTGTAAAGTGTTCAATTGGATCCCGTAGTCTGAAGGAATCCCATGCAAAACTGAAGCCAGGACACATTTTCACAAATGCTAGACATTGAGATGCAGGGGCTAGTTATTCCTATCCTAGAATGGAGAAGTCATTAGATGTGTATCACGTTAGTGAAGAAAGACATGGCCTTGATCAAGAAAATTTTCTTTACTTAAGGTCAGTTTTACTTGAAAGCTGCCAGGCACTAATACCAGTAGCCCTGGAAGAATGAGTCTCCTGGTGTTGAGGCAGGAGTCTGTGGGTGGTCGCCTATAGCATGCATGACTGAAAGAAATAAACTTGTGGGTGTTGGCATGTACTATGATCACTTACAAAACCACAAGCAGTTCCACACACTTTTTCAATGAACAAGATATTTCAACCACTTTGGTCATTGCTCAAATGTCAAGCCCTCTCTTCTCAGTCGCTGTTGGCCAGATAGAAAGTGCAAGAAGAATATGCTATTCATAACTAAAAAAAATCTATGTGTTTAGCTACATTTATCGCAAAAATGCACATTTTATTAAAATATAATTTATAGTAATTAATATGATTGCTAATGTTTTAGACACCCAACTTGAATGTAGCTATTCCTACTAGTAAAGTTAGTACCATTTGTGGGAAATATAAAAACTTTCTTAAAATATTTAAGGAAAATCATAAGTTCAGAGATATTTCAAATAGCTTTGAAGGTGTATTGAGTTAAAGCAAGTAGGTTACTTTCAGTACATATTTAGATAGTTATCCAAACCAATATATTTGTAGGTATGAAAAATGTAGCATTAGGTATGAGGAAAAAATTGTTATTTTTCAGTGTTTCAAAACTTGTCTTACTGCAAAGAGACTAATCATCTTGAAGCATTACCTCATAAATATGAAAATAGATAAACTAAGAAGATAATAATGAAACTTAATACATCTAGTAATTATAGAAAATTCTCTTCTCACTGTGACTATGGCAGAGTATTTTTAAAATAAGTCATCAAAAAGCACAAATTATAAAGGGGGAGGAATTAATACTTGGTTGGATTAAACAACTCCAAATATATAAGCATAGAATATGCATAATTTTAATAGTTTGGCTTTTCTAAATATTCAATAAGATTAAGAGAAAATACAATAGAATGAAAAACATACAAATTAGATAAGCCTAAGTAGATAAGAAATCAAGTTGAAAGTGTCACACCATGGTTAGAGTACTTGTCACCCATGTGGAAGGCCCTGGGTTAGGTTCCTTAGAACCATATAAAAATTAGTGGGCCGAGCTGCTGCACACCTGTAATCCTAGCACTTGGGAGGCTGACATAGGAGGACGGCTGTGAAACCAAAGCCAGTCTGGGCTACATAACTAGTTCTGAATCAGCCTTTGAGAAAAAATGAAATTTTGGTAAAATTTAATAATTAAATCAAAAATTATACACTAGAAATTAGAAAGTATGATAAATTTAAATGTAAGTAAACTATTGAGAAACAAGCAAGTAATTGTTGGACATGTATATTGATATGATGCTAACTGGGAAATGTTATAGTACCATAAATTATTCTCACCAGAAATCTCAGTGGGAATATTTTAATGACACAATCATTCTCTTTAATAAACTATCAATTAGCCTGCCTGTTTTTGTACTAATTGACTGAAATAGAGGATATGGACAGTGCTTAAATTTAAATATTTAATCAGTTAAAAGTCTTACATTGTAAAGGAAGTTTTCGGGCCCAGAATTGATGATCTTGATTTACTGAAAAGAATATTTAAAATAAACCAAGTGTGATATGTGATATATCTAAAAAAGATTTGCTCTAAGAATGTTGAAGGTAACAGTTGTGGTTGTCTTTGGTTTGAAAGTCTACTCTGGTTTCTTGTGCAATGTGTTGCTCAGAAAGCATGTGTTTTCTATTACATAGCAGAACCCCATTTTATTTTTGGTCTTAATTCCAAAGCTATTTTGGAAAATTAATAATGTAAATAATTTATTAACTTGGAAACATGTAAGGTGTATTTATATTCTGTATATGATTTGAAAGAGTAACTATATTGGGCATGTAGCAAAAATAAACACCCCAAAATTCCAAATATTGGTTTAATGTCAGTGTTACAACTAAGTCATGGAATCAAGTTTTGATAATTACCTCACAATTTCTTTGTCCTATTAAATGGCCATCGTGTGATAGTAATTATCTTTGGTTTTGTGTGGATTTCTAATGCAATAGAAAGGAAATAGAATTTTTGAAGTAATTATTTAAAAATGTTTAAATATGTGCTAATATATTTTTCAAAAGACATTTCAAATTTATAATTGATAAATTTTCATAGTGTCATGTATGTGATGTATATATGTAATATTATCAGTTTATATTATTTGTTCATTTGCTACCTGGCATCTTTGAATAAGAGACACAGGAAGTCGTAGTTTACAAAACTACCTTAGATTTTTGGTCTGAAGCAAGGATAGAAAGAAGCCAGAAAAGGGATCACAAGTCTTGACAGCATCTATCTTTTGACTGGATGGCCTAATCCTGCTGTGAAAACCAAAACCTTTTCGGACATTGAGTAATATCTCTTAATATTAGTAATATTAGTAATATTATTAATAATTAATCATTATTAATTAAATATTATTAATAATTATTAATATTAGTAATATTAAGAGATAGTATTACTAATATTAAGAGATATTACTAATATAGCTAATATTACTCAATGTCTAGAAAGCATGAATTAACAGGTACTTGAATTTCATCAGCATGGATTCGTTATTTCTAGTTTGGAGAATGAATATGCGAGGGGAAACATAATTAGAAGGAAGAAACTAAACTCTTTCACAACTTTTGAGAAGTTCTGAAAAAACTAGAACTTAATACCACTCATTCTGAGGTATCTTCAGTATGCTCCTCGTCTCTGATATGGAAAGGTTCTTTTCTTTAACATTAGTGAGAATTGATAGTAATGTAAGGACAACCAAAGAAGTTTAAGCCATTGGATCTCTACCAAAGAAAGAGCCGTCCCATTGTGCCTGGAGATTTACACTTCATCAGTGTTAAACTGCATGCTCCCGAGTACCTTAGTGCTCACTTGAGAGCTAAGTAATACAGAGATTGACTACCCTTTTCTTTCTGTAGCAACACTCATACAAAATGGTGCAACTGTGTAATGTAATATAGGATTCCAAAACAGTGAGGTACATATTATGATATTTATATCTGCTGAATCAATTGACCTTAAGATATGGCCCTGCAATACCGTGCACTAACCAACTCAGAGAAAAGGGTTGAGAAAGTGTACAGGTTTTTGTAGTACTGGGAAAAGTCCTTAAAAGATAATCTGAAAACTCTAGAGCAGAGAACCAAACTCTCCGTCATTGGAACTGAAGTGAAATGAATCTGATTAGATGGACACTGTCACACCTAGCAACAGGACGGCAGATAGACTTCACTTAATTTTATAGAGAAATTTGAGTTCTTCATTTTTCAGCTTTAGAGAGAAGGGAGACAGTGCTGAAAGAGCAAACAGTATTGTTCGTGTGTTTTTCCCAAACCAGCTGATAATTTAGGTTCAAACCTGAATGTAAATCTTGTGCCAAATGCTATTAATAGAAATTAAACCAGGTAGAGCTTGGATTTTCTCTTTCATTCAACTCCTATTCAATCCTTATTCTACCAAGTGCTAGGAGTCACTTTAGTGCCCATTGTTACATTAAAAGCAAAACAAAATAAAAAACAAATGCAGAAATCCTTTAAAGTAAAAAACACTAAATTCAAGGAAGAGGCATGGAGAATTGACAGGTACGTAAATAGTTCGACGTACTGAACTTCAGAAGTTGAGACCTGAACCCTTGTCGTATCAGAGATCCAACAAATTTTAATAATAGGGACATAGCATTGTGTCCCATGATCATAATATATTTAAATTTATAATAGAGGCTCCATTTCATATTTTTGATGATCAGGTGTGTTCATGCACAAACTCTTAGCACACATTTATCTCATTTTAAAGAGTGAGATATTCAATAAACAGGATATAATAATCCACCGATTTGGGAAACAAATTTCAGGCGGATTAAGACTGGCTGTGGGCAAATTCATTTCAACTTCCATAGCTGTGCTTACTGCAGGATAAGATCATAGGGAAAATGTCATGTAGACAAGATCAATAAATAGGGCTTGCCTATGAGCAGTTCATCTAAAGGACAAGTCTTCAAGCAAGTATCACTTGCCTTGGTTCTAAGGAAGCCTTTTGCTGTCATAACAATCCTTGGGGAGGAACCTTAGTTATCAAAAAGTTCCAGAAATGTATCTAATCAATTGCCTCATCGGCATTCTATTTCTAAAGTTTTAGAAAAGAGGGCCAAAGAATGGTTGCTTTTATGTATTGAAGGCCCCCATGTCTACATAGGAAATAATGATATGCTGATTAGGAAAATGGTGTCCTCTTTGAGGAACTGAGCCTTGATTAAATGCCACCCAAGACACATCCAGAGGCCTCTAATTATGAAAGTATATTGCCCCCTGGGAGTTGTTGCAGAAAGAGAGCTGGTGTTATTTGAATGTCTTAAAATACTTATCTGGAAATTATATTCCAAAGACATCAAAGAGAAATACCAGCATAGCTCCATTTCTGCTATTTTTGATAAGGTCATAATAATGATATTTTATTCTACCAAATACCACTGCTGACTTTCCTTCCTGAAAGGCAAATGGAATTTTACAGTCTGGATTGGTCAAAGCAGTGCTTTGTGCTATAATTTTGTTTCTGTACACATTTTCAGACTTTTAAAAAAAATATTTTTCTTCTCAGTCTCTGATGGTCACCATCTGTTTAATGTGTTCATTTGGCAACAGGATTCACCTGGCAGGATGTGACCCTTTTGTTAAGAGCTGGATAAAGCAAGCGTTGCTTGGATCATGTAACGGGGCTGCACCTTTATAGCTTGGGGGAAGAATTCCATTTAAACGTACAGTTGTATAACGAATCATTTAGTATTGCATCTCTTTGTCTGAAGTCAGTTGTCAAACATAAAAGTATAAGGGCTGTGGATGTACCTCACGTATAGAGAGTCCTGGGTTAAATACCAGTAATGTAGGAGGAAAGGACAGAAGAAAGAAAGGACGGGAGGAATAAAATACGAAAGTAGAGAAGGAATAAAGAACAAATGTGTTTCTTTAGCTTTCATGGTTGGAGCAGATGTAGTAGCATCATCAGGCACACAATCTAGAAAGATGTATGTCACAAGATGGGCAAAAGCTGTTCAATTTCTGTTACCTACAGGCTCTGCCAGACAATTATCTTTATTTTTTGCTAAGGCTATGATAAAAACAAACATATACTTCACTTTCCAGTATCTTATCTTTATTAAGACATATGGATGGTCAGGAGTAGAGGGAGTGTTCGACACAGGGTGCAGGCCTGTGATCCCAAACCTGAGCTCAGCCTGGGCAACTTAATGACTTAGAACTTGTATCAAAAACAAAGATAAAAATGGGCTGGGAATATTGCTCAGTGTGAAGTCTCTGGGCTGTGTTCTCAGTAATGAAAATTAAAAAAAGAAAGAAAGAAAATCAACAAAAATAGTTTCACAGGTATCATTCCCAGAAAATTCTTCCTATATATTACTAAGCTTGGTATCATTAGTTACACTTTCTTGTCGTATTAACTGTGTTAAGAAACAGTTAGTTACTTTGTTAATGAACTGGATCCTTTCTCAAGGTTTCTGATTTTTGAATTTTTGATTGCTGATCTATTATCTTCCTTAGCATCCATGCTTAAGAAATGAAAGAGTGAAAAAACCCCAGAAATAATGGAACTCGGAGATGTCTTGATGTCATGTGGTAACAATGCAACATTACCTAAATGTTTTTTTTTCCAGTAATTTGAGACCTACCAGTAAGCAGTGAGTCATAGGCCACTCATGATAGATTTTCATCCAGAATGCTCTCGTTATTAATTTTCTAAGAAATCAAGGTGTGTGTGAGTTGCTTAGTATTTTACCTTGCCAGGCTGTTCATTAATGTCAATACAAAAGTTCATGAGCTGTAAAATCCTGAGGTTAGGATTAAGTAGCTATTACAAGTCTACCTTCTGGCCCCAAGGAAAAGGCTCATAGAGTAAATTATTCTCCCACATATCACTGATTAGCTATTCAAGAACACCTTTTTCTTTTTTTACTATTTTGTAAGTTCACATGAAAGGCTTTCCACATTTTATTATTTTCCTTGCAGTAAACCCTGAAAAAAATTTTCGTTCTGTCTGAATGAAATTGGTTATTCTTTTCATCCTGTAATGATTTATACTTCAGTTGAATATTTTTCTTTCAGCACAGGAAAAAAAGATGAACTTTCTGACAGCTTCTTTTATTTACTAGTTTTTAAATTTTTTTTTTTGGTAGAAATACAGATAAATGAGGGTTACTTTGTTTCTTGTATTTTTACTTGATGTGATCAGTCTTCATTCTTGGCCAAAGGCGAAAGTATAATTTAATATAAAGAACAAAGAATATTAATACAAAATGTATTCCTTTAACAAAAGGTATAGGGATTTTCTAGTAAAAAATCACGACCAGTTTCTAAGTTTTTTCATCAAATTTTATTTCTTTTACTCTTAGTGAATGTTTAGAATATTCCTTTAGCCTTTCTTTGATTTGAGTATAAATCCACTATTTCTTGCTGTCTTATATAAGCTACATAGATTCAATTTCCATGTGTCCTTGAATAAACCAAACATCTTCCCATATTTAGTTATGAGACTTTCTTGTATTGTGTGATGGAAATTGGTTTTGGTTATAAAAGAAACTCATTTTCTACATGCGCTCAAACTCTGAACTACGGTGACTGATTTGGTCCACACCCCATAGGAATGTTGGAATTACACTCAGGAGACTTATATTAAGTATTATCTGAATGCCATATATTATCTGCCATAGAAATTTAGTATTATTCACTCACCTGGGGCCAACCAAGGTTAATGGTGGGCAATGTACTACTTAGCACTTTTTACTTTAACTCCTTTTTTGTTGAATGTACCTAGCACACCAAAGGTACAATACCACGTGCACCACAAAAACCTTCATATTGTATCATGTCTTATTGACAGTGGAATTTATATTTCCTGCCTACATAATAGTCTCAAATAGATGATACTGGCTTGTGTGTGGTTTTCCTTGTAGTGATTCACGGATTGGGCTATATTTTTTCTTCCCTACTGTCCACACAAAAATGTAATTTCTGTAATGATGATATACTTTATGACAGACTCACCCAAACACCACTAGCCATGTGTCTGTGGAGGACCCGAAATATGGCAAGTATGATCAAGGAAGTGAATTAAACTTGTAGTTAATTTTAACCAGTGTCAATTTTGGTAGACACTCAGTGAGGCTCCTGGTTTTTGCATTGAATGGTGTGGATGTGGTTTCCTACATGTTTCGTGTGCTGCACCAGTGCATGTAGACATGGGACAAAACATGAAACACGCAAAGCCAATTACTGGGGCCTCGGTCTAGGAAAATCCACACACTTAATTCCTACTGACATTTCATCATAAAGGCCTCGGAAAACTGACATAGATAATTGAATGAAGGCAAGATGTGTGATTCTGCCGGGTGCCCAGGTGGAAGAGGATGGGGATTGCAGTTTTCATGGCTATACTAGCATACCCTTGGCTGTGCAGAGCAGTGAACTATAGCTATTAAATATCTTAACAAAAGAAGTAGGTTTGTTTTTGAAATTTTTAATTCAGTAATTAAAATATCACTGAAGATGAGATTCGAATTTAGTTACACTGATCACTTCAGTATCAAAGAGGAGAGACGTTAACTGTGTTTAATAAGGACATATTTAGTGCGTACATTAAAAATTATCCTGAAGTAGGTGAAACTTAACTATGTCTCTCAAACTTCCTCTGATCTTTCTCAGCTTGATACATACTGTTGTTGGCCATATAGTAATAGCTATTAGGACCGATATAGGGTGATAAGAAGAAGAAGTTTAGTTGAACCGTGTCTCCTGAATATTAACATGTCCGGAGGTCTTCGTCACGCGCCCTGTGCTCCTTCCCTCCTTGCAGTCCCATGGCTGACTGGCGCAGGTTACCCTGTACCTAATCTGCTCTCGCTGCCGCATCCTTCTATTTTTATGGTCCTGATTGTATCTGTGTTTGCTCTGTTTCCTGACAGTCTCATAGCTGGCACTTCTCTGTGCTGACGATCATGCTTACCCAGGCATTTGCTTTTCTGCCTGGCCTCTGTGTAATGGTCTACGCTGATCTCAGTTGGACTTCCTAATCCCGTGTATGATTGACTTCCAAACACCCACGCAGGAAGCTGAAGAGCTTTCAGGGGAAACTTCATCCTTTAATCTGACAGTGACTTGCACTCCTGACACTTTCTCTGTTTCTTTCTTTCTTTTTTTAAACAGACTTTCTGAATACCTTTAGTAAACACCTGCCAGGGCCGATACCAGCTAGCAAACTGTATCATAAATATAAATGACAGCAGCCCTGGTGTGTTTGTGTAGAGGTATATTATTCTAAAATTTGCATTAATGCATTTCTATCCAGTGTGTCAATTTTTTTTTCTTCCTAGCTTTATCTGCAAAAGGTATTTCATCAGGGACCTGAGTAGAAAACTTCAAAGAAACAAGTTGGTTAAAAAAAAAAAAAAGAAATAATGGTCACAGGGAAGTGATCAAAGCTAATATTTCAAATCTTTCCTTTTGGGATGCTTTTAAATTGGCAGGAAACCTTTTCCTTTTGCATTTTGGTATTGTGTTACTTAAGTCTACAGATGTTGTTTTGTATGAATGTAGAGTTATAGAAGAAAAACTAAACTAAAATAGGACACGGAGAATTCTCAACAGACTCATGAATAAGGAGATGTGCCAATTTTTGCCTGATTTACTTTCTTGAATTTTGTGGCTGCAAATTTAATTTCTTTCAAAAGGAACCAACTTAATTTATTTCTTGTAATTAGCAAGCAATTTGAGTTCAAAATAATGAAATCCAAAATTCATCATCTAGTTGATAGAACTTCCAAGATGTTCCATGTGGTTATTATGATGTGCATTGATACCTCAGTAAAAAACCTAGTTATGTAACTCTTCAGCAGTGAGAAAGGAAGAGTTAAAGCAATTAGCTTATTATGTAATTATAACCCAAGAGTGCTCTTGAATAAGTAACTCATAAAATATTTTTGGTATCTGTTTTGACCTGTTATTATGATGACTGTTTTCTGTGTACAGTAAGTCAGTGCTAGTAAACAATGCCTATTTTCTTGATCCACACAGACTTCAGAATAAACACTTTCTGAATCTGATAAGAATTTGGAAGATAAAGATCATGTTTTTTAAATTGCAGAATACCCCATGATTTTATTTTTATCGGCATTAATATGATTGAGAGACAATAACTAAAATAAATGAAGTGAAGTATTAAATGTATTATTTAAATTATTCATTACATATTTAATTCAGTCAATTAATTTGTACATGGGTGATTACGTATTTTTTCAAGCTAGGTTTATGAGGACAATAGACATATGTTCAAGTCCCACTACACAGCCTTCATTTCACCCCTGTGTTGCTTTAGCGTACTTGTATTACACTAACTCTAATTGGCTTGTGTCTCCACTTTGTAAACTAGATGGTGAATTTTTTGTAGGTGAGGACCAGAGATGGAAACCATTGGGGTGGATTCACTAGCTTCAGGTTTGGATTATCTGAAAAGGTTAGGTTGTCATTTTTGTGTAAGAGATATTCAGTGCTGAAACAGAGTCTTCCTTCATTACCAGCTAAATAAAAGAACAGAATTTACAGGAAATAGCCTAACAACTGTAATGCTGGGAACTGGATAAAAACATGCTACTCTAAGGCCTGTATGTCCTGAATATGATACACTAGCTCTTGACTCCCAACTTTTGGAGAGGTAAAATTAGCTATATTATGCAAAGATTTGTTGATAAATGAAAATTGTAGTGGGAATGGGTAGCATTTCTGAAGGAGTATTTGTTGTTATTTGGTTTGTAGGATTTCTTTCTATTCCCTAACCCCTTCTCTATATAATAAGCAATTCTGTATTAAGGAATGTTATAAAAGAAAGGAAAATAGTTTTAAATAATAGAACACATTGAAACAACAGATGGTACTCAAGTCTAGGCCATGATGATACCAGAATTCACATTATTAAGTGATGCACAATCTTCTATCACAATGTGTGAGATAAATAATTACAATTTTTAGAGGTAACTTCGCTAAAGGCATAAGATCCTGTTTGCTTCAAATCAGTATATGAATGATAATGGCATATTTACTATAATTCTAATAAAATAGAGAAGAGATAAAAATGATAGTATAAAATCAAATTATTTGATTTGACCACCCAAATCATGAAAGAGAGAGAGAGTAATTTAGGTTGTTTAATAATTGAGCACATATATTAATAGAAAATTCAAAATCAAGGTATAGTAAAAATATAAATTTTGAAACTCACGTAGTGTCTTTTACCTTAGTCATTAAAAGAATTTTAAAAGGATAAGGTAACCAGGTTGCGTGTAGTATCATTTTACTTAGGACCCTGAAACAAAACCGTTAATTGATCTCTTTTTTGATGGATTGCTTTCAAAATGGCAATGCAGAAACCTGGGAATGTTCTGGGAAAATTAGGGCATATAATCAACTAAATTACATGCCATTATGCTTGTAGAGAAAAAAAAGAGGATTATAGGGGCAGAAAAAAGGAAATTGTCATCATCTGGCTATAGAACATGAGGATCTGGACTATGTTGATAAGGAAGCCTAAATTTGGAACAATTGATTTCGAAGTCTCTGCTGGTGACACATGAAGAGGCTGATATTTGTTTGAATGTGACTGTAAAATGATGTCTGTTTATTTTGTTGGATATGTCTAAAAAATCACTACTAAAAATAATAAATCTATTCTAGTTTCAAATTCAACATTTGCTAAACAGCAAAGAGAAAGGTAATGTCACAAAATTTTAATGCAAGCATAACAGTAAATTTTACAGCCACTTACTTTCTCTATTAGATAATGAGTGTAAAGGCTCAAGTATATTTATTGTTTTTCCTCCAGGATCTCATTAAAATCATGGGGCATAATAGACATTTGATTATATTATTTTGATTACCATTAAAAGGAAGTTTTTGTTTTCCAGATTTGTGTTAATATTATTAAGCATAAAAATGAATTATACTGCTAAAAGTAAAGAGTGTAGAATCATTTTACTGTAATCATAACTCAATTCATATATTTTCTACCAAAACTCAATACCCCAGTATATCACAGAAGAGGGAATAATTTAAATTTTTAATAAATAAAATAAAGCCACGTGGTATCTTTACTAGATAAAGATAGATACTAGCCTACAGCAGAGAAAATTCTATTAGTTTGGTGTTTTAGCTTACCCAATAATTGTGACAAAAATGTCATGGCATCAAAGAACATAATAATTTATGCATTTAATTTATCTAATTTTAGTCTCAAAAAAGAAGCAGCAAGAAAGAAATCATTTCATCAAATTGGTGATGCAAAAGCTTTGACAAACATGAATTCTCTTATCCTTAAACTCTTCCAATTTGCTTTGAGACTTAAATTATTTGTATAGAACAAGCCCATTTTCAAGCACATTGTTGTTTTCCAAAGAAGCTCATTCACTAACTTTTAGTTGAGTAAATTCTCTTGTATTCTAAGAAAATAATTCCAGGTTTGGGTATATTAAAAACATAAAACTTCAACTTAATTTCTTACAATTGTCTTTTAGTTAATGTTTCATTATGTAAGAGATATACAATTGTATATTGATAAATATATATTTCTGGATATAGAGTATTTCAAAGGCTCAATTTTATCCATCTTGTGAGAAGGAAAAGTAATATTGCAAGTAATTACAGGACAAGAGCTTGCCTTTTCTACATTCAGCCTAACCACTTTAGGGCAGGAAGCCTTCTAAGACCACTTGTGCTAAGCCTATGTAGCCATCATTTTCAAGTGACTCAGTCCGCATTTCAGCATATTACTTTGACCCCTTAGTATGTGCGTTATGCTTCATTGGTTCTGTGATTCTTCACCAAGTTTTGCACAGACAGTCAGATTATACCAGGTCTTGTTTGTGTTCCTTGCTTAAAGATTTCTCGGAAGACCCCAGGTAGGAAGCCAACTGGTAAACCGGCAAGAATTGCTTGATCCTCTTGCACGTATTGCTTGGAGGTATGAGAAAATTAACACTCCAAGGAGTGTCTCTTTATCACTAGGGCCCAAGGACCAAAGCTGAGCGGCCCCTTTAATTCCCTGAAAGGTTAGTTCTGAGATAAACTTTGTTGGGCTCCTGACAGTCTTGGTGGCACCGAATGACAGTCTGTAACTGAAGTCAACATCTTATTCATACTTGCACCGACTTCACCGCCTTTCTTTTCCACCTCTCTAGTGTTCTAAATTAAACTACCAGAACTGTAGGTCTTTGTCTTTGATTCATTTGTTGAGAGGGCTAATATTGGGTATAGTTCCTGGAAGTATAACCTCAGGATGAAATTATCATTCTGTGTTACTTTCCTTTAGGGGACAATTTTACAATGTTCTTTGGAATAAGCAACTTGATTTATAATAAAGGGTATTCTACAACATGCATGTTGCTGTGGGATGCTAGATACAGAAATATCTAGATGGATAGAATTGTGAATTGACTTCGTAAGTTCCCACCTCAGATATTAGTTTAGAGATTACTATGGAGAATCAAAAAATCTGCCTTCCAGGGTGTGGCACACACATTGAACAAATAATTATTATGTTGTACTAAACCCTAAAAAAGAAATTCCCTGTATCTAGAAAGTGAATGTAAGGCGTGTCTTATTCAACCTAAATTTTTTGGTCTGCATTGGCAGGAATCAAGGGTCCAAAACAGGCATTGAGGTAATTTACTTATATTTCTAAGAGTTTATTTTGTGAGATATATGATCATTTGACATAGAAATAAGGGTAATGTAACATAGAAGACGTGAAATACCTGTCAAAAACTCATGATGAGCTTCAGAAGAGACTGTGATTAGTAACAACCCTTGTCTTTAGTGAAACCTAACAGAATTCTTACCTGGACGAAATGTACCATTCAATGGAGAGAGGTGAGGGGACAATGTAAGCATATCTACATAGGGGAGTGAGGCTCAGGATGGGCTGTGTAATGCATCGCGTCCAGTGCTCGCAGTCTCTTGTCCTCATCTATTCCCGTATAGGTGGGCGACTAACTGAGCCGAGGACGCCTACAAATTTCTTATGCCCTGCACATACATTATGATTTTTTTCTTGCTTGCTTTGATTCTTTTTTGATTCCATTACATGAGAATTTGTGGGAATCTTGTGGTTTTTTTTTTACGCATGTACAACTTGAAAGCAATAAAAATGTTACTGTTCCATGGAACAAAATTTTATCTTAGAGGATGGAGAGTGAGGTCAAAGTCAACCTGGGTTCCTTAGTGAGATCAGCCCCATTCCGGGCTACAGAAGAAGATCTAGTCTCTAGAAATAGTAAAAATATTGAATTTATAAAATTAAAATTACACAGAAATACTCTGTGCAGAAAATAAGGGTGTTTGCTATTATGGGTTATAATGGAAATAAAAAGTTTCCATTTAATCTTGATATTTCTAAGTGACACTTTTGGAAAAATAATCACGGAATCATCTCAATTTTCATTTTCTAAACTTTGCTATGGTAATCTTGAGTTCATTCATAATCTCTTTGGAGGCACAAAACCATATATCGACTTTTATACCAAGTAGGTCTTGAATGTCATCTCTCAGTTTTGGAAAATATGTAAGGAATATGCACTCTCCAGAAAATTAATGCGAAATATGCTCTTCTGTCCCACTGCATTATGTTGTCATAGCTGCATCAACTCAATTACCTTCCACAACCCAAAAATAATTTTTGTTTTTAAAAGACATTGTAGACATGGGTGTACTATCTTATTTAGTCATTAAAGTTGGCTATAATCTGGGCTCAATTGTTTTCTCTACATATGTTCAATTAATTTCTTTAATGCTTTGTCTAGTCAGTGTCTTCATTTTGATTACCCTGCCCTGAAATATTTTCCACATTTCAATGGCATATTGATCCTCAGGATGTTAACACAGTTTTATTACCAGAGAAGCATCTCAGCTCTGTTATACAGAGAAACATGCTTGAATGAGCTTTTGATGATCTTTATGTACGCCTTAAAGAAATTAAATGCTTCACGAGAAATTCACATCATGAAATTTGGCACTCTTCTCTACTATTTATGAAACGTTTTTTCTCTACATCTTTCTTTTTATAATCAGGAAAAATTAAATCTTAAAAATGTTTTAAGGCCTTGGTTTCATAGGGAAGAATATTTTTACCTCTATATGTGAAAGGAACAGTGGACATTAAATATGAAATACTGAAACCACTGTTAGTCCATATCAGTGGGTGAAGTATTCAGTTTTTTTTCAGACCTGAGAGGTTTGTTTTTTTCAAACTGAGGACATTTCTTTCCACAGCAATTCCTCAACTACCTTCCTCAATGCAGAATACAAGTTCTAAATCATAATTTCTCCTATCTTATGTTTCTGCGAAGATCCTTCTGCATACTTTTTCCACCTGTGTTCACCACTGATGATCATTCCAGACACTGCAAGCACCCAGGCTTCCTTCTCTACACGCCATCTTGGCTCTAGCTTACTTCATGCTTGTCAGGACAATTCACCTGTGCTCCAATTTATAACAGTTTTCTGGTGACCTTAATTCATTATCCATACTTAAGTGGTTAAACTACACCTGGCACCAATCAAAAATCCTAAATTTCAGTTTCTCACCTGCTGAAAACAATGTGCTTTCCCTCCCAGACACCTCGTACCACAATGTGCAAATACACCAATTTCCTAACGTACGAACTCCTATTCTATTGCTCTCAGGTATTCTCGTGGCCTAGGAGGAACTCCAATTTCCCTTCTCTGGAAAGCCCAAGGTAAAGTCCAAGTAGCAAGACCATGTTAGATGCTTGAAACACTTTATTGCCGTCACTCTCGAGGCTCTGTCGCCTTCTTTTCTTTTCCTGTATCTATGTCAGTAAACAACAAACGAAAATAAGGAAAAGCAACCCAAACTCAGACTAATGAAAATTCCACAGCTTTTTAATTACTGCCATGAAAATTCAAGAAACCCACTATCACCTTCCCAACACTTGTGATTTTATGTTATTCTTTTCTATTCAACTATGTATCTAGTCACCTAAAGCTAGAATTGAGAATATCATCTGACTCTTTTCTGCTGCTAAAACTTCATGTCATGTCACTCATTACATTCTAGTGTTTCTCTTCAAATATTTTTCAAGCTTGTCTTGTTCTTTTAACATCAGGCTCTTGTCATTTAATTACTTCTTGTCTAAATTTTTTAGATTCCCATAAAAGACTTTAAAGAGACCTCCTTGCTTCTGGCCTTGAAGCTTTCCTACAGCACATTCATAAGTTCATTACTCCTTTGTTTAAAAACCATTAGGTGTTTTTTTTTTTAATTTTGAGGGGGCTATTTTTTCCAGTTCTTTGTGTGTTCTAGTTATTAGCCCTCTGTTCAAAGTATAGATGGAAAATTATTTTCCCATTTTGTTGGTTCTCTCCTAGTTGATTGTTTGTTTCATTGTGCAGAAGCTTTCTAGTTTAACACAATTCCATTTGCTAATATTGAGGATTATCTCTTTTACATTGATATATCTTCTAGGTATCTTTCTTAAAGAGTTAAAAGTATCATAAGCAGAGATGCATGCATACCCATGTTTATAGCTGCACAGCTAATAAATGATAAATCACGGAAGATTCTGAAATATCCATCAATAAACTAAGGTATAAAAAAGTGGTACACACACACACACACACACACACACACACACTGGATAACTACTCTGCTATAAAGACAGGTAGATCTGAATCACTTGCTGGTAAATGGATACAACTAGAGATTAATATGTTTAGTGATGTGAACCAGACTCAGAAAGTTCAATATTGGATGGTTTCTCTAATACAAACAACACAGTCTAAAATAAATAACAGAGTCAAATAGGGGTAATGTTGGGAGTCAGAGGGAATGAGAGAGGGACTGGGAGAGTGTGAAGAGAAAGGAGAAGTGAATGTGAAGTTGATAAAAAATATATGCATTCAGAATTCTTAAATTCAATGCAACCATTGTATTTTGCATATACACACTGATGAAAATGGTAGAAGACCATTAGACAAATCCTACACTGCCTTCTAGTTTGAGACAAGAGTATCTTCTCTGTACATTCTGCAAAAATTTTACATGCTAAGAAACTAAACATATACTCATTTTTCATAAGATAGCTTTTTCCTACTAAATATAATTTTTAAAGGACTACAGACTTGTCTATTCACAGCCTGTTGCTGAAAGAACATCTTGAAGAGGGGAATCCAATAACTTGTTGCTTACTGAATATCTAATAGATTTTAATAGAATAAGACCTCTGTATTGCTAATGTTAAAAACCAATCAACTTCAATAGCAGAGTAAGAGATGCAAAACGTTTAATTTAAACATAAAAATACAGTGCATATTAGAAATATTATAACTTTGTGTGAAGTTCTTAACCCAGGAACTCCTGGCAGGCGTTAGTTTGTAAAGATCACAGGTGAACTTTTGCTTGCTGTGTAGTACATAAATACATTCCATGACAAAGGTGGTCATTGGACCCTGAAAATATTGTTTCAGGTCATATTACTATGAAAAATATTTACTATAAAAATATGCACCAGCAGTGTTTAAAGATAATTAGTTTCTGCCTCCTTCACATTTTTCTCATGTCTTTAGAAAAATGCAAATTGACCATTTCATGGACCCACCCACATTATTTGCATATTATATTTCAGACAGTGTTTCCTGTATAGTACAAAGGACAACACATGCACATGGCCTCTATAAATTAAAAGTAATTATACCAGTTGTCTTAGGCAACTTTCTGTGTCTGTGGAAAAATCTGAGAATAACAACTTCAGGAGGAAAGATTAATTTTGGCTCACGGTTTTAGAGGTTCAAGTCCAAAGCTGGCCAGTTTTTATTGCTTTTGGCCTAGGATGAAATGCAACGCCATCGCAGGGAGATGTCCAAGAGAAAAGGCGCTCACCTCCTAGCAGTAAGAAGCAGATAGGGTACCGGAAAAAAAAATAAGGTGCTGGGGTCACGCCCATGTAATCCGTTGTTGTCAACAAGGCCCTTCCTCTCAAAGAGCTGCTTCAGTTACAAAGTTAGTACCTTCATGATTCAGACTTCTTGAAAAAAACCCATCTCTGAACACTTTGAGTATTGTGGGGACATCTTAGATCAGAATCATAACAGAAGTGAAGTGACATTTTTTAAACCAATGGCTCTCAATATTCCCCCTACTACCTTCCTCGAGTCATTTCATGATGTATGGTTATTACAACTGTGAAGGGGAAGCTGTTAGCTGCTGGCACCCAGTCACTAGAGGCAGGGCTGTTGCTAACCTCATCATGCCCATGATAATGATTAAATGTACAGCAATATTTTCAGGACAGCCCCAAATGCCAATAGTCCTATTTTGCATATCATATCATATTGGAAAATTCTCCAATGGAAAAAATAATATTTCAGCAATGCACTAATCAAAACATTTACTGGAGTATATTCTAATGTATTTTTCTAGGTACTGTTCAGTATAACATACGGCATTTCATAATAAACCTACTTTCAAAGAATTTGTAATCTGATCTAAAAAAGAAACTAGGTAGATAAGTAAATAAACATATATGCATATACAAATGTAAATGAATGACATGGAGATAAAAATAGTTGAGGAAGAACATTTATGCTTTCCCCATAAATATTTTTATTACCATGTGTATGTAAGCCATAATAACTAACTTCATTTGGGGGAATTGGTTATTATATTACACTTACCATACTTTAATAATCATTTTTAATTCTATTTCTGTCTTCTCGTATACCTCATCTGCAAATCCTCTTCCCATCTCCTCAGATTACACCTCCTACTGTCTTTTATATTTTGCTCTTTAAGTTATTTTCATTTTCGGTTTCTCATATAAGATAAATCATGATATATTTAACCCTTTGTATCTAAAGTTTTTCACTTAGCCTTATGGTCTCAAAGTACACCGGTTTCCTAAAATTGTCTCAGATTTGCTTATTATGACAGAGTAGTACTTTCCTTAGTATACATGCCATATTATCTTCATTCATCTATTGATGGGCATGTGGCAGCTTCCAAGATTTATTATTAATGCGGCTGCTATATTAGAATGCATGTATCACTGTAGTAGGATATCTGTAGCTCTTTAGAAAAGATATCCAGCTGAGGTACAACTAGACCAGATGGAATTTCTAGTTTTAATTTTTGAGGATATTTCATATTGATTTTCATAATGGTTCCATGAGTTTGCATTTCTATCACAAGTGTAAAAGTGTTTCTTTTTCTTCTCTATTACTTCACTAACATTTTTTGATTTCTGAGTTCCTATGTGGAAATCATTCTTCCTACAGTTTATTGTTTTGGGTCATTTGTCAAAAATCAGATGATTTAAAATATTTAGGATAATCTCAGCATCCTCAGTTTTGATTTCAATTAAGTCTTTTTTATCCTGAGCTTCTGCTTGATTGTTTTTATAATTTTGTTTACTATTTATCAAAAAGCTCATCTGTATCTTCTATTGTCTAGTTTGGCTCCATGAGTTAGCTGTTTGGATCTTTTGTAAATTCCCCGAATATTTTATTGTATCATTTTACTTAGATAATCTTCAAGTTTATTAAACATATTAGGGATATATGTTTCTTATTTGGTCTGTTGGGTGTTTTGGCCATTGGGTTTGAGTTATTTTCCTGTATATTCTTCTATTTCATTGGCTTTTGGGTTAGTTTTGGGAAGATAAATATTTTTGAAGTCATCGGACTATCTTGCTATCTCATTTTTTTTTCTGTTGCTTTTGTTCTGAGAGTTGCACATCAGTTGAGGCAAAAATCTTTGCCACTGTGGGGAAATCTCTTTAGTTAGAACATGTCCCCTGTGGAGTGTCCATGAAGTTGACAATTTCTTGGTGTTTATACACCTCTTCAACTACTTATTTTAGTCTGTCCCTGTAATTGTATTGCAAGGAAAGAACAGTTGTCAGTTATATAGCAGCTGCCCAAGTGCTTGGTTGGCTGAGAGAAAGCTGTACTTTCTTTGGACAATTGAGATTAATAGGTTCTTGCATATGTTGAGTGAAAGGTAAGAAATTTCCAAACTCTGTAATAATAAGTGTGAAACTTTCTTCTTTCCTTTCTGTTTCTAAATGTTTAATTCACATTGATTTGTAGTACTTAATATGGCTCAGTAACGGCACTCTGCAATTACTTCAGATTAATTGAATTTATTCAATAAATATAATTGCTCAAACATGTTAGAAGACACAGGTAATAGAAGAGTTCATTTTTTGAAGAATTTTAAATTTTAAACATCTATCTACCTATATATGTATGTATGCACATACTTACACACCTATGTATTTATTTTCTACATTGGATCTTTTCCATATTTCTACTCAAATTTATACTTGTATGAATGTGCATAGGGATAGAGACAAATGGATAGTAGTTTAATTAATTGATTTCACAGGAAAACATTGTTATGGGTTGGATCTGTATTGTGCTCCAAAAGCCTCATGTGTTTGAAAGATGTGGGGCCTGTTCAAGGGTATAAAATACTTGGAAATGACTCAGAAGGGGTGGATCCCTGGGGCAGGACCTGGAAGGGAGCTCCACCTCTTCTCTCTTATTTGGCTTTCTGTCTGCCATGCTATGAATAGTTTCCCTCTGGTGAGACCTCTGCCATGTGCTTCCACTGTGGCTGACTGCCTGTGAACGGAGACCTTCGGCAACTGAGACCTGAAACGTATCTTTCCTCACTTTGCAGATGTCAGGTGTTCTGCTCCAGCAATGAGAAAATAACTAAGACAAAAATAAAAGATAAATACTAAGAAAAGGTAAAATTTTCATTTGAACATGCCTGAAGGAGGAGGTTTAGGAACAGAACAAAGAGATCTTCACAGTTCATGAGAAAAATTGGTGGTTTCGAGGTGTATTTTGTTTGGAAACAAGGCTGAATAAGGACCTGGAGTTCAAGCAGTAGATAGCCTTAGGTGCATATTTAGTTCAGCTGTGGAAGCTATACATGTCTTACTAACCATTTAGTTTAATAACAAAATACCACAATATTAATTATCAGCATTTTATTTTGCCTTCAAATGTAATTCAGTGAATGCTATATTTGAACTCTATATAAATGCTATTTTTTGTTGTTTGGTTACTTTTAATTTTCTTGTTTTTGATATTTCACTGTTGGCATTTGTTTTGTTTAAAAGTGAGATTCCAGGACACTGCCCATGTCCATGTCACATGTAATCGTGTTTCTTTGACTTTTGGCGCTGATCTGAGACCCGATGCTGTGCAGACACAGCAGGAAGGAGATTGTAAGGATATGATCAATGCTGTGACTTGGGTAATTCGGCAACTTTACATTTTGAGTGGTAGAAGTGTTTAGTGAACTTCATTTCGTTATTTCCTTTAAAGCTTATTCTTGAAGCATGCAAAATTTTTATGTCACAGAAAATTAGGAGATACCCAGGCTTCTCACTTCCACTTAATGCTTAGGGGTAACAGGTCTTCACCTGGGGTGGGGGTGAGGGGGAGCCCATATGACAGAGCCACTGTAATTTACCTCTGCATCTTGCTTCTATGCCATGGTATCCGTTCATGCGTTCACTGGGCTCTGAGCAGCACCTCCCCAATGGCCTTGCATTCTGGCTTTATTTTAATGCTATGAAGAAGTTTAGAACAAATATTTGTCCTACAGCTTTCTTACTAAAACGTATCTGTTGCCTCCACTGCTTATGCTGTGGTTGGTAAGGCCCAAACTCGCAGTGAGACACAAAGCCCTCCCTACATCTTGGATCTGGCCTCATCTCCAACCTCATGACCTGTGCTAGGAAGCTCACCCTGTGTACCTGCACAATAGAGAGAAAGGTCTGAACTGTCCACGAAGGCTGTGGCAGACAGGAAATGTTTTCAAAGAAGTCAGTGCTTAGCTGTGTCTGCCTAAGACTTTGAGCTGCTGTTAGGGAAGCTATGATCAATGGTGGACTATAGTACTGGGACTTTCCCTTTCTCCCAGCTAGCAATTTTTGCTCCTCATGTCCACGCCTGGCTGGTGGAGACTTGCTGGGTTGAATTGCCAGCTGAATTTCTGATACCTAACCTGGTATCTATCCCTTTCCTTTACAGGTTTAACTCCCCCATAAACCATCTGTATTCTTAGCACAGCTTTAGGGTTCCTTTCCCGGAGGCAGCAAATGATGTGAGTCCCATGGGTCCAATTCTTTTAAACTGTCCCCCCAGCTAAGGGTTGTTGCTGTGTTTTCTCCATGAATCTCATCTTGCCCTCTCAGACTTTCAATTCAAAAGGAACGTGATAGATTCCATCCTCACTTTTGTGCTTTCTGATTCCATCGCAGCATTTCACATTCACTTGTCTAATTTTTCAACCCCTAATCTTTCAAGAGCACTCACCTGCCTTATTTGACTGTCTGACAAACTTATTTACTTGCTGACTTAACAAAGTTTTCATTTAGTGTTTAGTAGGTAAAAGAAATATTTTGTGTCTGTTGCTGGAGACATAGACATAAGAAGTGGAAGTGGCTTCTGCCTTTATTCACTGTACATAACATGAAAAACTAATTAGATTATAACTTATCTTCACTACTGAGCCAAGTTCAGAGAAGCAAAGAGAATTATAAGGATGAAATGCAAGAAGGGCATGACATCATCTGGAAGGTTCGAAAAACTGAGGAAATCTGATGTAGGTGGATTCTGAATTCTCAGCATAAATGAATTAATTATAGTAGATGTAAACATGATAAATGTTTATAGCATAAACGAGTTTATATGACACAACTATACTCCAAAGATGAAGCAGTCACATTAGCTATATCATATCTGTTCTTGTTTATTGTGACCATTTGTGTGAATAGATCTTTCCTTCCAAGAAACATCACTGAGGCGCAGGCTAACTTTTATCTCTAAAAATTATGAAGTACATGCATCTAGCTGTAAATATTTCTAGCCCCAATCCTCAAGGCAGTCTGCTGACAGTTTGAGAGCTCATCTGAACTTGGTGAAGTCTTGAACTCACTCCTTCCCAGTATCACACAAGGATTTGTCAACAGAATTGATTCTTAACAAATGTCTTAAGCAGACACTTCAAAGTATGTGTTTGCATTTTCTGACAACAGACTCTTGAGTTGTAACGAGATTTATACAAAACCTTAAATAAAATATCCCTCCCAAACATCTCTTGCAAATGCCAGGCTCGTGGAAGCTACGCTGTAGCTATTTGTTCAGTGGAATACTCAAATCGCTCAAACGTAAAGTTAAATAAATAAGTACATAAATAATAGGTAAGTGAAAACACTGAAGTTTGAGACTGCAGCTTTTAATGCCAAGATGCAAGTGGCACCGATTTCCTTTCCTCACCATCTTGTGGACCCCATGCTGACACCATCCCTGCCAATGGTTTCTGCTTTCGCTTCACTCCCTATGCCTCATTAGATTTGCAATAGAGAAAAGGCTAGCACAAAATAAAGCTTCGATCAATCTTTCCTCTGTAGGCTAGAGCAAGTGAAATCAATCACTGTCCATTCAAGTGGTGCTCAGCTATTGACTTTAAATTTTCCTGATCTAGAGGTTACTATACTGCTAATTGCACTGAAGTTGAATGCTTGCACTTTGGCGTATTCCATGGCTTTCTTTAGAGAATACAAGCTCCTACGTCTCTATTAATTTCTTACGTGAACAGAGGAAGGTTGGGAATCTTTAACCTGTGATTAGAGGCTTGGTAATAATACCCCAAAGCATTTACAGAAAGTTCTCACAAAGACATGTCTGCTAGTTTGCTGAGAAATGTACAGCTTTCAGTTTCTCCTCAGGTATTGATTGTTTGAAAGCTCTGTGTCTTAACTATGAAAATCTCCACATATTTGGTAATTGGTCATAACCAAAGACAGTTCTTCTAAAAATGTGAAAAATACATGATTTGCGTCGGCACATGTTAAAAACCTTAGGTTTCTTAGAGTTGTAAACATTAAGTCCAGTAGTTGATCATCGTTACAAAAAGACCAATCGTGTTAAGAGTCACATATAAATCCTTTCTTTGTGCATAGCAGGCCCGAGGCATTGTGAGTTTAAGCAGCTTACTTTTAAGCATTAAAACTTGGTTTTCAAACACATCCTTTCCTTAGAGTCTCTATGTCGTCACATACATGTGCTTTGATCATATTTAGCAGATGAAAAACAAAAATAAGCAACGGAAGATATATTGAGAGAGAAACCAAGAAAAAAGAACAAATGAAGACATTGGTAACATATAAACTAGAAGCCAGATTCTACATATAAATAAGAATAAAATAGACTTTCACAACAAATGAATATAGAAATAATTATAAAAAGTAGTGGTCTGTTCTCGTCTCATCTGGTCTGGTCTGGTCTCATCTCGTCTTGTCTGGTCCGGTCTGGTCTCATCTGGACTAGTCGGGTCTCCTTTGTTCTGCTCTGGATGGGTCTAATCTGGTTTAAACCAGTCAGAACAGGTCAGACCAGGTCTAAGCCAGTTTAAACCAGTCTCGACCAGTCAGAACCGGTCAAAACCAGTCAGAACATTTCATGACCATTCTAAGCCAGTTTAAGTTGGTAAGAACCTGTCGGAACTGGTCTAATCTGGTTTGAACCAGTCTGCACCAGTCTGGATCAGCCTAATCCAGTTTAAACCATTCTGGACTGCTCAAATCCAGTTTAATCCAGTATAGACCAGTCTAATCCCGTCTGGACTTCTATAAATGGGTCTAATCCATTCTGGACCATTCTAATCTGGTCCAGACCGGTCTATTCCGGTCTATTCTGGTCTGAACTGGTCTATTCTGGTCTGTTCTAATCTGGTCTGCTCTCATCTAGTCTGGTCTGGTCTAATTTCATCTGGTGTGGCCTCCTCTTTCGTGTCTGGTCTAGTCTGGTCTCGTCTGTTCTGGTCTTAAAAAAAAAAATCTGTAAACTATAGAAAGTAGGTAAATATAATTACTCCGTTAACAAATAAAAATTATTGAAGGCAAAATTGTACATATTTAATTGAAATAAATATTTAAAAACTTATAAAGAATAACATAACTCACTGTTTTATTTAGAAACTGATTTCTTATTTTATGGGATTATGAAGCAGTTCAGTAGTAGTCTAAAAATAGCAAAAACAAAAAATATAGATGAGTTCATCTGCTTAGAAACCTTAGAGTACAAACTTCCAAAAGTCAAGTAGAAGGTACAGTTTGGAAATCAAGAAAAAAGAATATGTTACAGTAGAAATAAATAAATGTGATAGACCTGAAATTGCCAGCTTCTCTTGAAAAGAACCATGAAGGTTTACTATGAAATTAAGAATAACTATAAGGAGATATAAAACAACTGTATTCATAATTATTGAGGTAAAAGTAATGCTATGATCCTGTAATAGAATTTTCTTTACAAACAAAAAGCAAAAACAAATCTGTATGAAGTTGTTACTGAGTATTCTGACATCTTATTCATAAATCATTTGAATCCTGTAAATGATCAGAAGCAATTGCAGGTTTCAAAAATAAACTTTATTTTGAAGACAGTTTAAAAATGCCCTACAAATTGTTACAGCTCTAATTATTATATACTTACCCACAAATCCTCTAATGTGGAAACTTCCCACTGAAACACAGTGATCCGTGTCTGTCTAAAACAACAACACATTTTACTCCTGAACAGAACTGTTTCAACAAATGTTCAAAGTAGAGATGTATTTATTGCTTATTTACACTAATGGGAATTGGAAGTCAAGAAAAGTTACAATATAGTGAATTACAGTTTACTGAATATGAAAATTATGTGCATACTTTAAAATATTATTAAAAGTAACATAGAAAAATGGTTACGTGGGAAAATTGTGTGGGATGGAACAAGTAGTAACAAGTTTTCAGAAAGACTAAAATAATAAAATACTAGAATCATGCCCTCTGCTGTCTGTGCATCACCCTTGAAAGGGGCCAGGTGATCTTCTCTGCATGATCCAACTTTAGTGTACATGCTGCTGATGTGAGCACCATCTGATTGACCCTTCTGTACTCAGAAGGGCCATGGGTTTATATATTTTCAACAAAACTAAGTTTGAAATATTCGTAGAACACAGATTCCTGAAAGATGTATTGAAACATACTTAAAAAGTTGAAGAGGACACTTGTACCCCAACTAAGGTGCCATGAAAACTATTAATAATTTTATATTTTAATTCTATTTTAGTGTGTAAATTTATACATCCAATTAAGTTTTCAATAGTCTGTGAATCCCATTACTACTTTTATTGATAATGGTAAGTAAAAATCATCTGGGTTGAATACAACTTATCACTGTTTTATCATTTTAATTATGTATATTGATAAAAATTTAGTCGAATTACAAAGAGAGGAAATATATTGCATGAAGAAATTATGTCATAAAACACTTTCTAACATGGCAAGTATACAAATGATAACAGAATAGAAAATGTGAGGCATTTTAAGTTTAATTGGAAAGGACAAAGATGAAAGATGGAGAGATAGTGGAGATCACTTAAAATAAGCACTTTTCTTAAGAAAATTCTGATAAAAAATTTAAATTTCACTATATTATTGTGACATTAAAAATAGACACCTGTTTGATATCATAGACAAATAAATGAAGTCTTTAGAAATCACTCATTCTGCTATTGTAAGAGAAATAATATAGATTGCCTGAGAAAATATTAAAGTTAATATATATATATATATATATATATATATATATATATATATATATTTGAAATGTTTCCTTTTTTGAGTTCTCCAGAGAGTACATTATTTTGCAGTGCTAAAGAGCGCAGCTCCTGGTTTTGCATAATGAATACATAAGTAATGATTTTTATAACTTTGGTGATGTTCCTAATTGCTTTTTGATTTTCTTTCAAATTGTGTCTCTAAATACAGAAAATTTAAATTATTCTCTCTGCTTGATGTGCAGATTCAGCAACCGATTTTCAGTTTTCTTTTCACTTTGTATTTTACATACTTTTATAGCTCATGAGTTTACTCAAAATCAGCTGATAGGCAATTAACATCTTACTCAGGTAACTGTTCTAAAATAAGCTTATTTAATCGTAAGAAATGATTTCTGTAGTAAACACTTTCCAGTATTCTGTAATCAAAATGCTCTCTTTTTAACATATTTTTTTTCTGAATGAAACACACGTCAAGGTCAAACCAATGAATTAGAAAGTATTTCACAAATGTTTTCTTTTAGAAATTAATCTTAATCTATCATTCCCATAATTCACCATAAATAATATATGTACATACATATATACATACTCATAATTTAGATTATAAACATTTCATTTTTAAATAGTTAAAGAGCTATGTTTATTCCTTATCTGTACACTACTGTAATTTTTCCTCTCAAATAATAATCTTAGTTCTTTAAATTTGAGAAGTGTAAGAAGTATAATCTTAGCTCTATAATGCAAGTTGCAGAGTAAAATAATCATTGAGATTTTAGCACATTCAAAGTCTAAGTTCTAGAGTTTAGTCTCATTTCCTGATGAAGATTTTTACAATTTCATACATAAAAATTCTTCATATAGTTATATACTCTGTTAACTTTGATTTTTTTACTATAACAGTTTTTCATGCATGAGGGCATGAAGTTCACATATCTTCAGTTTTTAGTGTATTTTTATTTTTCTTAGTTTAGTCGCAAAAAAGGAATTTCAAGGCAATTTTGAAACTATTCTTTTGTCTTGTAAGAACTTGAAAAAAAGCCATACCATTCAGAATTCTTTCAGTCTCTCGCCTCCTGTCAATGACAGTCAAGTCTACATCACTAAGATTTTTTAGTTGTTTTGTACACAAATATGTACAATCACGATCTCAGTAACGAGGCAGAAAATGTATATTTTTAAGGCTTATTGCCCTCTCACTTGATTATTTTGTTTTGTTTGGGTATGCAGGTTTAATTTTTTATTTAGAAAGAGAAATTTAGTGACACTGAACAAGAATAATAAAACCACCTTTGTATCTTTAAAATGGCGATAGTGATGCTATAAAGTAGTCGTGAAAATCAAGATTTGGCATAAAGGCCCTACGTAGAAGGCTTCCATGTAGATCTCTCACACCTGAAAAATCTCACCTAATGTGATAATGATTATAACAAATTACTTGATAAACTATGTGCCTATAAATACATATTTAATAAAAGTAAAACCTAAGGCTGCATAAATTAACATGCCACCACTTTTCCAGGAAATTTTTGTCAGGGAAGAAAATTTTGTAATATAATTATTGTCTGAGAAAATTTTTGAAAACTGACATATCTCAGTAACAGAATGCTTCGTTGACCTGACCTTTCAGCAAAATGAATCGCGTTGTTAGATAAACTAATTAAACAAGATTGTGATAAATAGATCACTGCTTTATCCACAAAATCTCAGTTGTTATTCATGAATTTTGAATTTCTCCGTTTAAGTGACTGTCCTGCATTATACTTCCTTTTCCCTATTTAGCCGGGCATGGTGGCATGCATCTGTGATCCTACCACTTGGGAGGCTGAGGCAGAAGGATTGCCATGTGTTTGCTGTGTGGGATACACAAGTGATTTTATGACCACAGAGGGAGATTGGACTATAGGGAGAGAGACTGTATTAAAAACAAACAAATAAACAAAAAACAGCCTCCCACCCCATGAAACCTCCTTTTCAGAGGCACAGACAACACTCTTACTAACTTTGTAGGAAAGTTCACACTTGAAAATCATGATAGTAAGTTTTATTCATTTATGTACTATGTTTACTAGACAATTGTACATTGAATATGTGCATTTAAATTTTGTCACAAGTTATGATTTTTCTACATTCATCTTACAAATAAGAAAACATGTTTAATGAAGTCAATACTGGGTAAATTAATGCCTAATTTGAGCTACACCCCAATTTTTTGGTATTTCACAGTCCTGTGTTCCTACTACTAAAGTATTGTTATTGTAATTGTCCTTGGGTCATAGGTTATTCTCTGCAGTTCATTACCTACAGTTACAGAACTACTCTGTAGCATCTTTGTAGGAGAATATTTAATGATATTCATGCACCTTCAGCAATGGCCAAAATCAGGTTCAATTCAATCCACACTCTCAAGTAAGAAACATTTCCTCTCTCCATAAATACTTTTAAAACCCTCCTATTGACATTAGCAGGGGAAAAAATTTATCCATCTAAGAAAAAAAATCCATTTGGGTGAATAGAAATCGCAAGCAATGCACTCGGATTCAGCGAGCTGTTGGAGTAGTACTTTTTGGTCTTTGCTTACAAAGAAGAGCAGCAAAGTATGCCGTGCACTTTGAACTGGTGTCTAAAACAAATAAAAATAAAGTCGTTAAAATTTAGCAATGAATGCAGTAAAGAAAGCAAGCACCAGCTGGACCAGCCATCTCAACCAAAACACGATTTTGGTAAGGAGGTATTTCATGTTGAATTTGCTGAGTCTAAGAATTACTCCATATACACCACCATTCTGGCTCAGAATTGCTTCAGATATCTCACTGGGGCAGGATTAGAGTCAGACACCAGAAACTATTTGTCCTTGAAAATGTATAATACATATTCCCACCTATGAGGTTCTTTTTAAGTAAATAATTTTAACATTATAAATCCCTAATAATAAAGCTTAAATTGGTATGGCTTTGAGTCCACTGCCCAGCTGAGCTGAGGTAGTAGAATAGGCTATCAAGAGCTAATCAAAATAAACAGAAACTAAACTTTAAGATGTTAGATGTTGTAAGTTCACTCAGGGATGACTCAGATGCCAATTTCCAGTTGAGCAAAATCCAGAGGAACTACTGCAGGATTCCTTCATTTTAATGTTTATCTGTACATGCCTTGAATTATAACATGACTCCAGACAAATACCTGCCTTTTCCCAAAGTCTGTTAACTATTGCTGAAAGTTTTCCCCTAATAGCACCTGCAAATTCAAAACTGTGATACTTTTCCCAAATAAAATTTGTCATTTTCCCTCATAAGATTTGATGAATTCTAAGAACTTAGAGCAGACTCACATCCAGCTAAGGAATAAAGCTTACCAGTTATCACTGAGTGGCTCTATATCAGTCTGCTCTTCTCTTTATCCAAACACAACCTTTATGCCAATGTGGCTATTTAAAAAAATGCTTTTTAAAAAATTCATTTCCAGGATCTTCTATCAAGATGTACACATAACTTTGACTGTTATGGATGTGTGTCATAAACTCTCTGCAGGTACAAAATCTTCTCCGGTACAAAGCAAGCACTACCTTTTTAAACATTTCTGTATTGAGTCAAAAAGTAGCCGAATACTTGAGTTATATTCAAAGGGTTTTTTTTAATCAATATACATCACACAGTGTAGACATAAGTCAGCTACTTTTCCATTAAAGTAGTTAATTGAAGGAGCTAAAGTGAATGTGGAAATGTGTTTAATGTCATAAATATTCCACATCTTTCCCCCTAAATTAAAATTAATGTAGAAATTTATTTCATGTTTGAATGACCCCATTGAGTTCTGTCTACTACTTGTATTAGTTTAACAAGTGTAAAATGTAATTGATTAGTCATTTCCTTCAGAATTCGAGAAGGACTTCAACAAAAGAATAAGTGGAATAATATTTATGTACTTAAGACATTTACAGTCTCGTAGAAGAGTATTGACTTAAAGTCAGCATGATCCAATTAAGTATGGATAAACTGAGGCTCAAGAAAGCTGGTTACCTGGCAAGTAAAATATTATCTTTAGTGGTTATTAATTCAGTGAAAATCTAATTGCATCTCTCTCCACATTATTTACTTTAAGCCTCACATTCTAAAATATGAAGGTCTCATATACATTTTCCCCACTTTTATATTCCATTAATTTCCACCCAGAAGAATATCTTGGTCCTTAGGTCCTTCATCCTATTAGGATACTACTTGGCTCTGGTGGTACTTTTTGCCATATGTTTTAAATTTAGCTGAAATAGCACCTCCTTCTGGAAATCCTACAGCTCCCCAAACTCTAACCCAATTGCTTTCAGTCATATTAGCAGCATTCATTTATCAGAGTATTACAGATTATATCATAATTATTTGGCTTGCATATCTACTTAATAGTACAAACCACATAAAGCAGAAAAATAAATTTTTGTTAAATTGGAGAAAAAATGGTGAATATTAGAGTTAAAAGTTAAAATTTTGAAAGTTAAATGTTAAAAATTAGACTTAATCTTGATAGTAATAGGTAGCCAACATTAGAATAAGCACTGTAAAAAAGTAAGATTTATTAATGATCCGAACTATAGAAAATAAAGAGAAATAAGTTTAAAACAAAATGAAATAATTTAAATCATAAAGTCTGCATAAAAATTTTATGCAATCTATTTTTATTGTATCAATAGGTCATAGTATTTGTACCCTCAAAATTGTAATCTTAAATATCTAGAATATAGTTTTATAAATATTTCATATTAATTTCAATTACAATAGTACTGATTATTGAAAAGTTGACCAAAATTTTAGAGAGCATGTTAGAATTACATTATTTTTAATTATTTTGTCTGAATAATAAACTCACATATAAACATACTTGCTTTATATTTGTGTGAGAATTTCAAGAAAAATAAGTTAGGATATTTAAATATTTAAAATGGATATTTGAGATCTAAGAAATTGTCTAATCATTATTTTTCTACATACATCTGTTTTAATAACTTAAAGTTGCATGTATCACTTTTTAAATTCTAAAGTGTTTATCAAAGACAAAATTTTCTTATATTCATCAAAATATTTAAACATTTTGTGAAATAATATTCATCTTGATCATAAGGCAAAATAGACTCAATCAACTTCAATTTTTTAGATCCACAGTGTAATGACCTGTGAAGTTATTACATCGCTTTCAATAAGGAAAAGACAACCCAAAATTAAACATGCTGGGTTCATCAGTGAGCTAAGAATATCAAAACACTGCCCACCTAAAACCTAGAGAGGTAAATTAAGAAAAGCCACAGCTGAAGAAGATGTTTGAGTCACAAACCAGTAGAAATATTTACATGTTAATATTGAGGAATTCCTTGAGGTTGAGTTTGGACTGGGAAGAAAGAAAAAGTCCTCAGGGCTGTTGTGTAGGGACTCTAGCTTCTTTTTAAGGTTTGCCTTTAAGAACCCCTTAAGATCCTAATAATTGAGATTTACTCATACCCCTGTAAAGGAAGAAAAAGAACTCTTATTAACCGCTTCCAAGAACATTTTTAGAAGGGATTAGTTCCCATGGCCAAAAAAGAAAAGGCCATTTGGTTCCTTATGTCTCTTTCCAGCCCTGCTGTGGGGAATGCTGTCCCACCTGAAGGAGCAGTGGCAAAGAAATACTCCTGAAGGTCATGACCCAGGAAACTCACTCACTAGCGACTTATTATAACCTAGGCTTATCGAAAGCCTCTCCTGTAAATGCTTAGCTTTAACAACAAGCTCGAGCACAATAATGATGGATTATAATAGAAACAGCTGCAAGATGAAAACTGTCTGTGCAAGAGATCCTAAAGAATTCCCAAATCAATCAGTGGAGGCAAAAACAGAGTAGAGAAATTTGAAACATCTGGCATCTAATGTTTCAGAAAATATTAAACTCAGCTTAACTCTTAGCCAGTTTGAAATTAATCATCACGCTAAAAGGCTATTTATCAAAACTACCACATGCTAAATCATTTCTGGTTTTTAACAAAATACCGCAAAGTATGCTGAAAGGGCAGGAAGATACACTTTGAAAAGAAAATAAAACAAGAGTCACAAACAAATTCTGGAATTACCAGAGAAGGGATTTCAAATAACGAACATGCTAACAGCTGTAGTGGGAAAAGTAGGCCCTGTGTAAGAGTCTAATAATAAAAGACTAATGTTGGCAGAGAAAAACTGTAATTAAAAATGCTAGAAATAAAAAATAAGTAGATAAGAGGAATAAGGAACAACTTTGGCAATATCACCAGTAGCCTGAATTACATGCAAAAGACTCTACAACACACTAATATTTCCTATGGCTATGTTACAATGGAGGGATATTGGATTATTGTTCAATTTTTCTGTTCCAGGGTTGGGTTGTGTTTGGGATTTTTGTTTCTTTGTTTGTTTGAGGAAATTCCATACCGTTTTCCATAACAGTTGTGCTAATTATTATCACACATTTGGAGTGTAAAAATAAGATGATCTCATAGAACTGGAGTGTCCAATGATGTTTATTAGGGGCCAGTAGGTGGTGAGGGAGGGTTGAGGTATTTTTATGAAGTATTAAATAGTTAGATGGAATAAACTGAGGACTTCTATGGTACAGCTTGAAGACAACAGTCAAATGTGATATAATGTATTTTTGAGAAATACTAGGAGAGTGATTTTGTACTTTCACTACAAAAACTGTGTGAGGTGATATATCTGTCTATAAAATATAGGTATAAAATATAGGAGTGAGATGATTTTACATTCATTATATCTTTATAATATATGTATATGCCTTGGCTAAATTAAACCACTCCATGATGTACATGTGTTTCAAGGCATCATGTTGCGCATGATAAACACAAGTTGATCTACTGATTTAAAAATAATTTTAATAAATTGATAAGCTTTCAGTCTTACTAATGGGGAAGAAATCTCAATATACAAATCACTGATAGAAGGAATGACAACAAATTATGACTAATCATTAGACAATTCCCAAAGGAAACAGACAAACCAAAACTGAAACCACAACAATCACACGGGCTTGTTTATATTAATGTTTGTAGTTTAAAAAGTGATGCAAGTTTACATTGCAAAAGCAGTCACTTAGTCATCCTATACTCATTTTATAAGTGTTTCTGTCTTGCAAGCCATGTTATGCTTTCAGGATTCTTACACAGTAATTTTTTCTTCTAAAATAGGTTAGTCGTAAAATATTTTTAGAATCAGAAAGCTGTCAATATAGAACTTTGTTTATATTATATTTTGATTACTTATGATATTCTTACTTTAAAATGATTGCATGTATTGTCATATTTTCAGAGCATTAAAATATTTTAGAATGCTATTTATATTGTTACATAGAATTTGGAAAGATTTAACTTGTAGTTAATTGAATTCAGCAAATTGCTAATATCAGTGTGTGCATAAGGAGATGTTCATATATAGCTTCTCTTTAATATATAAAGCAATATACTACTACACTGCCCTATCTTTTTATTTCCGTGGCTATTAAAATAGTATTTTTGATACTAATACTATTTATTTGCTTTTTGGTCAACATTTTTCCCTGCAGTGATCTATCAAAGTGTAAGGATTTATACTTTCAGTCAAGTTGCTCTGTTTTATGATTTGAGAACAAAAAATTAATAACATGATATAAATGCATTTTCCTTGTTTCATAAGTCACCTGAACAATTAATGTTCTATAATTACATTTCTTAAATTTTATTTGGATATGTATTTGTAACATTTTTATCACTGAAGTGATATTTATAAAACATTGTATTAATGTAAGGTCACTACTGGGAATAACACTTCTCACCATATCATATTTAATCCTATTTTTGTAAGCATCATAAGAAAAATAAGATTTTTTATGCAGGAACAACAATTTAATGCGTAAGGATACATTCTTTGACTTTTAAAGCCACAGAAAGTTATTTTGATGATAGCTCTTCTTCCGTATTTTCTTAGTCTCATCTCTAATTTACTGACATTTTTCCAGTCTTAATAGGAATTAACACCAAATAATCAACAGAGTAAAGAGACAGCTAAAAAGGTGAGAAAATATTTGGAAACAGTGTATATGGCTAAGTGTTGATAATCTGAATATCTAAGAAACTCAAATGGCTCATAGCAAAAACAATCTGATCAAAAATGGCCACTACGTCTAAACAGACATTTCTCAAAAGGCAACTAGTCAGGAAGGATTGATATATGAAAAAAATGTTCATTGTTGTTAATCATCACACAAAGAAAAAAATAAATCACAAAGAGCTGTTCGTCTATCATAGTGTGAATGGCTGTTACCATTTGTCGAAGATACTAGGAGCTTGTAAGGATGGGGAGAAAATTAGAAGTCTCACACATGGCAGGCCAAATTAGTACGGCCATCAAAGGAAATGATTCAGCTCTTCCTCAAAAAGTTAAAAGTACAATCATCACGTGATCCAATAAGTCTACTACTGGATATGTATCAAAATAGATTAAATTAGTACATTAATGAAGCATCTGTATTCTCAGATGTACTACAGTATCATTCATAATAACCAAGATGTAGAAGCAACCTAAGTGTCATTCAAATAATGAATGGATGAAGAGTGCGATGCACATATGTAATTGAATATTATTCACCTGTGAAAAAGAGGAAACCCTGCCATTTGTGACAGTGTGGAAAAGACTGGAGTCGTTGTATTCACTGAAATGAACCAAGTACAGAAAGACAAATACTGCATGGTAAATGGAATCCATAAAAACTGATAGCATAAAATGTATTTCCCCCCATTTTTATTGTATGCAGAGTGCAATGCTTAATGGTTATAATGAACTTGAGAATTTTGTGCACAGACAGGCAGCATCAAAGTCACATTATGGCAGGGTAACACTTCATTGTGAATATACCACTTCTATCTATGGGTCTGTTGATGGATATTTCAGCATCTCCAATATTTTGGCTATTATTAGCTGTGCTGCTATAGACATGGGCATACATGTATCTCTGTTATACATTTGCTTTAACTCTTTTAGAAAGATACCCAGAAAAATTATCATTGGATCTAATGAAATATTTACTTTCAGCCTTCTGAGGAAACTCCCTACTGCCTTTCATTGTTACTGTACCAGTTTAGAGTCCAATCAGCAACATAAAAGAGTTCCCGGTCCTCTGCAGCCTTGCCATTTGAGTTGCTATTTGAGTTCTTGGTATGTGCCATTGTCATGGGGTAAGATGATATCACAGGGTTGTTTTGATTCACATTTTTCTAATGACTGAGGATGTGGAACAATTTTTCATGTATTTGTTGGCCATTTTTACTTCTGAAATCTGTTCAAGTGCTGTGTTCTAATTGGGACTTTGATTTTGAGGGATCTGTTTTTCTTTGTATATTCCAGTCATTGGCCCCCCTGTCTGAGGTGTATGTGATAAAAAATATTTTCTGGCCCACTTTTCAGTTTTCTCTTCACTTTGCTGGTTGTTTCCTTTGCTGTGATGAACTTTTTAAATTTGATATGGTCCCACTTGGTTTTTACGGAATTCTTTCTTTTGAAATAGAGTTTTACCTGTTCCGTCCTCCAGGAGTTTTGATGTTTTTCTTTTAATATATGGGTCTTCACTCCACTTTGGCTTAAATTTAGTACATGGCAATAGGTGTTGGTCTAGATTCATTCTTCTGCATGTGGTTAACCAGTTCTCCCTACACTGGTTATTGAAGAGGCCGTTCTTCCTCCAGTGTGTGGTTTTTGGCCCTTTATCAAAGGTCAGGTAGCTGAGGATGCTTCAGATTATCCCTACATCCTCAGTTGTGTTCCATTGATTAACTTGTCTGTTTTTGTGCTGATGCCATATGATATGCATTTTTTAACACTGTTGCTTTGTAGTAGAATTCAACATCCGGACTTGTGATGCCACTAGCTTTTGTTTTGTTGCTCAGGATTGCTTTGATTATTCTGTGTCTTGTAGTTTCATGTGAATTTTATAATCCTTTTTCTCTAGTTTTGTAAAAATTATTGTTAGTATTCAGACACAAATTGCATTGAATTTGTGTATTAGTTCTGGCAACATAGACATTTTGTCAATATTGGTAAGTAACACTTTTCCATTTTCTAACATCCTTTTCCATTTTTTTTTTCAATGCAATGTAGCTATCATTGTAGAGTGTCTTTACTTTCTTGGTTAGGTTTATTACTAGTTATTTAATTTTTCAAGGGGCTGTGGAGAATAGGATTACTCTTCTCGCTTCTTTCTCAGTGAGTTCTTCGTTAGAGTAGAAGAAGGCTATTGATTAGTTTGTATTAATTTTGTATCCTGTATCATGGCTGAATTTGTTAATTAGTTCTAAGAGCCTTCTGACGGAGTCCTTATGGTCTTTTAGGTAGACAATTATATTGTCTGTGCATGAGGATAATTTTTCTTTCTTATACATATTCCCTTTATTTCATTCTTTTGCCTGATTGCTCAAGCTGTGGTTTTGAGTACTGTACTGAGTAGGACTGGTGTGTTTGGACAGTCTTGTTCCTGCCTTAAAAGGAAATGTTTTTAATTTTTTCCTATTTAGTCTAATATGAGTGGCAAGTTTGGCATAGATGCCTTCTATCAGTTTGAAGTTTCTTCTGTTTCTGTTTTTCTCATTTTTAAGAAAATCATGAATGTTTATTGGATTTGGTCAAAGACTGCATCTATTGAGATAATCAAGTGATTTTTATCTTTAGTTTTATGTGGTCTTTAGTTTTGTTTATGTGGTATATTACATTAATTGATTTATATATGGTGACCCATCCCTTCATCACTGAGATGAAGCCATCTTGGTCATGATGATCTTTTTAATTATTTGCTGAGTTCTGTTCTCTAGTATCTTACTGTGGGTTTTTGTACCTAGGTTAGTTAGTGAGATTTGCCTATAGTTTTTTTTTTTTTCTTATTAAATCTTTGTCGGGTTCTGGTATAAGGATAATTCTAGCTTCTAGAAATGAATTTAAGAATGTTTCTTCTTTTTCAACTTTATGGAACAATTTGAGAAGTATTGGTGACAGCAGTTTTCTGAATTACTGGTACAATCCTGCATGAATCCAACCAGTCCTGGACTTTACTTTGTAGGTAGAGACTTTATTTCTGCCTCAAACTCTGTACTTGCTATTGGTCTCTTCAGAGATTTTAATATATTCTTGGTTCAGTTTGGGCATTTTGTAGGCCTTTAGCAGTTTTTCATCTTTTTTTGAAACTCTCCAGTTTTGTTGGGATAGGAATTTGTAAAACATGTCCTTATAATTCTCTGAATTTCAGCAGTATCTGATTTATTTTTCCCTTTTTTCTTTCTGATGAGAAATGACACTGCTATGGCTTTTTCTGTCTTTTTCTTTTTCACTTTTGGTTATTTTACTCAGTGGTTTTTCTAACCTTACTCATTCTTTTGAAGAACAAACTCTTTGATTCATTGATATTTTGTATTGTTTAGTTTGATTTTATTAATTTTTGCTCTGGTTTTTATAATTTCTGTTCTAGTATTTTTAGATTCCGATTTTTTTCTCTCTAGGACCATGAAGTATATCATTAAGTTATTTATTCAGAATTTTTAAATACAGGAATACATAGCTATGAATTTCTCTCCTAATCCTGTTTTCCTTATATCTCACAGAGTTTCGTTATGATGCGCTTCTATTGTCATTTGACTCTAGGAAGGTTTTGAATTCTCCGCTTGCTTCTTTGGTGACTCGTCGTTTGTTCAATAATATATTGTTTAGTCTCTATGCATTTGTATAGATTTTGTAGTTTCTTTTGTGACTGATTTCTAGTTTTATCTTGCTATGGTCTGAAAGTATACAAGAAATTATATCCATTCTTTTGTGTGTTATTTAAGTATGCCTTATGGCCAAGGATATAGTCAATTTTGGAAAAAGTTCTGTATGCTGTTGAGAAAGAAAGCTGTATTTTATTGATGTTCAATGGAACACTCTGTAAATATCAGTGAAGTCTAATTGTTTCATAGTATGACTTAGCTCTAGTATTTATGTGACAAGTTTTTGATACTTTTGTCTAGTTGATGTAGACAAAATATTTGTTTATTAATTTTTTTTTGTCTAGTTGGTCGCAGTCTGTTAGTGTTAGTGGGATATTGGAGTCCTCTGCTATAATTGTATCACGGCTTATTTGTCCTTTCATGTTGAATCAGTTTTATTTTATAAAATCGGGTGCCCCAATTTTTGGTTTGTATATATTGATAGTTATGACATCTTCCAATTGAATTGCTCTCTTTCTCAGGGTGTAATGTCAGTCTTTGTCTCTTTTGATGTATTTTGGCTTGAGATCTGCACTGTCTTAGAGAAGCATGGCTATATTTGCTTCTTTTATGTTCCATTTGCTTAAAGTTCTAATCCCCATTCCTTTATTTCAAATCTATACATTTCTTCATGGGTAAAGTGCCTCTCTCGAAGGCAACACCTATTAGGGTTTTTTAATTTTTTAATTCAATCTGCCAGTCCATGACTTTTTATAGGAGAGTTAAAACCATAGACATTGAGTGCTATTGTTGTAGTATATTATTGTGCTATATTATCATATTATTGTGATATGCCTTGTTATCATCTTGTTGATCCAGTGCTATTTGTTTGTTCTTAACTATTTTTAGATCATTCTCCTTTTGTTTTATTTTCCCCCTGGGCTCTTTGATGATGTTAGTCTCCTTATCACTCTCCAAAATTCCTTTAAGTGTTTCTGAAAAGCTTTTTTAGTGGTTATAAATATCTGTAGGGTTTTTTTCAAGGTGTAGAACAAAAGGTGTTTGTTTAGAAACAAAGACAGAAAGATAAATGCTCCCACATTCTGGGAGGGATCCCTGTTGGATTGTCCCCACGTTTTATTTATCACACAAAATTTTTATCTCTCCTTCAATTTTAAAGAATAATTTTGCTGCATATAATAATCTGGGTAGGCATATGCTTTCTTTTAGAGATTAAATAATTTCACTCCATGATCTCCTTGGCTTTAAAGTTTCTGTTGAGAAATTCCAAGTTATTGTGTTGAATTTGTCTCCACTATTTGTTTTCTTTGGCAGCTTTTATTGTTTTCTCTTTACACTAGATGTTTGGTATTTTAATTACATGTCATGCAGAGGCTGTCATTTTGTCAAAATTATTTGGTGTTCTTTGTACCAGAAGTACCTCAATTATACTTTCTTTTCCTAGACTTAGGAAATTTTTTGCTATTGTATCAATGCTTATAATATTTATACTGTTTGGGCTCTCCTCCATTTTCTCTTTCACTCCTGTAATTCTGTGGTCATTCCTTTTTGAGTCACACATTTCTTGTTATATCAAGACATTTAGTTGACTTGTTTATAGATTATTGTTGAGCACATGGCTCAGTTCACCAACCTTATCTTTCAGATGCAACATCTGTCTTTCTAATACTCATACTGACTTTCATAGTTTTTTGCTGAGTTATTCATATCTTGAAATTTATCTGGATTCCTTGCTAAGTCTGTATGAAATGTTTTTGCATGTTTTTTGCCTTGTTTATCTTTTTGGTTGTGTCTTCTATATAATCACTAAGGTTTGTATCAATTAAGATCATTATTTGTTTTGTTAAATGCTATTTAAACTTGTTAAGAACCTCTTGTAAGTATTTGAACATGTCTTGGTGAGGGTGATTGGTCACCAGATCCACTTGTTTTGTGACTTCCTTTTCATTAGGTTCCACTATTTTAGGCTCGTGATATCAGCTGCTGAAGAGTTGGATGTTCTTGCTGGTGACCTACTGCTCAATTTTCCCATAGTTCTGTTGTTGTGGATTATAGATCAAATAGTGCTGATAAACTCTGTGTCTACTCTGGAGGTATCTCCCATTAGATTATGTCTTTCTTTGGAATTTGACTTTGGTTATATTTTGATATTTATGTTCATGTTTAGCCTACTCAGCTATTAGTATTGGGGGATTCTTTTTAACTAATGTTAAGTTGTTTACATATTCTCCTACTCGTTTCAGTGGGTGATGAATGGATTACAATATTGTATGTGGTCTAAGAACAAGCCAATATTAGTATATATTAAAGAACAAGATCAATGCCTATGCACCACTGACAATATGAATAAAAATCCATAGTAATATTATAAGAAAAACAAACTATAGACAACAACTAATGATCAGTTCAATATGCAACTATTCTACTCTACACATTAAAGGTGCAGTGTCCACTATCAACATATCTATCTAAATAAGCTTAATACTGACCTTTCAAAATGTTCCATTAAAGTCAATGCTGTATCACAATCAACAACAAAATAGGCATCTGTATTGCTTACCTAGGCTAAGCCAAAGCACTTAAAAGTATCATTTCTTAGTAGATTAACCACTATCTCTTTAATGGTGGCATAGAGATCAGCAGAGATGATAAAAAGACGTATCAACTACTGACATAACAATCAAATCATAAAACCACTCCACTCTTAACATGAGAAATATGATCTATACTACCAGTAAACATAAGTATTGAAACTGTAAAAAATCTGTTAAAGGCAACACTATATTATTGTTGCTAATAAAACAACACTAATGACAGAGGGTTAGCTTTGCAGGTGAGAAATATAACAGTAGAGCATAGGATAGGGAAAATCAAGACAAAACTTGGACCCTGGACCAGAAGAACATAGATATATTTAAGTAATAGTGGCAAGAGAAAGAAGAAAGAAAAATTATGCACAGTATAGTGAGACTGTCTCCAGACTGTACACAATGTTCATTCAAAAAAAGATGAAGAGAACTATTGACTAGAGAAAGAAATGCAAGCTATCAAATAATAAGAAAAAAAGCAAATCAAAATGAGAAAAAAAAACCCCAAATCTAAAATATCTATAGTGAATCATTGAAGTGAGTCCAAACTCTAAACCTTATCTGTGCTGTCTGGATGGAAAGTCTTTCTCCCCTAGCCTTTGGGTCTTGCTGACATGTGTTCATCTGGTATGGTGGGAGGTGATGTGGTGATGTGACTGTGTTATTTTTGGGTCTTCTGCTCAGTCCTCCCTCTTGGTCGCTGATGAGGCCACGTCCCATTCTTCCTATGTCCCAGTCTGCTGTGATGACTGCTTTCCACCTGAATGCTGTTATGGGGGCTGAGTGCCTTCTCGGTTCTGTAATGGGAATATGCAGTGATGCTGGCCCTGAGATCCAGAGGTCTCTGCCTAGTAACACCCAGTCCCAGCCCTCTGGACAATCATCCCCGGGAAGTTGTGCTTCAAAAGCTCCTGTAGCACAAGATGGGCCCTGGAGAGCTCTTCTACTTTTCAAAATCTTCTGTTAGGCTCATGTCCTTGGGAAGGTCTACAACTTGTTCCCTCATTATCCTTGCTTCCTGTGGGCTGTTCCTTCTAGTCAATAAAGTCTCAACATTCCTGAGTTATGGTGATTCCAGACTTCCTGACCTCCACCACCAGCATGTAGCCAGGCAGCATCAGGTAGATGCAGGCCTGATTCTGAGGCCCTGGCAGGCATTCAGCAGTCAGCAGGTGGGTGAGGAGCTGGATATAGTGCTCTCAGTTTAGCACAAGCATTGCACTTCTTGCAGTCGCTCTGGGGACCGCAGCCTTTAGAGTTCCCCTTTGGCCGTGCCCCAGATCATAGAGCACTGCTACTACTCCATAGCAGGCTGGCAGGGAGTCTTCTCCATGTGGAGCTGCCTTCCCAGAGCTCCCACTTTGCTGCCATCTTCACGCCACTCCAGACCTCACATTTATTACATTATGGTCAACAGCAAAATTAGATCTCTGAGTCTTTAATATTATTATTTGAAACACATTGGCTTGGATTCCATAAAACCTAAAAAAACTGAGGATTAAAAAATATCTTTCCTTTTCTTTAAGCCTACTTTCTGATTCTTATTGAATCAATTAACATGCTCATTTCTTTGTGCCCTAATCTAAATATTTAGAAGGACCTAGGAAATAAATTTTCTGCCCTTGCTGAGTTACACAACCATGCCCAAAGCTTAAAACAAATTAGATGACTTCAGTGGGCCATTCTGAAAATTTTACACAGGGTGAAGGTCAGTAAGCTTCCTTTCTAGGAAAATGAGCAGGGATGTTTATATATCATTGAAAAACATTCAGGAATAGTTCCATATTTCAGAGATAATTTAAAATCACTTGTCAAAATTTGTCAAGTTCTTTATTCCTGAGGGCTGTGACTGCATTACCTAACAAGGCAAATTTGTTTTTCTATCTGATTATGTTTAAGGGTACTGAGATAGGAAATCACAGGTTTTCCAAACTAGACTGGTAGGCCCAGTGCAATCACATGAGACCTTACAATTAGAAAACCTTTTTGACTATAGTTAGTTGCCCTAGTTGCAGGAATCTGTGATTCAAAAGACTGGTCAGAATGATACAATGCTGTTGAATTCCAAGATGGAGGAAGGCAATTCCAGCCATAAAATTTTTCAGTTCTCTAAAAGCTATAAAGTGCAAAGAAAGAAATTTCTACAGAGCCTCAAGAAAGGAACAAAGGCACCTGAGTTTTAGCCGCTAGTAACTTGTATCAAACTTCCAACTTGTAGAAGTTTAAGACAGTGAGTGTGGTTGAAGAAATCTCTTTCCGTTGAACTGCTGTCATTCTGATGACAGTGTTCTTTTACCCCTGACCTAGGCCTCTTCTGCTACATACAATCTTTGTGAAAACACGATCAATTTGTTTACCATTTGGCCTTATGTAAGTCCTACAATATCGCATAGATCTGGCTTGTCTCATCACATATATGCTACCACTGGTAATAGCTACCAATCTTAAGGCATAAATCTGAAAGTTAATGCTTACTATTATCTCTTTAAAACTAAGATATGTACTTATATATTAGGTAAATTAATGATGTGGTATTGCTGTTTTCTATATTTTCAACGTTTCACCAATCCCAAGTGGATACTCAGGCATCTCACACGTCCCTGCTTTATGTCTTTTGTGCAAGGCACAAAGTTAATTTCTGGGAACCTTTGATTCTCATTTAGTATAAAGCCCACACTCATGAGATATTATTCACGACAATAATAGTAGAACAAAAGATAGAGTTTCCAGAAACCACAGAGAAGCTGGAACTTGAGTGCAAAGGTGAACATGAGACCGAAAGTAGAAGTGTTCACCAACTTGGGGCTGGCAGTTATCAGCCTTGGCAGGGTGGTTTGCTGTGTGATGTGCCTTCAGAGGGAGGATTGTAGCTACTGAGGGACAGAAATTGGCCCGAACGTCCCACAGCTAATGGGTTTGTGGACTGTACAATGGACATCTAACCAGGTGCAAAATGGAACTCCTGTCAGTTCCTAAATTGTTCCATGTCACTGAGCTCTTTGTGGAATACTGGGACTTTGAGGCAAATATAGCATAGAAGATTGGGCACCTTCCCTTGCTGTCAGAGTAAAGACTCAGAGTTGGAACTAAGTGATGTTAGGAAAATATTAAGTCATGTGATCAACCCATGAGCAAGTATATTAAAATCTAAAATGTAAATGGCATAAAACGTTTATGTTCCCCTTTCAAGTAGGACCATGCTGTACTTGCTAGAAAGTAGTTCAGTACACAAATTGCTATTCAGCAAGTGAGGATTTTTATAAAATATGCTCTTATGATTCCAATTTTTTCTAAAGTTATCACTACTACAAACATGAAAATTAATGAAGTAACATAGCTAGGTTGTAGAGAACCACAAGATAGGAGTAAATAAGGAAGGGACAGGGAGGAATTTGGAGAAATGGGATGCTGGAGGCAGATGTATTTGTAAAAGAAGGTAAAAATTATCAATTAAGTAGGACATTTTTCTAAGTGAAAGAATGAAGAGCTGGGAATTACAGAAACTTCCAGTCACATTACGGTAAGCACTGGAATTGGGGGTCTGTGGGATCATGTTGAACATTTTGAAGGAAATTTAGGGCATTAGGTTTTAGAGTAATAGTGGAAATAAAGAGTACTAGGCTGAATTTCTTAAAACCATCCAAAAATTAGACTAACTAACAAATTGAAGACTCACAAAGCATATACTTTAATTTGTGCTCTCTCTGATTATTGAGAAATTGAATGAAAAATCACTTAAATATATCAAAGGTAAAATAATCTTGGCGTGAGTAGTCATAAAACAGTAAGCAGAAGCTACTACCTCTTAATTTGCTTCGTATTAAAACATAAGAAATAAGATATCAATTCAAAGGTTAAGCAAAATTATTTGAGGTTACATTTTTATCTGTCTGCATTTCTGAATTGTTTCATCTAGACAAATATTTTTACCTCTTTAATAAACACATAGTTTTAGAAGCAGTGCATATCTTCTAGACGCCAAAGCAGCAATCATAAGACATAGTTTTAAAGAAAAAAAAATAAAAATTCCGTGACAGCACACTAGCAAGGATATCAGTCTGTGATGATTTTTTCTTTCAAATTGATTTTTATGATTCACTCCATAGCCCCATTGTTTCCTGCAATATCCATTTTTAGTTCATTATCACCTATTCAGAAAGTATTTTGATGATTCTCATATGATCTAGCCTCTCATTTACATCAAGCATAGTTTTTTTTATTGAATGTTATCTTTAGATAAAAAGGTTGTCCCATTCATCTACAAACATCTGAGATATACACTTCCCAAAAATTTGAATGCACAAGTCTAAAGATTTTTCCTTGAGTACTACGCTGTTATTCTCATGGAGGGGAATTAAGCAGTAGGTGTTCCCTTGCAATCGCCAAGGTTCATATCTTTCCTGTATTCACCCTAAATTTGGGCACTTTTATAGAACAGTGGGGAAGTCTTCATCTAAGAAGTTCTGTTCAGACGATATTCTGGGCAACATTCCAATGTTTTTAAAAAGTGTCGATGACTGGAGAAAGAATTTAAGTTCCAGGACAACAAGCTACTTTAAGAGGGAGCCTGCTATTGAGTATTAGTTTCAATTTGTCTTCCTAGATCAGTTTGCAGGAATTCATGCTTAAGTATTAGGAGAAGATTCTAAAATACCTTTATGAGTAAAACCCAAACAAAGATTATCATTAATTTACTAGACTGACCACGAGGTTTTATGAAAGCAGCTTGTCATGATCATTGGGTTACTGAAATTTTTGGTGATAGAAAAATGCTTGATGTGCTGTATTGGGAAAAAAAAAAAAACTGCTAGCCCTGTAGATAAACTCAGTAAATTACTCTTCCTGGACACTTCCTTTCTGAATAGAAAAATCAAAAACGAGGATACAAAATGGACCACTATTCTTTTATTATTGCTAGTGTGTATCAAGTAGATAATGTTGGACAACGCCTAAATGGCCAAGAAGAGGTGAAAATCCGTCAATGTTCTAAAGCATCTTTTCAAGTAAGTAAAAGGTACATTCACAGTTGAGGATAGATTATTCCTGCTGATTAGGAGTTAAATGTAATTCTAAGCATACTTACTGAGCCAGTCCTTTCCCAAAATCTCCTTCACTTTTGATTTCTTAATAAACCTCCTAAATGTATATCCATTAAATTATATATTATTTGATTCTCCAGGTTTCTTAATCAGAAATTGCTTTTTTACTCATTTGTAGGATGAACGTCATAGTCAGCTCTCTAAGAAAGGACAGAATCGTGGTTGAAAACAGGTAATTGCTGTATCTGTCTTCACTGATTGGCAATGTCCATCTACCCTCAGCCATGATTCGTGAAATGTTTTATGCATGTGCAGTCTGCAACTTTTCAAGATTCTACACCCAGAAAATGTAGTACTACATGCGATCTGTAGGACATATGACTGTTTCAAATAAACTTCCAGTAGGGAATAAGTTAAAATACTTTCCTTTAGAGTGATCTCCTTGACAAGAGATTAAATTAAATGGACATTAAAAAGGAATTCATGAGTTACCTACCTACGTTTCAGTTTCTTCAGGTAACTCTGCCACTCCAACATCATTAGCATCAGTATATTTCACTGAGGTTTCTAATTCTGGAAATACTGTAACTTCCACCACCTCCACTTTAAGCATGTGGCTGTATGATAATGAAGTCAAGTATGCCTCTTACTTGTAATTATGCTTAATTTTTGTGCGAAGCATTTCATTTTGAAAAGCCATTTTCTTTTAGGGAAAAGTTAGAAAATGCACATTTACTACAGAATCCAATTCAAAGAGAAATCAAAGACTTCTTTTCCATTTTAGAACGTACTTTAGATGATAAAACATGACATCCAGGCCCTTGTGTGGGCTGTGTGTTCATGTACTGTCTTACTGCTATTCGCTCTTACCTACCAGTTAACATCACCAATTTCTTAATTGTTGTGTGTCTTCAGATCTTCATGAGACCTCTGGCCTCACCTTCTCGTCGTTCATCTCATTTTTAATTACACTGAAAACTTCAGTGAGTCACATCTTAACATACCAACCTTTCCCCCTCTGTTTCCCACATGCCCTCCGTTGTTACACTTTGTTTAGCTTGCCCTACTCGCATGGAATGGTCGTACCTCCAAGGCCTAGAAAATAATGACGATACGCATCAAGATATCCTAACGTGATTTATTTAGATAAAATTCATGGTAGTTTAGTTAGTGGAGTGTTAACCAGGGCAGCTTCTGTTTTATTTTATTTTTTTTTTATTTTGCTTGCACTAAATACAAAGAAAAATCAGGCCAGGGCATTGTCCTTGAAAAATCTTCCTAAGATTCCTCTTAAAAATTCTTCCATCTGGGCCTGTAATCCCCACATTTTGGGAGGTTAAGACAAGTGAATTGCAAATTCAAGCTCAGTCAGGACAATTTAGTGACGTAGTGGGACCCTGTCTCAAATAAACAGTACTGTGGTTTGACTCTGGATGTCTCCTGAAAGCCTCATGTATTAGAATGTGATGGATTATCTGTGGAACTATGTGCTGCTGGAAGATGGGGCCTTGTCTGGAGGAGTGGGTTATGGCTGTGTGGGCAGAGAACAGGGCTGTGGCAGACTGGATTACAAGTGTGTGGATTGGGTTACAGGTATGTGCTGGGGGCTTAAGCCCCCAGAGAGAGCAGATCACTGGGAGGGGATTGGGAAGTAATATATATGCTGCTTCCTGACTTCTTTCTGGAGTTGACTTGGCTTCCTACTTGCAATGCTGTGAGGAGCTACCTCTGCTCTGTTATGTCCTTCCATTGTCACCCACGAACAGACTGTGACCTTCTGAAACTGTGAGCTAAAGCAAACCCTTTGCTCTCCCTAATTTGTACGTGTCAGGTTGGGGGCATAGCAACCAAAATAGTAACTAAGACAAACAGGAAAAAATAAAAAAGACTGAAGATGTTTCTCAGAGAAAAGTTCCTATATTCAGTCTCCAGTATCAAAGAAACACCAACAGTCTTTTCCTAAAATGTCTCTTGCAGGTCACTGTTTCCTGTGGCTTGCGTTAAACTTATACACACAAAATCACTAGACCCATCATTCATACTTCCTAAAACCAAAAACAAACCAAGAAAGAAGCAGAAAGTTTACACACACACACACACACACACACACACACACACACACGCACACGCACGCGCACACACACTCTTCTCCAAGGTTGTATACAATAGTCTGAACTTATTATTTGAAAATAATAGTCATAACAAAATAGGAAATATTCACAATAATATATATATATATATATATATATATATATTAATAATTCTTTTCTTAGTGAAAACAGAACTTTCCCATTTGTTCAGTACTAACTCAAAAATGGCAACTGGGCTGTATTTATGTTTAGATATATTCAAAAACTGTTTTTAATGAAATAGTAACCCAACTCTCCACAGCAAATCTTTTTCCTTAAAATATGGATAGTACATTTTATGCCATCAGGTCACTAGGAAAATGACAATGAAGGAGATTGTGAATAGAATCTATAATCCATATAATGGGTATTTTGACATCTTTATTTTCTAGATTGAAAATTGTTCAAGTACAGCCACTACATACTTCCCTCCATGCACAGAGTGTATCATGGTGCTCATTCAGTAACTGATGATTCACTAATAGATTGTCACATAATGGCTTGCAATACAAAGTATTGAGCAATTCACATAAACAACAATAGGATAGATTGAGATAAAGCTCTGCGAGAGTCAGTGGGAGCCCTCCCAATCATATCCTATTTTCAACTTTTATTCGGTTTCTTTTTCTTTAGTATCTATTCTGATTTCTAAATGTTTTATTCCCATGTACTCCCTAGGAAAAATGTTAATATATCCTAGAAGGAAACTCAAGATCTTTGCTGTTTCCAAGAGCTCTTGAAAATTATGTGTCATATTTCAAAGGTTTTTTTTTTCCAATGGGAAGGCTAATGAACTACTACTATTTATAAATAAAGCATGGAATAGAAGATAGATTGCACTTTGTAATTTAAAATGAGTTTTAAATTATTTTTCCCTTTCTCCTTACTTTTACTCAGAGAAAGGCAGTCAATTCAAAGTTTGAAGGGTACTTTAATAGTCTATGACTTTCGTCTTTGTCACTCATTCCTGTGGCAAGTGATTGGTTTGGTGTGAGCATGTGAAGCAACTGTGGGATCATAGGATATGACATAGGGGTTGATGGAAGAGGGCTAGGAATTTTCTTTCATCTTATTAAGCTCAATATGGAATAATCCCTTTTAATGGACATTGTCTTTTGTATTTCTGTGGTTATAGTAGTAACCAGCCTAAGGACAAATAAAAAACACCCAAAGAAGCAGGAAAGGAAGATGATCATGATTTGATACCATTACACTGCGGTTGTACTGTTAAATTAACCAGTAATAAGATCACTTTTCCTTGAATCTGGTGAGGTACAAAAGAATTCTTCCTCATCATTTGGTTTTTATTGTCATCATTGTCTTTCTTGCATTCAAAATCACTTGAGCAGATATGCAAAATTTTGCATCTGAAATGTTCATATCTAATTTCAACCCATGGTACCCACTCTCCACCTAAGATTGTAAAAAATAATGTAACAAATTTTACATTTAAAAACATATTTGAGAAATTATATTTTCAGTTATTGAAAGACACTCTTGTAAAAATACAGTTTACTCAGACGTGCTACTTGCCATCATGGTAATACATTTGAATCTTTCCAAAATATTGTGATTAGAATATGTAAATTACTAAGAAGCACTTCAAGAAATGCATACAGTGTGGCTATCTTAGAGTAAGCTAAGATTTACAAGAGTATAAGAGCTAGCTGTGACTAATTCCTCGTATTTAGTATAAGTATTCCTTACTATCCAATAAGCATTTATTTATTCCCAAAGCTTGTGGGATACTTCTAAGGTAGTGGTTAAGGACTGATCTGGGTTACAAATAGCATTGCAACCTAACTGGTTTTGTGATGAAGCACTATCTATTTACTAGCTCAAATGCTCAGAATTCTCCTCCCTGAAGTGGAAACATGAGTGTTTCTAACTCATAATTGTCTGTGGTGATGTCTAGATGAGAATAACATTTTGCACATGAATAATACCTAAAGCACAATAAATACATTATTTTGAAATGCATATTGTAAGGTGGGTTATGAATTTGGTTTTACTTTCTTGTATGAGGTGATAATACAGCTACCAGGAAAGACTTACTTTCTAATTTCTTTTGCATATTTAGACCAGTAGCATGAAATTTAGTTGGTAGCATCAGCAAGTTATTTTGTTTTCATATCAGATTATTAAGGTGAAGTGATTATCTTGTGAATCCACAAAGCAATTTTATTACTCATGTTTACCTACTCGTAACATTCTCTCTAAACACACAGTTGAGGTATTCGAAAGTTTCAATCTCAAAACAGTGAAAGTACAAACACTTCTGAATCATAATGTGAGATTCTAGATTAGAATTCGTTCAAATTCAGAATTGATTTTTCCTTGAATTCTGAGACAAGTAAAACATTTTTATGGTAAATGTAGACCACTGTTAGGTAAATTGCATTTAGAGTGAGAAAATTACAATACTTTTCAAGAATGGATAGCTTTGTGGATTTATGTCCCTTGACAATTTTAATTGACCTGATCTTCAGTATAACCTAAAAATCATGCCCAAGGAGAAAAATTATGAACCGGTTGACTTTGCCTTTCCAATGCAAGTTTCCTTTCAGGCCCCATTCCTTCTCATCTGAACAGTAAAAGTGAATCATTTCTGGTGCTACACGGACATGTAAAGGAAGTAAAATATATATCACTGACATGCTGAAAATTGTGTCTTTCATTCTAAATTTTTTTCTGAGTGAATCTATGACCAAAGTCAGTCTGTACCATTCTCTGACTGGGCTTGCTGAGTTAGCGTGTAGGCTGGAACTCTCATGGCAGAGAAAAGAGTCAGATTATTATCAAGAAGGGCCAAAAACTTTTCAGTAAGGCAGCCGGTGTGCAGACTCATGATCACTGTCTACTTAGGCTGTTTAAGTATTGTTTCATTTTGACAGTGTGCTCCTCGTGTCCTAACCCCTCTTCTCCTCAGGGGCTTGGCAGGAACCCGAAAAGGGGAGAAAGGTAAGAGCTAGACAGTTTTGAAATGCCAGGACCAAGGGTACGCAAATGCCAATGATCAAGAAAGCTGAAAATTGGCCAGCAATGGACTACAAACTTCCCACTTCTTTTGTAAGCTTAAATCCATGATACTCCTCTGGCCCATCCAATAAAAATCGCTGGCACACAGAGATTTGGTGGAGAGAAGGACATTTTTTTTTTTTTTGCAAGATTATTTCAGCCATTCCCCTAAAGCCAGTCTTTAGTCAACCTTTTCCCCTACAAACCACAACTGGTCACCACCTTTCATATGAGGCTGGCAGTGAAAAGCAGAACCTGGGAAATCGGTAACAAAAGAATAAAAAGAAAAAGTAAACATGGACCAAAGAATTACGTGATTTTCAAACTCAGCAGAAGGCTGATGAGGAAAAGGAACCAAAGTAAATTCAACACATTCCACAAAAGAAAAATACCAATCAGTCTTTTCACAGATAAATGAGGAAAAAGGAATCTTGTGGACTCTCAGCTGCAACGTAAGTTACCTGCCATCTTCTTTGTATTGATGTCCAATGAGTGGATAAGTAGAAACTTTTGAAACTAAAATCGATGAGTTTCAAACTACTATTAAAGTCTCAAGTAACAAGTTGTACGCAAAAAAATAATGTTTGCTCTCTGATATTACTTGACATTTAAGAAGAAATCAGAGAAAGTTTATAGTTTTGATATTTAGAGTTGAATGTTGTTCTACTTCGGATTTGAAGTATACCCCCGAAGCCTCACGATCCTATGGTTATTGTAACGGGTTGGGATTTGGGGCCTGGCTGGAAGGGACAGATGCTTGGGGAAAGGCTGAGAGGGGCATGTGCTAGTTCCACCCTTCCTCCCTTCCTCTCTCTGTCCCACCGTTCTGTGAGCATCTCTGTCTCCTGGGCAGCTCTAGCTCTAGCTGCATCCCGACCATTTCATTCCGCCATCTTCTAGCTGCCTACCCGTGAACAGAATGAGGCCTTCTGAAACTGTGAGCTCCGATAAATCTTTTCTCCCTACGTTGGGGGTGTTGGGTATTGAGTCATAGTGATGAAAAGGCAAATAAGGTAGGTATTGTACCATTTACCAACCGAACATAGGAATCACGGTATATTATAAGACATAAAGTGAATTGTGTTTGTATGTTCTAAGTATAATATGATCACAGCACCAGAAAATAAATATTTCTGCCAGGTATGGGGGGGGGGGCGGGCCTGTAGTCACAGCAGGAGGGGAAGCCTTAGGAGATCTCAAGTTCAAGGCTAATCTAAGTTACAGAGTGAAAGCATATCTCATAAAGCAAAATAAACCAAAACTGAATATTTCTATACTGATGTTGGAGATAGATATATGAAATTTAGAAAGAAATGTAATCAGAGCTTCTAGAAGGCAGGACTGTATCTAATGCATCTTGCATACTTAACATCTTGCACGCTCACACAGGCAAATGAATGAAGTTGAACTTATAAAAGTTGGGGCGAATGGCTATAAACAGAAGGAAATTTGCAGTGGGCTTTTCACATTTTAAAGGTGCTCTCAGAGGCTGAGCAGAAATTTGGAAGGTTTAGTACAGTGGAGCAAGTGAGAAAATTACAAAGGAAGGAGATGTTAATTGTTTTGCAAGTGTTGTAACAACGAGTGCGTGAGATTCTAGATGCTGTTTCCTAGATTGACAGGTAAAAGGGATGTCAAGGAAAGAAGTGTAAAATTTTAGAGTTTTAGAACTCTGCCATTTATAGGAAAAGAAAGTTGTTGATTTTGTTGACCGAATAGAGTAGGTCGTTGCAAAGAGTGGGGTGGTAAAAACAGAGAGGTTCACGTCAGTCATTAATCCAAAGAAAGTGTGTTCAGATATTTCAGACAAGGCTCTGATTGTATTTTACTTGGGTTTTGAATGGTGTTCTCTTGTTAGAGTATTAGGACCTTTGCAACTTATGAAATGTTGGTTGTAATTGAAATGGATTATTTCTGGAGGAAACAATTTGGTCTCAAGGGAGCTGTGACTAAATGCACTTTGATTCATGTGACAAATAGAGATGTCTCTCTAAATTGAATTTTGCTGTTTATAAAGAAAATACTTCATGTAAATATGTAGCTGTAAAGGGTAATCTGAAATTATTATTAAAAAGGCTGTTATGTGTATAGTAAACCACTTATGTTACCGAATCACATGAAAATATAAGGAAAATTATTGGAAAATAATAAGCTAGAAAAAGATTATGTTTGAAAGAAACTGGCAGTTCAGAATGTGTCGATTCTACTTCTGTGTCTCCCGTGTCATTTTAGAGACTGTTCTGAGGAGTTTTTCCTAGGTCATGTCACTTTTTATAGAAGTCAACCTTCTGGTGAATTCTCCTTATTGTGTTGAATGCTTTCTCCAAACTAAAGATAAAGTTTGTTCTTATCTTTGTTTTTCACAGTATTTTCAAGTTTTGCATGGTTAACGCTCACATGAAAATTTTGTAAACACTTTTCTACTAATTACTTGTCATGAAATACAGACACTGCAAATCTCTTACCTAAGGTTTGGATATTTATGCTCGGTACATAAGGAGACTAGATTTCCCAGCCTCCACATAATAACAGGTTTTATCAGTTTAGGAATGAGATTGCACCACTGAGGCCACAGGATAAACAATATTCTGACTAAGCGTCATGTAATGCCTTGGTGAAGGTATTGGTAAGCTTCTAAAATTTGTCACTACTCATGGCATCTTGTTCTTAAACAACTATGTTTCTGTTGAACCAGTTTTCTTTTTTTTTTGAGACAGGGTCTTGCTTGGTAGCCCAGGCTGGTTCTGAGCTCACAATGTAGCCCAGACTGGTCCCGAATTTAGGGCAATCCCCTTGCCTCAGCCTCCTGAGTGCTAGGATTATAAGCATGCACTAACACTCCCAGTTTCTGTGGTCCTGGGGAATAGAACTCTGGTACTTAGCACTTGCTATGCAAGCACTTTAACTGCTGGGCTATTCCTCCAGTCTCCTTTGAACCAGCAAGATCCACTTTGATCATAGCAGCACTTAAAAAAAAGCACATAGTTTAGCATACCTTTTCATTTGCAAATGTTGATTTAAAAACTCGTGGAATCAAACACATAATAGTGAAATCTAAAGTGTTGAAATGTAATCATATTGGCAGAAGTTTAAGTATGCAATTATGTACCTTTCATAAAATTCTGAGAGATCTAAGCAAATCATATATTCAAAAAAACATTGACACTGGTGGACTCAGTGGTTAGAGCAGAAACAGGTCTCACTTCAGGGGAACTATTGTCTAGTGGGAGAAAGTGTCACTCAGACCAGGCTAATGGAGGCTAAGAGCAGGGCTAGCAAAAACTTCGAGGAATTAAATTGAAAATGTCCACAGGCAGACCAGCTGACACGAAGGACAGTTGGCAGGCTCTAACCAATCCATGAGCATGGCGCATTCCGGATCCTGAGGTACCAGAGATGAAAATGTTTCATACAGGAAAACAGTTGGCAAGTGTCAGATGAGGGCAGGGAGTAGTGAAGATTTCAGCAAGGGTGGGTCACATCCAGTTTTTTGTTTTGTTTTGTTTTTAAGTCTGTGATAGAGAAAACCATGACTGCTGTAAGGGTGGGAAATAAATCAGGACACAGCACAAGGAGTGGAGTGACTGACACTCAGGAACTGGAACCTACATGAACAGAGGTAGTACCTGTGGAAAGGGATAGAGGTATAAGATAACCAAAACCTAAGGAAACTCTAGAGGAGACAGAAGATCCACGTAGCACTGGCAACAGTGTGACATCCCTTGAGGAGATCAGACGCCAGCTGCCTCTCGACCCCTTGTTCTTTCTTTCCAAGATGAAGCACCTGAGAATGGGCGTACGCTGACAGGTCGCCTAAAGACGGAGTTGGGTGCACTTGCTAACTCTAACTTAGTTAAGAGGTCTTTCCTGGGAGCTGCAAAATCTAACTCCCTTCCCACCCTCAACCCTGGTACACTCTTTTTCACACTTGAATCATTGTTATTTCTCTCATATTGGCCAGGATAGTGGAGGAAAAAAAGCAAGTTAATGCATCGGCATTTAAAGTTTAGAATCAATTCTAAGTAGATAATATATTTTCTTTCCCAAATATGGTAAATTCCCTCCTTTCAGGGATCTCTTCAGAGCAAAGCTACAGTCAGAAACTTGGTTTATATATCTCTCTATCTCTTGATACCCTTCACATTTTTAGCATCGCACTGCAGTAAGTGTCATCTTAGCATCTTAGTGTCCCCCCTGGAACATGGCAGCCTCCTCAGAGCTGACACAAGCAAGTTTTTTTTGACCTACTTCTAGTTACTTAATACCTAATACAGTGCCTGAACCTAAATGATTATATAAATAATCATCTGTGGGATGATACATTGTACAAAGAATAGAGCAACAATGGGAAAGAGAGGCTGAGGACTCAAGAGGGAAGTAGGGAAAAGATACATAAGGAAGTTTCACACCTTGGTTAAATTTGTCAACTCAGCGTTGGCAACTGAAGGAGATGGTTGGCACCTGACACTTAAATAAGTACTGATATTAGTATAAATATTTATATATTAATTTGCTTTCCTTCTAGATTTGTCTATTAGAAGTCTACATAAAAAGAGTGGTCTCATTTAATCATATTAATGCATTGAAAATAAACCTCTTTAATTATTTATTGGAGAATTGTAAAAAATATTTGGCTAGTTGTTTGGGTTCTTTCCACATTGAAAGAATCTTAAGAAGCGTCTCCGAGTATATAATGATTTAATAAACACAAAGCTCTTCTCAAGCTGTATTTAAAGCCAGTGTAAAAAAGAAAAAGTCGGAAGAAGCTAAACCCAAACTAAAGGATTCAAGACAAAAATCTGATGAAGATTAAACAGCTGAGAGAAAGATCAGTTAAATATTCTTTGAGACTATAAATAAACCTTGTGTATAAAGACTATCTCAGACATTTTAATTAAACTATCTTATTGAGATTTTGGAAAGTGTACCTATTCCTATAAAGAAAGCTAAGTTTTCTGAGCTCTTAAAAGTACCATAGCGTCTGGTTTTCTCAGGTCTACCCGACCCCAGACTGTCCACACCACAGTCAGCAGGATCCTACGGATCCTTGCATCCCCCGCCAGTCTGGTATGTTCCTGGCATCTGTATTTGAAACTTCGCCAAATAAAAGTGTCTCACAGATAAAATGCATTAATCAATACTACAGTTCGTGTATTTTTAGGACTAAATTAGGCATGCTTTGCCAAATTTCCATGCACTAATTACTATTATCTATTTTGAAAAGTAGATACGGACTTACAAAGATCAACTTACAAATGAATTTTTGGCAGAAAAGCTGCATGTCGATTGAACTGTATCTACAGTTTTCCTGAATATTTATGCTTCACGGGTTGCTTAGAGTAAGCTAGTTAAATCCAGTCCTACCACTGCTACTTCAAAGATTCTTGCTCTCTCCGTAAAATTGGCAGGAAGCGACAGCGGCCTAAGCCAGCTAGAAAGAGCCGCAAATGCGGGCATCTATCTCTGCTCAGGAGCCTTAACTTAGATCCACTAAACTAGTTTCAGACTTTTTCTTCAGCTCTGTGTCAGAGTACTTTTAGTAAGAAGCAGAATCTCTGGCTGACTCTGGGCAAAACTTTCAGGCTCTCCTTCAGCCCCTATGTCAATCTCCAACGGATATACACGTGTTTTAATGAGTCTGCTAGGCCTGTCAGATTTTAGGAATGTTTGCTCAGCGTTAGCAATTGTTGCTAGGACTCTGTTCTTTCTTAACTTGCTCCTGTGGGCTCGTTTGATAATAACTGCTTTCCCAAAACAGGCACGTAGTCCATTTTATATGTGCCTTTCTGAAGCCTGGGTATAAAATATAGATATGACAGTCTGAGATCTCTTTAGGAATCATTAACCAAGTTATTTTTTAACCCATGATTCACAGATATAGCTAACACATATTTGTCGGTTTTGTTCAAATGTTATTTTCTTAAAATCATGTCTACCGTTAAAATACATTTTGAAAATTGAAAATCAAGTTAGCGATTATTCTTTCTATGTTCACAAGATACATTTCTGATAAAATAGTTTGGGAAAACCTATTTTTAATTCAGTCTTCAGAGGGAAAATGTGAATCAGTCAATAAATTAGTTTATAATTACAGCTACATAGTGTTTCAATATTTTATTCTTTATATCCACTAATTATGCTATTTCCATAACAGAAACATAAAGGTGGAATTCTGATGAGCCTTTATTTGTAAAATGATATAAATTCCTTATGTTTTTAGACAGTATACCTCTTTGTAAAATAGGCACACATTTGTCTGCCTTTAATTTAATGCATATTTAGTGACTGTCATGAATAATGACTTTTCTCTGATACTTCCGAAAAAGAAAGCTAAAAATGTTTATATGTATGGAAATGCGTAACTCTCAGTCCCTATAGGCGATATAATAAAATGAACTTGTAATGTAATAGCCTGCCTTTGTCTAGAACTGTAATGTAACTTGAAACAAATTATTTAAAGTTCCTAAGGATTAATTTTCCTATCTATATTATATATAATCTTAATGATCTATTACAGAATGATTAAGAGGCATCTTTGTAACAGCCAGCACTAATGATGTCTTAGATTGATTAACATATAATAACTACCAGCCCTCATTAGCATTAAATTTGTTTACTCATTTATTAACATACTCAGAACATTATTTTGCTACTGATAAACTACAAGACAAGGAAATTCCACTCGTGCATGTTCTTCACATACGCATATCTCCAAATAGCTATTGTGGTGTTTTTCAACTATCGTTTATTGTCCACTGTAATATTTTATTCTCAGGGAAAAAAATGAATATGTTAATTTTGACATCATAGCCTATCACACAAAGAAAAATCATTTCACCACCCACTTTTTTAATGTTATTGGTGTTTCAGTATGTGGAAAAGAGGCGTAACCATTAGTTTTTGTAGTATTTTGCTGAAATCTTAAAGCTTTTGACAAAGGAATTTTGAGATTGCTGTGGTCAAAATTTATCATCGAATACTCAAGCTGTACCCAACTGTGTATGGCAATAGACACCTACTCTTGTATGTTAAAACCAGACAGTACATAGGTGTAAACAAAATGATAGCAACGTAGGCTCTTTTCCTTTTCTTGTGTGAATGATCCTGGGAACTTTGAATTAAGCTACATTCCCAGGCACTTTTTATTTTATTTTATTTTTTTATTTTGAGACAGAGTCTCACTAAGTTGCACAGGGTGGGTTGGAACTTACGAGCCTTCAATACCTGAGACTCAGAGTGCCTATACCCCAGGTGTGTGCCACTAGTCCTAGCTATTTTTCAAACCAAGAATTTTGATATTTAAGTACATTAGTAACTTTTTAAAAGTTGTACAGCATAAATAAAATATATAATACATGATATGTATTTAGTAAAGGCCAAAAGCAGGTTTTACCCACCTCCTAGTAATTTTTTGTTTGAACTAATTTGGCCTGAAATAAGCCAGGGTGCCCATGTGGGCTCCCAGGATGGTACCAAAGGCAGCAATGATTTTTGGATGTATGATTGAACTTTACTCAGATGCTTCCTCTTCATGGACTAGTGGAGCCAGGAATCCTTTGAATGACAGCTGATATTTTCAGAATCATCATTTCTAGTAACCAACAAATGAGAAGGGGGGGATTCTAATCTAGAAATTATCTCAATAAGAATTTTCCAATTTAGGTTGATAGATGGCTCAACAATAATTCTTGTAAAGCTGATTATTATGAGGTGGTATGACTATCTTGTTTTAAAAATTCAATAATAGAAAGGTTTTGTACAAAGATAGCCCCCATACATGATGGCAGGGGGACGGAATCATGGTAGCGACAGAGTAGGAGCTCTGGGAAGGCAGCTCTGCATTGACTCAGTCCAGGAGGCTGAAACAGTGGACAGGATAGCGGAAGATCATGATCTGAAGTGAAGCCAGGGGTGGACATCTGAGCCTGTGGACAGTGGAGGGACTCCATAGTGAGTGTGTGTGCAAGATGGAGAAGGCTGCGACCCTACCCCCTTCCCACCTGCTCAGACCTAAATTTCTGCTAGAGTCCCAGAATTAGGCCTACAACCATGAGTTGGTGCCACACCAGGGAGTGGTGCAAGATGGAAAATCAGGCTGCATTGTAACTCAAGGACTTGAGACTCTATTAGCTGGAGGACCAACATATAAGTGGCAAGGCCAGGGAGGGGAGAAGAACCTTTGGATATTCTGAGTAGCTGAAGATTTGAAGGAGAAGCTTGTGAAAAGAATTCCCTTTCCCTTAGACCCCAGAAGCTAGAGAAGCAGGGCTTCATGAGAATATTTATCCTGAGCTTGGCCTTGAGTAGACAGAGGTATTTGGGTTGCAGGGCCACCATTGATACATACTCTAAGCACAGAACTCAGCTGGCTTTGGCTCCCCACAATCTCATACAAAAGAACACTGCACACAGGGTCACTGGAAGAGCAGGGACTGGCATCATTAGGAGACAAAGAGGAGGACTGAACATGGAAACCAAGCAAAACATAGCCTGATGGCTGCCACTGCGCTGCCCCTTCCACCCATCAGGTGAACAGTTGTGGGCAAAGTTGCAGGGTTGAGACAGAAAGGATTCCCATGCAAATACCACAAAAAACTTTGTTTTGACTTTGTATTCAAATCAGTGACTCTCTGTAGGTTTTTTGGACTTTTCTTCTGGGTTTGGTTTGGTATTTCTTCTTTTGTTATTTGATAGTTTTTACATTTGTTTCTCCAGTAATTCTTTTTGCCTTGTTTGAAAAGACTTCCTATAGACTCTGGAGACATTCTCCAGTTTTTTTCATATTTCTCCTAATTTATTCTTTCTTTTGTCACTATTGTTTCAATATATCTATTTTCTTCTGGTCTGCATTTAGAGTTCTGTCTTGCATATCCCTGTCACATATACTCTTGTGATCTTTTTTCACCTATGAAGCTAGTCATTTTGCCCTGTCTTTTTCTCCCTACTCCTACTTTTCTTATCAATACTATTATTAAGTATTGACAACTCACAAGCGCATTTCTTGGACTATTGGGAATCAATAATTTTATGCATTTATTTACTCATTTATTTGCCATTTACTTAGACATAACATATTGTATTAGGTACTTGTTCATTTATTCATTGTTGGGACAGAATACCCAACATCCACAACTTAAGAGAAGGAAGATTTATCTTAGCACACAGTTTCAGAAGGACACACACAGTCCATTCATGAGAAGACAGCAATAGTAGAAGCACATGGTAGAGGCCTAGTTGGAGAAAAGCTCTTCACAGCGTGACAGACAGAAAGCCAAGTGAACGAGGAGCAAGGCGATGTCAGGAGACTAAAGTGAAGGCCAGAACCTTCCCAAGAAGAAGCTGCAACAATGTTTCTCTTTTATTTAGTCCAGTACCTGATAAGTCCCTGAAATGTTTTATGAGAACTTGATAGAACATGTAACACCAGTTCTTCTCAAAATGTTCCATGAGATTGAAAAAGAAACAACATTGCCGAACACTTTTCCAGAAGAGAGATTGACTCTGATACCAAAACCAGACAAAGATTTAACACGAAAAGTATAAGCCAATTTCCTCAATGAAAATAATGCAGACATCCTCAGTAAAATACTTGTGAACAGAATCCAAAAAATAATTAAAAAGTTCAGACACTGTGATCCAGCTGGCCTCATCCCAGGAATGGACAGATGGTCCAGCATATGAAAATCAATGAGTGTAATACAGCACAGAAACGAAAGCAAGGACAAATATCACATGACTACCTTAATAGATGCAGTAAAAAACCTTGAACAAAATCTTACAGCTATTCTTGATAAAAAATCCTGATGAAAATAGGTGTTAAAGAACCTTACCTCAAACTGATAGATGCCATTTATGCCAACTACTGGCATGCCAGCATTATGCTACATAGGGAAAAATTGAAAGCATTTACTTTAAAGTCAAGAAGACAAAGGTCGTCACTCTCACCACTTCTCAATGTATTGCTTGTAACACTCGCCACAGCAACCAAGCAAGAGAATGAAATAAAGGGGATACGTGTAGGGAAGGAAGAAATTAAACTGTCCTTATTTGCAGACAACATAATTCTCTACATAGCAGGGCCCTAAGATTCCACCAGAAGATTTGTGAAACAAATTACCACATTCAATCAAATTGTAAAAAATCAACAACATTCCAATACAGTTGCAATGAATTCATAAAAAATTAGAAAAAAATCCAATTCTTTGAGAATGAGATTTAAGTCATAATTAAGTGAGAATATTGCAGTGGCACTGCGAAATCATTCTGATGCCTTGCAAAAATGTACGTTTGGTAAATCTAAATGAAAAATATTTTTAATTTTTAACAATCACTTTCTAGAAAAAGGCTAAACTTAGTTTTATGCATTCTGTAGTTTTTGATATGATACTGTATACCCAAATTATTTTTTGATGCCAATTTTGTTTCTAAGGTTCAATAATATATATAAAGGACCACGCAGGCCAACATAAGAAACTAAGGTGGAAAAAGTGCATTTTCACCAAGTTAAACATGCATTTGCTCAAGTAAAAGAAACAATCACATATCAGAGTATGTGTTAAAATCTGAAATGTCTGTGTAAACTGTGGAAAACAAATTGTTTTCCTTAAAAAAGCATTTTCAATTTTTTTTTTACTTTTCAAAAACATGCAACTTTCCTCAATTTTTAAAAATAAAATGTCACAGTATATTGTCATAGCCTTTAGCATACATTTAAAGATTTTAATTTAAAAAAGCAGATACACTAGGTGATCTGCATACAGATTTTCCTGTAGAATCACCATCCAGGAGAGGATCATAACATGCTGTTAGAAAACCGACCGGAAGCGGTGTTACTGCTTTATCAAGGTGAAGATAATTGGGAGGAGAAAAACAATTACATTTAAATCTAATACATCCACCTGGAAAATCTTGAATCAACTTAGGGAGATAATTAATGTAAATTTGCATAAATTAAGAAAAATGCATGTCTGTTCCTGCTCTGAAAAATGTAGGCATTTGCTGTGTTTAAAGTCAGTGACATATGTTCATATGTGTATTTAAAAAAGATCTGTGAAATTGAAAAGCGTGCTAATTTTTCTATGTGGATACACCTACAGACAAAAGGGCTGACTTCATAGCCTTCCTAGTTCTTGGCTTCCAGTATTTCAACTGGTCCTCCCTCTTTTCACATCATTATTACTACTACTACCTAGTTAACTACCCTTCAATAAGATTCTTAAAGAAAAAGTGCTGTTTCTGTGCTATTCTATTTGCTTATGGTCATATTTAATTTTTTAAAACAAGGTTGCAGTTTTTAATTGTTCTATTCCTGCATTTTTTTGCTGGTGTGGAATAAAATCCATTTTTTCTCTTTTTTCCTGTTACTTAATATTTCAGCTGCTTCTAAATAATTCTTGTTATGGTGCTGTGGAATGTTTTGTAGAAGTTGTAGAAGATTAATTAGATTAATTTAAAACCTTGCTTGAAAACCATATGTTTTGGTTATTTTTATTAAATTGCAAAATTGAAAAAGTTTTAAAAACACAATTCTTTATAGCTCTTTAGTAATTAAATACCTAAGAATAACCGCTACAGTGAAAAGTGCATTCAGTTGAAAAAATAAATGCCGGAGACATTAGAGAATGGAAAGTTATTGGCAAAACCAATAATGTCAAAAATACTTCCAAAACTGATAGTCTGATTCACTGCAGTCCTTATCAAAATAACAATGTTATTCAAGAACTAGGAAAAATAATCCTAAAATTCACATGGTTTCAGAAGAGACCCTCAAAAGCTGATTTAATATTGAGCATAAGTCAAAAGCAGGTGGCATCATGATTTCAGACATTAGGTTATATCACCAAGCTTCAGTGATAGAGACCATATGTTGCTGGCAGAAAAGGAGACATATGGATCTACAGAACACAATTGAGTGTACACAGACAACCTCAAGGAGGTCATCCATTTGATCCTTGATGAACAGGCCAAAAACATGCACTGGTGAAAGAGCAGCCTCCTTAACGGATGGTGCTGAGGACCTGGTTATCCATAGCCAGAAGAAACAGTCCAGACCTACACCTTTCTCCTGCACCAAAATCAAATCAAAGTGGATCCAAGATCCAGATATTAAAGTGGAAACACCAGACCTTTGGAGGGCATAATAGAAAAAACTCTTTAAGATACAGGAGATATATCCAAAAGAGACCAAAACAACATAGAGATATATGTATACCCATGTTCATAGCAGCACAACTAACAATAGCAAAAATACGGAAGACACCAAAATACCCATGAACAGACCAGGGGATACACAAACTGTGGCATTTATACACATTGGAATACTGTGCATCAATAAAGTCCAGTAGCATGGAGGCTTTTGCAGGTAAATGGAAGAAACTAGAGAACATCATGCTTAGTGAAGTGAGTCAGAAGCAGAAGGCGAAACATCGAATGGTCTCTCTGATATGAGAGACCCAGATCACAACTCCTATGGAACTTAAGATGAAAGACAAAGTGAAAGAGGGGAGTAGGGTGGAGGAGGAGGGAAGGAGGGGTGGGTAGGGGGAAGGACAAAAGAAGAGTGGAAAGCCCTTGTCACCTTGACAAGATATGTATGTGCACAAAATGCTCTACTCCATTTTAAACCTTGAATTTTGCACGTATACATATCAATAAAATGTGGGAAAAAAGATACAGGTGTAGGCAAGGACTTTCTAAATAAAATACCTGCTACAAAGGAAATAACCCAATTACTAACAACAGGGGTTACATCAAATTAACAAGCTTCTGCTCTCAAAGGCACCAGTCATCTGGGTAAAGAGAGAACTGACCTTATAGAGAAAAGACTTTTTGCCATTTACTCCTCAAAGAGGAAAATATGTAAAATATACAAAGAACTTAAAAAAATAGGTTCCTTAGAATAAAAGACCCAATCAAAATAGGTCATAAAATGAATGGATTATTCTCAGAAGAAGTACAAGTTGCTAAAAAAAATACTTGTAAAAATAGTCAGTATCTTTGGCTATAACAGAAATGCAAATCTAAACAACACTGCAGTTCTATATTACCCCAGTGAGAATGGCTGATATTGAAAACTCAAAAAAAGAGAGAAACAACCAAAAAAAAAAAAACCAAAAAATAATGTTGATGTGGGTGTGGGGGAAAGGAACACTTCTGCAGTGATGGTGCGACTATAAACTAGTTCAACCACTATGGAAAAGAAGTATAGAGATTTCCCGGAAAACTGAAAATAGATATTCCATTTGACCCAGCTGTCGTGGTTTGGATCTGGAGTGTCCCCCAAAGCCTCATGTTCCTGTGGATTCCCTGTAGGGTTGGGAGGCGGGGCCTGGCTAGGAGGGGCGGGTGTTAGGGCTCGACAGGGAGGGGCGTGTGCTGCCCTTCACAATGGCTCTCTGTACCACCATGCTGTGAGAATCTCTGCTGCCAGATTTCTGGCTCTCATCCTGTGCCTGTTCCAGCCCTGTCATGTGCTTCCACCATTTTCCACCCTCCCTCCTGTGAATGGATTAAGACCTTCTGAAGCTGTAAACTACAATAAATCTTTTCTCCTTAAGTTGTGGATGTTGGGTGCTGAGTCACAGCAATGAAGAAGTACCTAAGACATCAGCTATACCTCTTCTGAATAGCTTTGTGAAAGTGTTAAGAGGATTATATTACAGTGATACATACATGTTCATGATTATAGCAAAACAATGACCAGAAAAATCATGGAAGGTGTCAAACTATCCACCAGTATATCAGTGAATAAAGAAAATGTGTTATGAATAGACTTATAAAGTATGGTACAACTGCCATAAAGAAAGACCATTGTGATTCATTTGTTGGAAAACGAGTGCACCTTGAGATCACTATGGCTAGTGGAGTGAATCATATGCCAAATATCACATGGTTTATTTAGTATAAAAAAAACCCCAAAGTATAAATAAGTAATAGAGTCAAACAAGTAAGATGTCAGGAAGCAGCAGATGGCTTTGTGGTCAGGGAGAAGGAACTTGGGAGGGTGTAAGCTGATGGGAATGAGGCAAATGAATGTGAAACTGATGTGATACGTAAGTGGACAGATTTTTTTCAAAAGTCGTGTCATTATTATATATTGCAAATACGTACTGAGAAATAGTAACTCGTGGGAAGGGTGAAAAAAGCCACCATAGTTTCAGTGAATGAACAGATGAAAGGACAGGGATTTAAATGTGCTGCTTAAGAAAAAAAAAATAAGTGTCTATCTGTAAAATGCAAGCCAGAAAGTAAAGGGCAGCAGACGTAAGGTAAAACAAACCACAGACGCGTCCTGTGTTTTCCGGTTCTAGTATGTTTTTATGTGTTCTGCAAGTAGGAATGCTCACACGGTGGCAAGTTCTGCTTGGAAACGGCAGCTTGCTCACATATGTCAAGAGCTAATAATCTGTTGCTAGTTTTTTTTAACGATAATACTCTTGTTAAATGAAAAAAAAAAACACCAAAGAGAAGCTGCACATACGTGTGCAATCCCCCTCCCCCCCCCCCACGAGATTGAGAGCTGTGATACCTGTTTGGAATTGACGTACAGGTACAGCCACAAACACTTAGGTTACCAATGGCAACCAGGTGAGGTGTTACTACTTTACAGCCTGTGAAGTTCAGGTGGATCCTGAATCAACGAAGTTTCAGGTTTTGAGACTGCTGAATTTTCCTTTATTATTTATTTATTTATTTATTGCTTTGCACAGGTGCAAAAGAGTTAAGATGATAATAGAAATCATTCAGATTCAGAATTTCGACCTTTCCCTGTGCTAGCCATGTGGTATGATGTACTTTTCTTTTCCTTTCATTCTTTCTTTTCTTTATTTTATTTTTTGAAATAGGGTTTCACTCTGTAGTCCAGGCTGGTTCTCACCTCATTATGTAGCTCATGCTGCCTTGAACTCACGACAACCCTCCTGCCTTAGCCTCTCTTCTCTCTTACAGGAATGCATCACCACACTCAGTTCGTGTGTTGCTGGAGAACCCAACTCAGGTACTTAGCGCTTGCTTAGCACAAGTGCTTTAACCTCGGACCCATTCCTATAGTCCCTGAGAGCTGGTTCTAATGCTGGGCAAAGACAGCAAGCCAGGTAGCCATGTAATCATGATAGTGAGACAGCCAACACATTACACTGAGACTCATTGTGTTGTTAACTTATGTTGCTCAGAATACTAAGTATCTTAAATATATTAATGAATTACAGTATTCCAACATACAGTAGGTTTATGGAAACATAACCTTATAAGCCAAAAGGCATTTGAATGAAATATCATTAAATATATAGTCGCTTTGAATTTAACAAAAAAGATCATCATATGTTAGATTTTTTAAAGTCTGACTGTAAGACACTTGAAAATATGCAGAAAAATAACACCATATATGTACTAACTAAATGCTTCGCATACAACTCAAATTTCTTTTTTTCCCTAAAGACTCAGGTACATTAGCTTTGATCACTTTTTCACATATTCTTGTCAGGTAAGAATTTCTGGTTCAACTCTGCTTTAAAAAGAATCAAATCTTCTGGTTACAGTTTGACACATATGATTACTGAAAAATATTTCAAAGCTTAGCTTCTGGCTTTGCACATATTTCAAGGTATTTTAAGCCCATATAGTTTTCGAGTTTGGTATTACAGAATACTTCCATATTTCACTAGAATCTCTAATGAATACATTGGCCCAAAGATTCTAGGGTGTCTCTCAAGTCATTGTGTTTGGCTCAACTGTTTTCTTGGTTTTGATGACCTCAGGAGAGTAAGATGTGTCATATTTCATTAGGATCCCCAGACAGGTTAAGCAGAGGCCAGGTCACATGACACAGCTGGAAAGGTTAAGGTGTTTTCCACTTCCTTTTTCCTTCCTGGTGAGGCTACGAATAGGCACTTACCTCTCAGTTTCTGCTCTAAAGTCAAGAAGAAGATCTGTGGCAAGTGTTTCTCTAGTCACTTGAATTTTGGGGTGACAGCCATCAAAAGTAGATCCTATTGATGGCCACCTCTTTTTTCTTGGTAGTTTAGAGACATTGATATTTCAGTCTCATTAATTATCAGAGCTAGTGGTAATGGAAGCAATGTTTTGCCCAAGAGCTCTGAAAATCTCTTTCCTATACAGTGGCTAGAAGGAAATCACTTTGAATAACTAATAAATTTTTATATGTTTTGGGCTCCTGGTCAACTAGCCAGAAGCACCCTTTTAACTCTGAAGTTCAAGGTAGAAACCACAGCACCAAATAGCACCAAATAGGATGTGTTGTGAACCCTCTCAGCCAACTACACATTTTAGTACTTTCTTGGCACCTAGCAGTGGTATTAAAAAATGAGCAAGGTGCTGGAATAAACATGTCTTTAAAATTAAAGAATTATGAATAGTTAACAAATATACATAGATATGAAAAAAACATCCAACATCACTAATCACCAGAGAAATGCAAATCAAAACCACAATGAACTTTCATCTCACCTCCATGGGAATGACCATTGTCAGACTAGGGAATATAAGTGCTGGCAAGAATGCAGAAATAAAGGAATCCTTACACAGTGTGGGTGAGAATGTAATTTAGTATAGCCATTACGGAAAGAATTATGAATGTTCTTCAAAATTTTAAAATACATCTACCACATGGTTCAGCCATTCCCGGTCTTAGGATATATGTCCAAAGAAAAGAAAATCAGTATCTCCAGACACATCTCCATGCCTGTGTTTGTTGCAACACTGCTAACAATAGGCAAGAAATGGGAACAACTTGTGTCTGTCGTTAGATGAGTGGGTAAGGAAATTGTGGTGGGTACATACACACAATGGACACGATTCAGGTATAAAAAGAACGTGATCTAAGTATTTGGAATGTATAGGATGGCAGCAGAGGTCATTGTGTTAAGTGTTATAAATGAAGTGTAGGCAGACACATTTTTTTGTCTCTCATATGTGAAATCTAAAAGTTTGGTCTTGTAGAAGTTGAGAGTAGAATGGCTTTCACCTGAAGCCAGGGAAAGGGGTTGGGATTGGAAGAGGAGGTAACATTCAGTAAGTGAGCACCATGTCCCGGTCAAGAACAGGAAGTTCTACTGTGCGACTGCATGATAGGGTGGCAACAGGTACTAACATGCAGTACATTTCAAAAAGAAGAAAGGATTTTAAGTGGGTTTTGATTAAAAAAATGATGTTTGAACAGATATTTTCAATGTGATTTAAATATTTCACACTGTATACATATAGCAAAACCTCATGTTAACTCGAAATTAATATGTACAATTTTTATGTATAAGTTGACAATGCATTTCATATAAAATTTAATAGTGAGAATAGTGGGATTTCTGGCCTTGTCTTTTTTTTTTGACATAGTCTTCCTCTGAAACTCTGTAGCCCAGGATGGTCCTGAACTCACTGTGGAGCTCAGGGCAATTTTCCTGACTCAGCTTCATTAGGATTAGGTGTGAGCCAACATGTGTGGCTTACTTGGTGCTTGGGAATTGAACTCTGGTATTTAGTGCTTGACTTAGTGCTTGCTAGGCAAACACTTTAACAGCTGAGCCATTCCTCCAGCCCTGACCTTATAGTTCTTAACATATAGTGTGTTGGAACACAGGATAGTAGGAATTCTTGTGGAAGTTATTCCTATGCTAAGTCGCTTACATTTGCAATAGTATGAAGCCAGAAACCTCTCTGGGACGCATACATATTCCTCACGAAAGACAAAGTGAACATTCTCTTAGCAAAGTCACAGAAAAACCAGGAATCATGTCCGTGCCACCACACAGAAATGGAACTGTAAATGAGGATAATTTATGGTGCGAACTGAGGATAAAGTTTTTGCAATAAGAAATCTTGTATTAATTATATAATAACACACAATACTGTGGATGCTTTGCTACTGCTTCTCCCAGGGTAAATGAAAAAAATTGAATTTCAGGTGTTTATAGCTTCTCTATCTTCTTTTGATTAAATATATAATAAATGTACTTAATCTCGCTTAAGTATGGGGAAATAATAGTTCTTAATGAAAATATCAGTTGGTCGTTTCGTGCACACTTTGTCAACACAGAGGTAAGGTTAGCTTGATAATTGGAGCATCTCTGGGAACTTAAGGACACAATACAAGAAGGATACTTGGTAAGAAGAAAAAAACCAAGCACAGAGAAGGAGAAATGATTTCAAAAACCTCTTCCTTTTTCTTCCTACTTCATTCTTTTCTTTGATGAATGGATGTTTTCAAATGAGAGATCTGAGCACTTGTAATTGCCTATGGAGCACAGATGTGCCATAGAGGTTTAATAATGAGGAGTTCACTGACAGCTCAAAGTTATTTAGATAGAAAGAAATGGAGGCATAAAAACTTTAGAAAGCTGATCTGCCTAATTTCAAAAGATGAAATAACTTGTAGTAGAACAGAATTAAAAAACAGATGAGGATGATGGGTAAAAGATGCTTCATTATACTTATTTCTATATTAAGTTGTTTTAAAAGAGAGTATTACCTTTATAACTTCACGGTGTACAAGTAAACCTGTAAAATATAAATACAAGGAATTGAATTTTAGAACCAACAGATACAGTCTTTCACTATCACTACATCTGATTCTTCCAAACTTTGCAATGGAAGCATTGCTTTTTTAAAATTTTAGAATACCTTGAACTTTAACTTCATATATACTAGACATGATATGTGTGTATCCATATATACATGTATGTGTGTGTGTGTATGTTTGTGTACATTGATTTTTGTTTTCTAAGTTTTCAGACGTTAACTAATAAATCCTCATGTACCTTTGCCCAGGTGATCCAGTGGAAACACCTTACAAAAAAAGAAGTATCACAACTTATACTGGTTTTATTTCAGACATTTTGACTATTATAAGATGATCTGGATGTTATTTAGATATTCTATTCTCTCACATGGTCACCCTGTTTAAGTTTGACACTCAAGTCCTTGTATACTTCAAAAATTGAGTTTAAATAACAGTATCACATTTTTGGGATTACGCACAACATAGTTTTGTGGTCTGTTAGATTTACCTGCAGGCCTAGAAGTATATTTTTCAGTCTGGTTGCCCAGCACATAAGTAGAGAAAGTGCTTCCTGTTTTCTGGTAATATTCAGTACACAGGTGTAGCCTGCTTCATCAGATGGGTGCTGGATGTGGTGGGGCCTTCTTTCTGGTGTCCCTGAATTCTAGGCTTTCACAGGGCAGGTGAAAGGAATCTCAGGCCAAATGGCAACAGAGACGTCCCCATGGTCAGTTATGACCATACAACATTGACTGATCCCTGTGCTCCATTTTTCCAGGCTCACCCAGTCTTGTAGACTGGAGTCCAGTTCTTTCCAAGGGGGGAATAAAGCTCCTGTATTGCTTTATTGCTGCTAGCCTGGGCGTCAGGAAATGGCCGTCTTGGGATTGCCTTTATAACTTGAGTAGGATCATAAGGCATGTCCCCTTCATGCTGTTAAGGATCCCCTTCCAACCTTGAGGTCCTTAATAAGTACAACTTCTTCCACCTTCTGAGATTCTCTTTCAGTTATCATGTGAGTTATGTCCAAGTTTTGTGATTATACTTAGTGAGAAGGAGGAGGGAGAGAAAAATTTGTCATCAAGATAGGACCAGAAATCAATAGCCACATTTTGATCTGAAATTATTTTATATCACACCTGCTGTATGAATTTTATTTATATATTTTGAGGATAGCCCTTTACAGCCCTTCCAGAACATGTGTTCCATGAGGCTGGAAATTTATTTTTGTCACTGTTTTCTTCCTATTGCTGTAAATAATACTTGGTGTATAGGAAATACATATTTTCTGTGAATGGAATGTTTTGATATTCCATTTAATATTTTCTCATGTTAATTAAGGATTTTGTGAATCCAAATGTAAAATAACTTTATTTCATTATTATTTCAAGTAACTTCATTTCTACATTATTTCATGAAAATATCAAGGATAATTGTTATTATATAACTTGATGTGTGAAATATCCAGATTGGCCCTTATGTATGGGAGGATGTTTCTACATGACATTAGGGAACTAAAGCATGTCTCAGTGTGGGTGGTCATTATTCAATGCATTGAGTTCTTGAGAGAACTAAAAGATAGAAAAAAGGAGAATCCAATTGGCTGATTGCTAGAATTGGGGCATCGATTTCCTCCTGATCTTCACTGCCACTTACACCAGAGGCCCCCAGATTCTCAGAACTACACCAACAGCTTTTCTAAGTCTTCCACTTGCTGGTGACTATTGTTGGACATCGCAGCCTCCATAGCCGTGTGTATCCGTTCCTCATATTAAATTGTGTGTGTGTGTTAGTCTCTCCCTTGTTGCTGGGGCATAATACCTGACACCCACAACTTACAGGAAGAATGGTTTATTTCAATTCACAGTTTCTGAAGGTCTCTATCCCAGCATGCTCAGCTAGCAATGATAAAGCACATGGCAGAGGGCCAGACCAGAGAAAAGCTGTTATTGACATCAAGTACAGGAAACAGATAGTGGTGACCAGTGGCTAGGGCAAGCAGTACTCTTCCAGTCAATACTCACAGTGATTTGCCTTTTCTGTTCAGATCCTACTCTACTAACGTATGAAGTCACCAATTAATTAACCCCATAATCCAATCACCTTTAAAATACATGAGGATTTTTGGGGACAGTCCAGATCCAAACCACAATAGTATATCACTGTGCTATATCCTTTGAATATAAAGATAAATAGGGAAATATTGTGGCATCTACAGCATAATACTCAAGAGAGAAATGGATGTATGAAAAATAACTTCGATAATGAGCTTTAGTGGCTATCGAGGAAATTGTACAGAAAACTATGAATTGCTAAACAAAGTAAAATCACCTAAATGGGGCACAGTTGAGAGGGATATGTAAACATTCTAAGTGAAAATGTCAGATAACAGCCTTATTAAACAACACGGTTGGAAACTACCTGGAAGAGGCTGTCTAGTTTTGCGGGTAGCAGTAGATTCTGGAATTAGGCTGCTGAACCTGGTATTGTAGCACTGTCATTGAACAACTGCGCGAACTTTGGAAAATATCCTGATGGTTCAGTGTGCAAAAAACATACTATAGTTGTTGGCTAAATGAAAAATGATCTAAAGTAGAATTTAGCTAGTAAGATTTATCATAGTTTTTAAAAATATTTTTCCTACTAACATTTGTGTTTTCCACATAAAGAAAAAGAGAACAATGTTAAACAACAACAACAACAAAAAAAAACAAAAAACAAACAAACAAAAACCTACCTTGTATCAGGGAAGCAGCCCATGGCAGATAATGTATTTTGTGAGAATATTGTATTTAGAATCAGTCTTTGTTTACAAAACAATTTTAAAATATAGCTCTTCAGTATTTTTCTTCTTTAGATTACTCTTATAATTTGGCAAAAATATCTTTGCAAATCTCACTGTTGGATTGTATCAAGGTAGTTGAAGGCTCACACTTGTGTGGACACTGTAACAACCATGAAATTTTTGAAAGTGATAAACCATTAACTATAGGAGCAATCTTGTTGGCGCAAGTGTAACCAGGATGAAAAAAAAATTAAAGATAGCAAAAGAAATAAAAAAGAACTCAAAAAAGACTACCATAGAATTTTATTTGAGGCAATGATGGCAAATTAATTAATCTATTCGCTTAAAATATTCTTTATTCATATTGTTTTTAAAATTTTGAGCAATAAATTAAATATAAGTGAGGAAAAAAGAGGATAGGCTTGTATATACACATACATATACATAGATTTTTCATCATTATCAACCCTAAGAAGAATATTTAGAGAATATATAAGACATTAGAATAGCATTGATGTGAATTTACGTGCATAGGTATGGATTTCTAGGTATGTATGTACAAACATACTTCGTTGTGGGAATTAATACATAAAAGATGTTAAAATTGGGCTAGGGATGTAGTTGACAATGAAAGCCCTGAGTTTATTCTCAGTATCACAAAAATAAACATTTTAAAAATAGAGCATTAAACATCCCTAGTGTAAAGTACAAAACAAACGTTCACGCAGTAGATCAGCCCAGATGGTCCCGAGCGAGAGGGCAGAGTGCACACCATGAAGTTCATCCAGCAGGAGAAGTGCTTAAATGCTTCAATTCATGCAGATTATACAACAACATCTGATTCTATCAAGGTGAAAAATTGAAATAGGACCAATTATTTTTGCTTCACTTCAAGTCCAGTTGGTGACATCATCCTGTTCTTTGACAACAAGCCCAACTATGTATTCTGATTTTTTTTTTCATGGCCAGGACCAGCCTGAACTACAGGGTGAGCCCTGTGTCAGAAACAGTTTTTAAATAAAGTAAATAAATAAATAATTTTAAATAAAATAAAAAACCCAAAAAACAAAACATCTACCACTGAAGGAACCCAGAAAGAAAAATAGAAAATCCCTAAGAATTGAGAATTTCCTTTTTATGAGTAAGCAATCATGAATTTTCACAAAAAGTAGATGAAATGAATATCTCAATATTATGCAAGAATAAATTTGAATATTTTGTCTATTATAGCATAATGATAACTAAAAACCAGTAGTTATAAAAGAGTGTGTTATTTGACTGTCGAAGTATGACTACATAAAATAACAAGCTTTAGAACAACCAGTGAAAAAAGAGTAGATAATTCATGTACATATTTACATTCTATTCATAAATTATTGCTGACGCCATAATATGGGTCAATCAACAGGATTATGCAAATTCTTAGTTTAACTCCAGTGTATAAAAACAGAGTAGTCTGATGTTAAAACTTTTTAACAAGCTAAAAATAATTCTGAAAGTCAATGATCTTTTCTGATCTACCAGATAACTGAGATCATGAAGTAAACAACGTCCTAAAATGTAGACAGTCAAATCCTTGGGACGTCAGTTCAACTTACCAGGAGGAAAAGCTGCTCGCGCTTTAAAAGGTTAAGGGCACTTAAGCACCTAAGAGGTTGAATGGGGCTCGGAACAAGACAGTCATAAGTACCTATTCCCTGTGAGTGTGACGTTATGGGGACATAAGGTTTTTGTTGTTGTTGTTGTTGTTTTTTTTTTTTTTTTTGCAGGATATAGTCAGGTAAAAGTTCACACTACAGTGGTATACAGTAGATGTTAGGCCCAATGGCCTGTGTCCCCATAAAGGATGACTCAGAAGCTGGTGGCACAGGTCTCATCTGAGTAGCTGAGGCAGGAATATTTTAGGTTCAAAGCCAGCCTAGAGATCATGGTGAATTCAAATCATGAGAAAATAAAAAAAGCTAGGTGTAGTGGCACATGCCTATCATCCTAGTCCTCAGGAGGCTGAGGCAGCCAAACTGCTGTGAGGCCATCCTAGACTATATAGAAAGACCCTTTTCCAAACAATGAAAACAGAATAAATGAATAAACAGAGAAAACTGAAACATAAGACAGTGAAGAAAGCCTTCTGGGGACCAGGGTAGAAAATAAAATTATTCAGTTGCAAGCTAAAAATGCTGAGCTTGTTGGCACCATGCAAAGCCAGGAGAGAGCTCTGGGCTAGACTCCCCCTCACTGACTGCAGAAAGAACGAACCTCTTAAAACAACGCTGCAATATTGGATTTTATTGCTTTTGGATCTGTTGTAACAGGTAGTTTGTCCATACCTGAAGGTGAACAATATGCAGGTGTAGAAGTAAGGAACTCCAGAAATCACAGTGGCTGGTGCATTTTCTTGAGACTTGACTCCAGGAAACCTAGCTGGCTTAGTTGTAAAGAGTCAGGAAAACTGTGATATTTCTGGCAGATGAAAGAGAAAATATACCATTTTGAAACACACTGAGAACACTCTTCAGATAAAAAAAATCCTGTGAGGGAAAAATACAGAGCCAAGCTTTATCTTTTGTGGAGTAGGAGGGATAACCGATAACGAGCACTCTCTACTCTTTCTATCTATTCAACATAGGGAGAACAGAAAGCTGAGAAACACTTGAGAAGGTGATTTGAAGGTCAAAGCCCAGAGATGGAAACATATAAAGGGACTGAGATTTAATTATAGGGTTAAAGAAGATTTCTTTCTGCCTAAAAAGTTGCTGGCATATTAAGAAAGCTACAGGATAGTGTGAGTGGAGTACAGATATAAAGAAATGCAAGGCTCAGGGTCTGTGTAAGGAGTATACCCAAAGAACATACTGAAAGAAATTAAACAGAAATAAATGAGACATCTCATATTCACAGATTATTTTTAAATTTTAAAATTGCGTGCCATTCAATGTGATCTACAGATGAAATGACAGCCCCTTCAAAATGCAAAAGGCTCTTATAGAGAGAGGGAAAGAAAAATTCTAACATGAAATTTAAAAGACCCTTCAAAATCAAGACTATCTTGGAAAAAATAGTGTCTTAGTTGCTTTTTGTTGCTGTGACATGATACACTGCTCACACAACTTAAAGAAAAGTTCACTTTAGCTCACAGTTTCAGCAGATCTGAGTCCTTTCAGGGCCATCTGGCAGTGGTGGAAGGGTTTGGTAGAGAAGGGCTGCTCAGGAAGAACCAGGATTTGGGATAAGTCGGGGCAAGGGAGTATCCTTAAAAGCCACATATTAGGCGATCACCACGTCCTCAGTAATCCACCTCTCCCAACCAGGCTCCACCCCCTCACAGTATGTAAAGTCCATGGATATTCCACAACATCCAATACATGCGACTTTTGGAGGACATTCCAGATTCAAACAATGACAAGAACAAAGATAAATGTCTTTCTGTACTTTCCAAAATTATTGGTTATGGTGTGTGTTTTAACACAGACATATAGATTGATGAAATGGAATAAATAATATACAAATAAACCCAAACATACACCAAAAAGATGTCAAGAAGTACATAGTAGGGAAAAGAAAATGTCTTTCACAGATCATGTTGGAAAACCTAACATCTATTAGTGAAACAATAAAGTCATCCGCTTACAGGCCTTCAACTTAAACCATACGCAAATAATCAGCTTAAATGAATTGTAATCTTCAAATGGGAACTAAAACTATAAAATTACTGGAAAAAATCATAGGGGGGGAAGATTTGTGACATTAGTTTTACTAAGGGAATGTTGGTTATAACACAAAAAGCAGGCAACAACAACAACAACAACAACAACAACAACAACAACAACAACAACAACAAAACAACCCAAAAGCAACAGAAACAAGTCAGACTGCAAGCTCTGTAGAGCAAAGGAAGCAAATGACAGAGAACAGGAGACAACCTGTAGGGATGGGGAAATTATTCCTAAACCATGCATGTCATAAAGTGTTACTTTTCCAAATATGTTAGAAACAGTAATTATTGAGTAATAAAAATTCCTAATTTTAAGATGGCCTATATATGCATACATACATACATACATACACACATACATATCTTCAAGGAAAACATACTAATGGGCTGCACGTAACACATATACACAAAAATGTTTAATGTTATTGAAAAAAAGGCATCATCTTAATATGAGGTATCCTAAGTAACCTAAATTACAGAACTAAAGAATGGAATGGAGAAGTCCAGGAGAGCTCAGGCTATGGGAAAAACGGGGTTATTAATCAGTGGGCATCTGTAAGCCTTAAATTTTGCACGTATACATATCAATAAAATGGGGAAAAATAAATACTGCATCTATAGCATGACAAGTAATGTAAGTGTTTTAAAATATACTGTGACAAACATAATAGGCTTTGGAAGAGGAAATAAGTTCATGACTGTGGTGAAATAAAAAATAGGGACCTTGAATCTCTATCTTATATGATTAAGCCTTGAGAATAGAGAAAAGTATATTCTGTTCGGGATACATGACAAATACCCATATTATCCCATTTAATCTTTTTATCCATGTTGTTTAATATTTGAAATAATACATACCAGTTTTATTTTTAGTGTTTTACAGATGAGTCACTTAAAGAGAAAACTAATTAATATGCATGTTAGCTGACTTGCCAAAGTTAAATCATTAAGAAATACCAGAACCAATATTTAATCTTAGTGTTTTCAATAAGTTGGATATGGCAAATGAAGAGGAAAAGCAAATATAATTTAATTGAGAAAGTGTCATCATATCTTAGAAAAATTTTAGTATGTTAATTTTATTTTATATAGTAGATTGGAGGATTATCAATATTTTAGCAAATGGAAGTGCTGAGATTCTACTTTAGGTTGATTTATTTTGTAGAAGGGCTCAGGCAAAAAGGATTCAAATATATTGGACTTACTAATGGCAGCCTTGGTAAGAGCCAGAAGGAAAGTCCAGGAGGCACAGCCTGAGAGGAGCTGGTTTTGGGGGTTCAGGGATTTAGTTGCTCTAGGTCAACCTCAGGAAAGAGATGTGTTTTATTTTCATTCCTTTCTCGGGTCTCCTGTCCCATGGGTAGAATCTAAAAGGAAAACAGCTAATTGGCACCATTTCTACAGGTGAGCTTCCTGGACCAGCCAATAGGATATACAAGACAGGATTGATCTAGAAGAAAGAAAGAAAGAGAGAGAAAAAAAAACAGCCACCGTGAAGGCCTCACACTAGAGAGGAGGGGGAAGGAGATAGAATACACAACTAATATTAAAATCTTGAGTCTAGTGCCTAAAAACAAAGTACAAAGTTTTTAAGCAAATTTCAGAAATAAAAGGTGTGTTAGATAAGGGTTCAGGATAAAATGATCTCTAGCCTTCTCTTTTCTCCCTGACCCCACTCAACTGACCAATTTTTAGTTTTCTGTAATGGCTCTTTTACAAGATACATTTCATGGTACTTTATTGAAATTATTTTGAGAGAAATAAAACATTAAATGAAACTATGATTGCAAATACAGTATATCTTCATTTACACTGAGATTTACAATAGGCATTTATTTGGAAGTATAGGATTTTGAAGAAATACAAAAATTAGCCAAATGAGTTTGGGAAGAACTTTCACTGAGATGGTAGAAAAAATACTGAATATAGTTGAAAAATTAATAATATATACAGTGGTCGTTTTAATCTCTTCAGAATCATCAATCCTCTGAAAAATTATATTCTAAATGCCAAGAAAATTGCATACACACATGAAGGTAATATAATTTGTTATAAGAATAACGTGGACTTTATGAGGTTATTTCACAACCCAAATCTTACGAAGGCCATCTATTTCTATTTTAAGAATCCTAATCGGAAATGGAGCTACAGAGGATAAGAAACCATAGCGTGCTTAATAAATATAAAATGTTAAACATAAGTTTTGAATGAATGAATTAAATAATGTAGTTCGTTTCCTCCCTGGGTCAAGAAACTCAATCTTTTTATAGCTAAAGAGTAGAAAAGCTCACCTCATATCCATATTGCTACAATGTAGGTACCAGTGTCTGTTGCATATTTAAACCAATAGTCAGAAGTATAAACATGAAGGTCAAAGTCATTATTCTTTAAAATTATTAAGTAATGAAGTTTATGACAATAGACTCATACATCAGTAAAAGATAAAGGAACCGAACTGTTCTATCAGGACCATTTAGAGCTAGATTTTTAAGTTTAGTTCTATTTGTTTCCACTTAAATATCCATTTTTGAAAAATATTCACAGATGGCTGACTTCAACTCTAAGTCAGTGTAGCCAAGAGCTAAGAACTAAACAGATACCTTTAGCTAAAATGATTTAAAAAGAATATGATACCAAAATAATTTAAATAATGAAGAATAGAATAAATATAGAAAAAAAATTACTAGACCTGATGAATGACAACTAAATTGTCTGGATGTTTCAAATTAACTTTGTGTTCCTTATGATTTTATGTCAACATATAATGTACTAAATGTGTAGAATTCATTGGTAGAATAGGTATTAAAATATGAAGATGATTGAAAGTTATGAAAGAATTGACTGCATGATGAGTTGTTTTAAAGGAAGACATTCACTTTTGTATTTTTTAGTTTATGTCATAACCCAAATCTTATTAATTCAGAACTGTTATGAGAAGTTATATTTATCAAGAAAAATATGTGTTGCACAGATACTTGAAAGTAATATGGGAAAGGGATGTTCACATAAAAAAGTAATCTTTATTGAAATCCTTTGTGTCGCTACCACCATCATCCTCAAAGTGAGAAAACATTGGTTGTAACAGGTTCTGATTGTTTTTGATGAGTTGGCAGAATTTTCATCCAAATAATGTTGCCCATATTTGCAACTAAGGACCCACAATTAAACCAGTTATTTTTAACTTGGGTAAATAATTTGCCTCCCACACAGAAGTGATACTTATTTATCTATATGTGGTTGTGATGGTGCCTTCAATCTTCTGTGGAAATATATGTAGAAACAAAATCAGGCTTATTTATTTATTTTTGATTCCTGTGTAGTGGTGAAAATCCAAGAGAACTTCTCCGTATTTTATATCCTTTAACCACAGTGCGAGACTTCATTTTTATCACAATTTTATCACATTTCTTGAGTTTTTTCCCCCACTCATGACCCTTGCTACTGCTTCAGCATTTCTCAAAAGCCATCCATCCAAGAGATATATTTATATATTTTTAAAGATTATATAAATACCCGTGTTGTTCTCAGTAGGATATTTGGTCTGGAGAAATTTGGGAAGCTTTTACTAGGAATCTTCTTTTTTTTAAAGTGTCTTAATTTGTAGATAACTCACCGATGCACCTGCAAGGCAGCGTTGCTTTGAACATTCTCTCCAGTTCTCCTGTCTCAGGAGAAATTGTGTCCTTGGCATTCCGCGTGTTTACTGATTTCCTTCTTCCCGCAAAATCTGCACTGATCTTAATGTCATTTATCACAGTCTTTCTCTATCACAACTTTGATACCATACCTCATCATAAAATATGGACATATCTGCAGAATTTGTGCAACTGAAGTAGTTATGTGTTGTAAGAAAAATATTGTATTCAATAAAAAGATTTTTTAATAAGGCAAAGGAAACAAAGTAAATGTATATGATAAGTATAAGATTAATCTTAAATTCAGATGTTGAAAAACAGTTTATCTTAATTACTTTCTCATTGCTGTGACAGAGTACTCAATATCCGCGGTTTAAGAGAGGAATGATTTATTTAGCTCACAGTCTCAGAAGGTCTTACACAGTCAGCAGTGGTAGAAGTATGTGGCAGAGGCTGGAGAACTGGTGTCCCATTGCAGACATAAGCCAAGCGAGGCAGGAGCCATGTTAAATTGATGTCTGGAACCTCAGGCAAGACTTTCCCCAGAAGAAGCTATAACAGTACAGCTTCTTCCTTTAATTACTTGAACTTGCTAGTTGGGCCCCCAACATCCAGGGTCCCTAACTTCCTGGCACACAGATCAACAGGACACACCTGAAAGCTCTGCCCTTGGAAACCAGCAGTTTCAACAAGTTGAAAACAATCTTTTCAAGTTATTCCCCAAGCACCTGTCCCATATAGTCAGGCCCTATCTCTCAATAACACACAATTCCACACGTATCCCACTATATACCCATAGATGAGGCTTTTGAGGGAAACGCCACATTCAAACCATAGCAAAGATGAAAGGGTTTAAATTCCTCCATTTTATAACTACTCTTTTATTCATCTATCTTTTTTCTCCCCCTGTCAATCACTTCTCTCATTTCTGTGAAAATATATTATGTAAAAATATACATACGATAAAATTAAAAACTGTAATTCATATATAGCTGTAGTAATTACTAATACCAAAGTTTTGAACAAACTAGAGCCTTTTATACTGTGATTATTATAAATCTTGGAAACAAAATTGTAACACTGAATTATGATTTTTGAACTTTTGTTTTTTTATTTTTTGGTACTAGGGATTATACACAGGTGAACACAGTGTCTTCACATATCTTCACACAGCTCCAAAGAATTTTTTATTTTCACTTTGAGACTGAGTCTTGCTAAGTGCCAGACCTTGCTAAATTGCATAGGTAGAAAATTGAACTTGTGATCCTACAGCCTCAGCCTCCCAGAGTGCTAGAATTACAGGCCTGTGCCTTTAGTCCTGGCTGAATTATAATTTCAACAGGTAAAAGTTGATCTAAAAGCGGCATAAATTTGGTGGATTGCTTCTCAAGGTTGAAAATGTGTGTGTGTGTGTGTGTGTGTGTGTGTGTATGTATGCATATATATATATATATATATATATATATATATATATATATATGCAACCTTTTTGCAGCATTCTTGTTTGAAATACTTTTCTTTCAAAGAAGTGTATTTTTAGTGAAAAATTCAAATAGAATCATAAAATCATTATTAAGGGAGGATTAAAAACTAAAGGTAGAAATTGTGATGTTTCTGGTACAGAAACAAATCCTGAAAAATCAGTAATTTATTTGATCTGCTTGATTACTTTTTTATCTGGTCATTGATCAAATATTCTGGCATATTGTTGTCTACCAATAGAAAGTCATTTTTTGTTAAGTCCAAAAAGAATAGAAAACACAGAAAGCATGTCAGATGTCATTATGTTTTCAATTCTTTCCTACTGATGCTCCTTTGGCAAAATGGCTGAATGAAATATTCAGTAGTGTCATATACTCCTATTGTTAGGTACAGCATGTGCAAGTGCTAGAACAGCTGCTTTTGAAGTACTAATATAAATTACACATATAAATTTTAATATTGAAAAGGAGGATAGAATGTCAATAATAAGATTGTTCTTATTTGAATTTGGTCTAGTCATATAATCATAACCATTATTCAAATACATGGAATAGCAAAAAGGAAATTTTCCTGAGTAAATGCTGAGCATCTTACTATTTTGAAATAACTTAAAGGTCAAAGTCAATTTAAAATACATGCTGCAAAATTATTGACAGGAAGGAAAGTCCCTGAGCATAATGTTATTTTATCAGCTAACTACATAAATTTAAGTGAAGATTTGGATAACAATCTACAATTGTAAACTAGCAAGGCCATATAGAAAGAGCAACAGAAATTTGCATACATGTATATGGACACACAGACATAAAATGTGGAATTCTAGTTAATAGACAAGTGTATTCAATATGATAGAAAATATTTGTAGAAAAATCCAGATGCATGAGTTTTATATCGTTAAATTTTTATTGATGATAAAATATGTATTTGCATACATAGCTAGATGCAAAATTTTATAGAATATTTAACAGACGTTGAAACTCACCTTTGCATTTGAAAACATCATATTTATACTTAAATTGTATGGAACTTATTTTTTCTGACATCTTTAGGTATGGTAAACAAATCACTAATTTTTTAATACTAAAGTTATTTTCAGAATTCTCTTACATGTTAAAACATACTGGTTCACAGATTTGAAAAACACCAGGAAAGAAAACATTGTAAGTGGTTTCCATGTAGCTTTAATAGATTCAACAATGGCTGGCTCTTACAGTTGCTTTTCTACTTAAAATATATCTAAGGAGAAATAGATAATAATTTAAACTTTTGTTTGATATCTCCTACCTTTACTATAAGGCTCTTGCCAATGTATTCCATCATGTGCTTTCCAAAACAACCAAACATAAACTGTATAAATTTAAATATTTAATAAATGGTTGATTCGATTTTTCTAACTTCCAGAAATATAATTGTGAAGAGCATACTTTCAAGCACATTCTAGTGAAGAAGGATAAGAAATGAATGCATAGAAAATTAGTCTATGATATAGTAAAAGCACAGCGATAAAATAACACTTATTCCAGTCATGACATATTAGTAAAAAGTGTCTAGTGACCATAGGAAGCCATGATTGCAGAATATTTATAAAGTTACGTATCTGCAGACTTGTCTTCACAGGTGACCATCTTTGGGCTGAAGTAAAAGTGTTCATGGAAAAACTAGAAGACATTCGGAGGTTTTTCATATACTGATTTCTTGGGAAGAATTTCGTTAGATACTGTACTTTTGCAGCCTGGTTAAATTTCCTTTTTCTTCCCTTCCTTTCTTTTCCTTTTGTTCTTCAACTCAGTTTCCCTTTCTCCATCCTCTTCTCCTTCTCTACCTCTCTCATCTGTTTTCTCTCTTTTCATGCCTTCATTCCATTTATTTAATTTTAGAATTCAGAAGAAGGACCATATTTTCCATAGAGAAAATGTTAGAATTATTTTCAGCAAAAAGTTACCTTAACTTGGCTGATAGGTTTGACAATAAGGACTAGTTTTACTAATAATATTACTAGTTAATTAAAGTGAATATTTTCATAAAGTAATTCACATGAGTCTGTGGCTCCAAGTTCGGGTACCTATAGATTTAAAAACACATCTGCAATGTAGAGTATACCAGAAAAATTTTCCATTGAAACCTCAAATATGCAAGATCGAACGTGCAATCCCCATCTCTGCCTCTCAGGCTCCTGGGATTATGGGCGGGCAACTTGCTAGGTTCTCACCCTTAACTTCTATCAAATCAACTTTCATACATTCCACATTTGAGCAATGGCATAGAGTACTTTTCTTCTTCTGCCTTGTTTATTTTACGTAACAATAGTTAAATCTATGTCACAAATGAAAAGATTTTTTTGTGTGTGTCTGGAAAACATTCTATTGTGACTTCCATTTTTTCTTTGTTTTATTTACATATCTTTGAGAGGTACAGCCATTCCTTTTCTAAACAGTTGTAAATATTGCTACAATAAATATGAGAGTGTAGATGTCTCTGAAAATAGTGATTTTTTTCCAGATAAATATCCAGGGGAAGGATTGCTGGATCGTGTATTAGTTCTTCTTTTTATTTTTTGAGGATTCTCCACACTTTTTCACAACAGCCATGCTCTTTATCTCTCCCTCCATGATACACAAGCATTCCCATTCCTCAGCGTCTTCACCAGCACTTATTACCCTTACTTGTTCTGATAACAGCCATTCCTACCCGGATGAGGCAGTAAGTCATTGTGGCTTTGATTTGCATTCCCCCATGACTAGTGATATTGAGGTTTTGTTTTCAATATACCTTTTGGCCATTTGTGTTTTCCTTTTGAGGACTCTCTGTAAGTCTATTATATTTTTATTATATTTTTTTCTTTTTCTATGGAGTTTTTGGAGCTCTTTATTTGTCTGGATACTGACCCCTTTGTGAGAAGTATAGTTTGCAAATATTTTTTCCCATTTTATAAGTTGCCATTTCAATCCATTCATTGTTTCTTTTGCTGTGGAGAAGATTTGGTGTGATGTATTTCCTTTTTTGTTTTATATTTACTTTTGTTTTCTCTGCTTTTAGGGTTTTCTTTGAAAAGTTCTTAGGTATTTTTAATGTCCTAGCATTTCCACTATGTCTTCTTCAAATGGTTTTAAGTTCCATGTCTTATTTTTAAATCTGTAGTCCACTTTTGCCTGATTTTGTATATAGTAAGATATAGGGTAGAGTTGGTTCTGCTACATGTGAGTATCCATTTTTAATGCATTATTTATTGAAAACTCTATTATTGTTCCTATGATGAGGATTGTGTCAGGTGTTTTAATATTTAAGGAACCTCTCAACATATCAAAAACATATAACAGCTGGAAAATAATCCCTCTGATATAAAGATGTCAATTTATAAAGATGACAATTTATAAAGTCCCATATGAGAATCTGGCCAGCGATTTGCTCCCAGAAACATTAGAACTGTTGACACATTCTGAAATAGACTTTTTTATCACATAGTAAATAGCCACAAAGTAATATGCTCAAAATAAGATACTAATGCTGAATGGAATGACTAAACAGATGATCAGTTTTCACTTGTTAAGCTGATTATGGATTACTGTGTGGCTTTTATCTACAAGGATGTAACCATATAAATGTCATATTCAGGATGTTACCATTTGAAACTACAGACAGTAAAATCTGGAAGAAGAAAAGAAATACACTTATGAAAAATCAAATTGTTTAGGAAAAGGCTTTCTGTTAAACAGAAAATTTAATTATAAGTTATAAATACTTAAAAAGAGAAATGCATTTTTATTGTTCTTATGCCTTACATAAAACTGGTATACACCTAGACATTATTATATTGAATAAAATCACACCCAGTTGACACGATCAGTGCACAACACCATGTGATTAGTCATACAAAATAACAGCAGGGCAACAAATTTATTCTAAAACCTTAGCACCCAAATGTGCCCTGATTTTTAAAATGGTATTCTTAAGTATGTTTGGATTAGTTTTTCTTCAATATGTTATATTTAAGACCTGAACCATATGTTGGGTTTGCAGTCTCTTAATAAAAAATAATAAATCATGAATAGTTGAAAAAGATTAAACAACATTGAAGTGAGTTCAGGTCCACCAGATCTATATGCTGGAATATTCTGGCCTTTTCTGTAGGTCATCCATACCTTTATAGTAATGAAATGATTCTGTGCAAAGATTTTTAGATGAACATACAAAGTTGACTGTGTCTAAGTCTGTATTATCCAGCCAGAAGACATTGCCTGCCACAGTTTTTCCTTTAAGGTACCATGCTACGTCCGGCCTTAGGAAGCATGCATCTGAGAATAGGGAAGACCTCTTACCTAAGTAGAGAAAACTGTGAGAAAGAAGAAGAAGGCACACTTTCATTAGACCTCCTATTCTATGTGTACAAATTGCTATGCATATTCTCCTAGTTTTCACTATTTTTTTAAGTCAGTTCAGGAGAGAAATTGTTTTCAGCCTTCCCTAGTGGGAGAAATATTAGTTCAGGAAGAGCATTCATCGGTAAGCCTGAATTAGACCCAATTCTGTACACACCTGCAATTTAGTTGAGTAGCCCATCCTTTTACTTGGTGTTCAAAACGTTTGTATGTGTGTAGGCATATTAGTTTCCTCATCTATTTTTCTTTATCCCATACACAACTTCTCTATGACCAACGTTAATTTTGATGTAGAAACTGTAAGCCTTTCAAAAGCTGGTAATTTTAGCAAGTGTTATAATTGGAAAGCAGCAGTTGGATTCTGCTAAAAAGGTAATTACTGGTGGAAGCCCTTCAGTGAAAAGCTACAGGAGAAATTTGAAATACTGTAGTCATGTGAAAATGTTTTATGATGGAACTTGATATGTTTTGCACTTCCCTAGAAGATGAACTTTAGCTGCGTTGCCAGAAAATCTCAAAAAAGTCACAAAAATTGGAGTTTATATCACCGATAAATGAACATAAGTTTGTGTTGGCATATGACAACATCCTGTGCTTCTTCCTCTTTACAGTGGTAAACAGTGAACTTTATTTTCTTCTAGAAAAGCAACCAAAGTGTGACTGAGACTCACAATATGTGCAGTGGTAATAATGGCTAGCTAGGCATAATTTGCATATTCTATATTGCATATATTAAATTGGTCATACACAAATAAAAATATATAAATTTATTGAAATAAATTTCACTCATTTTATCTTTTAGCTATTTAAAAGAATATGCAATAGAAAAATATAACTTTACCTGCTGCAGGCATCATGTAATATTACTCTTACTAATGCTAATATATAATTTTTTATTGATTGAGCATAAACTTGGCAATGGATTTCTATTGAGAACAACAAAATGAAAACAACAGATGCAAAACCATTGATTTTGGCATCTGGACACAGAACAGCTGAAAGACATGACATTTTGAAGCAGGGACAGAAAAGCCAGGATACTTGGCACAAGCTGATGTGTTTACAACAGCAATCTTCTTTGTGACTCGCTAGTGCATAGTATAAAAACAATGTTGGGGACGTGGCAGAAGAATACTGTATATATTTCAGTGTTAATCTTCTAAATTCAAATTGAACATCTGCAAAAATCACAGACTGTCTGACATGTCTTTTGTAAGTGAATTTGAGTCCAAGACAAACAAATGAAATCATTTTTTAAAACAAAAATTTGAGAGCAGAGTCTCACGCTATAGTCCAGGTTGCTCCTGAACTCACTACGTAGCTCAGGTGGGCCTCAATCTCAGACAGTACTTCTTACTCAGGTGCCATGAGCTGGGATCAAAGGCAAGTGTCACCCTCCTGGCTACTATGGTGCTGGGCAATTGTACTCAGGCCCTTGTGCCTGGTAGGCAAGTGTTCTAACTGCTGTGCTAGTCCTCCAGCCTCTTGTTTAAAAGTCTTAAGCCTTGTGCTCGCTTTGGCATCACATAAAATAAAATTGGAACGATACAGAGATGATTAGCACAGCCTTTGCATAAGGACGATATGTAAATTTGTGATGTATTCTATATTTTTGAATTTATAAAATACAGTTAAGTTCTTAAACCTTGAATTCAACTCAGAGTATAGACAAACAGTAATGTCTCAAGTTTTGAGGCTCAGTAGTAAAATTTCAGTGCTTATTAAGAAACATAACTTAGTAACAAACCAAAGAATACGTTAGGATGTATAAAATGTTGTCGTGAAATTATTTAATTAATACATCCAGTATGCTTATTTCTTAACCAGAGCTCTAGTGAGTATGATTTAATGTATAACTCTAACTTAGCATATCAAATTGGAGTAGAGAACTGGAGGGAAGCTATGGCTACTTGGGCCAAAAAAAAATGGGACTTTGCTGACACTACTGTTATTGAAAGAAGAACAACAACATAAGAAGTTGTCTTGTTGTGATATGACCATACCATCAAAGGATCAAGGTTTCCAATGAGACTCTTCAGTCATCAAGGAAAATGTAAATTATAATCAGATCAATTTATGAGACAACATCAGTATAGTAAATTTCAGGTAAAACTAACCAGAAAATTGTGTCAAATATGAAAACGCATTTATACTTAGATGAGTAGCACTAAATGGATAGCTGTGAAGTTGTGTGATCACCTTTTTCTCTCAGTCCTACCAGTCAAACTAAAGTCACAGTATCTCAAGTACTTAAAAGTGATTCATGAACACAGCAAAAAATTGAAGATATCTGATATATTTTCAATATCTATAATTTGGGTTAAGGTATACACAGGTGTATTTGAACATGTATATATGTCCTCACATAGTATGATGATGATATACTATAAGTTGTTTAATAAAAGAATTATATTAACAATAATTGATAGGGTTGATTTTTATTGTCACGTGGTTGGTTTAAGAGCTGCATGGGAGATTAGTGGACACACTTGTAGCATGTCTGGGACCGTCATGGTACCATGTGACTTTCAGGTCCTGGCTCCTTTATCTCTGGCTCTTCTCCTGTCTTCCCCTGGTTGTCATGAAGGGAGAAGCTTTTCTTAACCATACCTTTCTGCTAATGAAGGCTCAAGGGGGTGGAGGTATAAACTCCAATGAAAGGCAATTTTGAGAAAACAACCCCGGGGCACTTAGGGTACTCAGAGCTTCTAGAGAAATATTTCTTTGAGTTCAAGCTTCTAGACACTTGGAGGCTCCCAGAGGGAGAGAGCTGCTCCTAGCTGGCTCATACGCTGCTCACACAGGCCGCAGACCTTGGCTTGTCAGTGTGATGCTGATAATGCAAATGGTAAGGGCTTAGAGTCATGGAGGCTTCAATACAAATTTCAAAGAAAAGCAGATGAATATTTTTTTTTTTTTTTTGAGTGTCAGGTTCTACAAGGAGCTCGTGAGGGTGGGGTGCGTGTTATCTGGGGAATGAGGCTAACGCTATACTGCAGACCCCAGGAAGCTGAAGATGCTGGGAGTACGGACTGTGTGCAGAGGCAGTGAGTGGGGAGGGCCGGAACAATAAAGAGGCAACATGGGTTGTAGCCAGCGAGACCATAGGAGCAAGGAGCAAGGCCTCCCGCCCTCTGCGGAGCTCACTTTTCATTACAGTGTGCCCCTCTGGGCTTTAGTCTTTCTTTGATCACCTTTCTCCAGTCCCTTATTTATTTGTTTTGGAACTTTTAGTCTATGCCTTTGTATCTAAGGAGCCTGCATTTTGATTTTTGTTGCTGATGCTATTCTGTTTTGCTATTGTATTTTGCAGGGTTTTATAAGTAAAAATTTGCCTTAAGTCTTGGAGGAAACATTGGACTTGGACATTCTTGAACTGTAAAGATTTGAGGAAGAGTTAGTACTTTTTTTTTGGCTTTACAGAGAATTGTTACATTTTCTTTGGTAGAATTATGATCCTCTTATTGAAGATTAAATGTGTTTTTAAGAAGATGTGCTCAGTTGTCAAACTGACAAGGGGTAAACTTGAAATGTTTAATTTTGATGGTCGATTTGATTGGCTTGGGGGAATGCTAACAGATTAGCAAAGCACACTTCCTGGGTGTGTCTGGATTGGCAATGGGTCTTGCCTAAAGGTTCCCTTGGGCCCCTGGCTTTTCCCCTGTCTCTCTGCTTTCTGGCTTACATGAAGGGAGCAGCCTTCCTCTTTCTAGACTTTCCAGCATAATGTTTCTGCTTTGAAATCAGTTCAGCATGAATAGAAACCCTGGAGACTGTGAACAAAAAATTAACCTTCCCTCCTTTGATTGGTACATGTGAGGTATTTTTTTCATAATACCAGAAAGATGGACAATGAAATAAAATAAGTGGGGCATTTCACTCCTAGAAACCAGAGGTTATAAGAAAGATAAATTTATAAAATAAGTCATAAATTTAGCTAGATCTCAAAAAATTAAGGAACATTTTATCATGTGTGCTAAGCAGAAAAGCATATTTCTGTCATAAGTAATCGCTTTAGCAAAGCCTCATCTACTCTCTGGAAGACAAGCATAAAGCTCAACAGGATATTTTGTTGAGGGGAAAAATGTAATGGAGTCCAAGCTAGGTAGACTTTATTCTCTACGTCAGAGATGAACACTCTTTTTTCTGTTTTGGTTTAGAGAACTGTTAATTTAAGTTTTCCAGACCATGTGGCTTCTCTCGCGTCCTTGGGCTCTGGCATCCATGGGGACAGCACAGGTTGTCCCCATACCCCACACCAGGCAGTTGCACTACTTCCTCTAGTAGGACTCCGACAGCTCCTAACAGACGACCTCTGCATGGAGTGTCTCCTAATGTAGCTTCAGCTCTTCTATTTTGAACCAGAACTTCCCCGTCACGTCCTGTGGCTGGTGCCACACTTTGTGTGGGTTCTGACAGTGGATACTAAGCTGTTCCTCTGCGTAAACAACCTCTTCCCTGGGACTCGAGGTCCCTGCTCTGGTCTAAGCTCAGGCATTGTCTTAACATCCCATTTATCTCACAACTACCACAGCAGGCTGGCTTTCCTCGGCATCGCTGGCCGACATAATTAGCCTGATGTGTCCTCAGGATGCCCTCCTGAGAGTCTCCCATCATCCCCCTTGGGCTCTGAACTCATGGAGACTGGGACTGATTACATCTAGGGAGATTTTTTTTTAAAGGCAACCATTCAAATTCAAAATTAGTTATGGTGGAGATGAGGTGTCTCTTGATGTGTAGGAAGTTCTTAATTGGAAAAAAGAAAAACTACATCTGTCGTTGAGATGGCAAACTGGATTTTGAATTATTGGTGAGAATTTATGGTTTTTGATGTGCATACATACAGGTGTATATAAACATAAATACGGATGCAAATGAGCGTGTGTGAAACTGTGTGTGTGTGGATATATGCTAGGCATATTCCATAAGTCTTAGAGAGGCTATACTAACAGCGATATACCTGCAGCATTGAGCAAACTTAGATTTTCTAAGTATCGTTTTCCCATAAATTGTGACAGAGCCCTGGGAAAAAGTAGCTAATGCTATAGCTACAGTCAGAAAAAAAGATAAGATAAGCCTGGAATATTTTTGCCCCAAAAGATAAAGAAGTACCTACATCATGATAAAGACATGTCTAGGGACATGGAATCAGACTTAGGAGACTTCTACTGGCTAAAGGCAACACCTGAGGAACAAACATAGGTCCATAAGGTACAAACAATTGGTCAATAAATAAACAAAATGAAAATTTAATTAGAAGATGATAATAGCCCATCCTCAATGAATATTCACTACCAAAGAAAGAATCTTTGAAGGAGGCCATTTACAAGCCCAGGAGAAGGGTTACAAGAAACGAATCTCACCAACACTGTGATCTCATATTTCTATTATCGCTTCCATAATTTTAAAGAAAAATAGTTTAATCCAGCCGGTGTTTGTTATGATGCTTTGGCAGCCCTGAAAAAAAGAAGTTACACTAAACATGAATTTACTCATGAAGAGACATCAGAGAAATCCAACTGAATGACAATATAATTAAGTAGCTCGTAATTTTCAAAAGCAGCCACATTATGAAAACCTCAGGCAGTTTCATGTTTTGCACAGTTTAGGCAAACCCTGTCAGTTGTCTGCAACCTATATCTACTGGACCTTCTTCATGCCACGAAATTTGAAGTATTGCAGCGTTAGGGGAAAAGCAACTGATATTCCGACCGTCACCTCACCAAAGAGAGAAGCTCCAACCATCTCTCAAGACCTGCCTTTAAGTGTCCTCCAACAGAGAGCAGGATTCGGCCCTTCAGCAAACATCTTTCTCACTCAAAATCAGTGTCTTGATGGCCACAACTTAGTTTTCATTAAATGGCTAAAGAATGATGTGAGGTAAAAAGAAGAAAAAAGCTTTGTAACTTTATACTTGAATATTTATGTGATACGTTCGATCTCAGTGAGTAACACAGGCCTGATAGTGAATAGTGCAAATACTTTTTTTTTTTTTCTGATAGTTATACTGTCAAAAGAATCACAAACATCACCTCAGTACCCTGGACACAAGTTCCTGAAGCAACTTAGAGTCTCTGGAGCTGCAGTTTTGACTCAAGGAATCGGCTGGGTGGGTGGGCAGCTGCGAATGTGAGCACTGTGCACCCTGTGGCAGTGAAGGTGACCCCACAGGATGTTGGACAGGGAAGAACCTCATGATGGCGAAGCCGCACACTGTAAAGGTCAAGGGGCAAGGGTCATTTATTTCCTTAAAATATTTAAAAAGGACAAGTTGATAGGTCAAGTCTGGGGGTTGTTCATCTTTCCTAACATTTTGAACTTAACAGTTACTGTGGAAATTGTGGCTCCTAATCTCCAATTATTACTTTATTTTCAACATGGTTATTTTCAGATTGAGAGTTTTTATTGAAGTGATCCAGCTCCTGCATGATTTAAGTGTATTTGTGTTGTATGTATAAAGTGGGAAATACAAATTTTAGTTTAGGGCTTACAGGAAAATAAAGGTCTATACCTTTAGAGATATTTGAAGGTGGTTTTACCCAGAAATCACAAATTTAGGATGGATTTGAAGTTTTCTCTTTAGGAAAAAGTAAATTGAATACACGTTGTGCTCATGGATATTTGCATGTTTGGAATGGAACCAGATGATTGTCCCCTACTAGCTCCTACCTTTTTTCTCATCAGTAGGTATGTCCCAAGTTCTGGTCCTGTCACCACTCACCCAGAGATTCCATCTCCCAGCATTCTTAGTTTGATAATTTGATGTAGACTCAAAGTTCTGATCATTATCATGTGGCTGGGAGGTACAAATTATAATAATGTGCTTATACATATGTGAGACGATATAAATACATACAAACTGTGTTATAAAAAAACCTCATATATACTTATAAAATTATTCAAATCAGGAAATAAAATAAATATCCTTATGTGATTATTGAGCCCTGCTATTGTATTTTCTACCACGCCACCTAAGGGAATTTTCATTATTTGGAAGGATGCAGCTTTGAATAATTAGTTAGAACTTGAATAATTTACAATCTGTAAAAGTGATAAAACGTGACATTTCTCTGTAAGAAAGAAAAAAGTTTGTAAAAATACTTAAGTTTGTAATTTGACCTCTCTTCAGGGTTTCTTTTCTTCGCGGTCTATAGAAAACATAGGGTCTCAAACTCTCTTTTCAACTACCCTTATATCCTTCTAGTTTTCAAAGTAACTGCAATTCTGGCACACACTTTCAGAGTGTTAGGACATTATATTTATAATATCTTTAGAATTGTGACTGACATTTACAGAAGTTCACTGAGTTGTTACTCTCACAAAGTTTCTCTGGATTGGAAACTAGACCTGGGGTCAAGAAAAATTACAAGTGCCACTTCTGAAGTCCCTGATCTTCCATATAAGTGCGTTCTTTTACTGAGTTGTGACAGAATGGCTTTATTTGCAGAGCTCTTATGTCCTAAAACATATGACCGAAGGTGTCTTTGTCTTTTAAAATTTAGAAAATCATTCTCTAAGTTGTGACTGCAGAAAGCTGGTTGAAATGTTGTTAAGGCCTGATCTTCCTTTATTATTATTATTTGTTATTTTTCTATAATATTTACTTTTTATTATTCAAAGTAGGAATAAAAAAAGAAGAAGTTCAAAGGTGTCCATATTATCGAACTGAAGAATGGAATGGGTATATTTTAATTGAAAATAGAAGCTTATAGTCTGTGAGTGCCAATATTAGAAAAAAGAACGTAAGCTAAATGAATTATTTAATGGTGCACACCAACACACAAGAAAAACAAGGGTACTCTAAATCCAAAAACTTAAGACAGAAGAAAATCATAATGATCAAAGCAGCAATCAGTATAACTAAGACTAATAAACAATGCAAAGAATCAGTGAATCGAGTTCTTTGAAAGAATAAGATTTACAAGTACTTAGCCAAACTTAAAAGAAGAAAATAAAACCCATATCAGTGCAATTAAAAATGAAGAGTTCATTATCACAATGAACACTAATGAATTCTATCCGATTATATATATACAGCTATTTTGAAAACTTGTATTCCAACAAAATGGGGAATCTGGAAGAAATGAATGAATTTTTAGGCACATATTACTTACCAAAGAAGACATAAACACCTGAACATACCAAAATTAGGCAATGAAAATTATACACTAGTAAAAACTCTACCAACTAAGCAAAACTCACGACCCAATAAAGTCCCCACTGAATTTTGTCAGAAGTTCAGACAAGAACAAGGTCTTTGAGGAGCTGCTGAAGGATATTCCCCAAAGCTGTGATGAAATTGAAAGGGAGTCAGCGTTCCTTAAATTATTCCGTGAAGTCAGCATTACACAGATAAAATGATACAAGAACACAACAGAAAGGAAATTACAGGCCAATCATGTTGATGATCACAGATGCAAAAAATCCTCATTAAGTTACTTGTAAGAAGAATGAAACAAATTATAAAAGAGCTTTGACTTCACAATCAAGTTAGCTTCATCCCAACAAGACAGTAATAGAACAAGATACATAAATCAATAAGTATGGTAGACAAAAAGACTTAGGGAGATGGACTATCAGAGGCTGGGGAGGGGCGTCAGGGAGAGGGTGTTGGCAAAGATCTATGATCTAAATATCTTTCTGACTGTCTGTCTATCTAACTATACTTCCCCAGAACAAATATAATTATTGTGTGTTGAAACATAGACAAATGCACTACCTGCAATAAAAATATGAATAGACTGGAATATTACTCATAAATTTTTAATATGATGTAATTTACAGGGAAATGATTAGAACTAGAAAACACTGCATTAAGTGAAATATGCCAAGTTCAGAATATTAAATGTTAATTTTTTTCTTATAGTGAAACTTAAGAAATGCATACATTTTAAAATAAATAATTAAATAATGGAAATATGACAGGAAACCAGAAGGTGGAATTCCAGAGAAGGGAAAAAGACAAGTGGAGAAAGAGCAAAAGAGAAAAGAGTGTAAGGAGATTTAAATCGATAAATATATGTTACATGCTTGCACCGCTATCTCAGAGGAAGCCACATAAAGATGTATTACAAACATCCACTAATTAAATATAATTTCTAAAAGCAAAGTAAATATTATCTTAGTAATGTAAATCAAAGATGCCTGAGGGCCTTAAAGAGCATCTCTTCCTAACGTGTAACTTACTTGTCCGCAGATGGAACATAACGGACTTTCCAGAAATAATTCATTAATTTCAAGTGCCATGCAATTCTGAGTCACCAGGTGAAAGAAATCACAGGCCATCAGGCTCTGTCCCACCCTGGGTGTGACTCACTCCTTTATCAGTCAGTGTATTGTCCCCTGCAGGCCTGTTAATGACCATCTGCGTCATCAGATCCATTGATGAGGTGCAACAATGCTTATATTCATAGGTGACCCTTATTTTCCTTAATGTTGGACATGGCAAGCAAAAGAAAGGATGCAGACAGTTTTCTTATGGTGTATTTTTATAATTATTCATTAATAGCTATTGCTCTTAATCTTTGTGCCTAATTCATAAAATAAATTTTATCATAGATATTCATACATTTAATATGGCTCTTAAACAGCCAGATGACAACAATGCCTGTGTTTATTTGCATAAAATGAATTTATGCAAAATTCTCGGACAATTCCTAAAGACACAATTTTATATAATTCTACTTTGAGTTCAGAGATACTGGTGAATACAGTAGCCTGATCACTCTGTGGTAATTCTAATGTCTAAGTGATTTATGGTACAGCAAAGAGGGGCAAGATTTTTCTGCTGACTGAATATTTAAAAAAATCCTTAAAATTATCACAAAATTAAATGTTAACATACATAAAGAGCTTGAGGCTATGCTTGGCTTATTAAATGCTATACAAATGCTCCTTACTGTTTTTACTGTCAGAAGCAGCCTTCCAAGATTCACCGTGTACTCAAAGAGTATTGTAAATCGCATCTTTCATTAAGTAATTTAGTCTTTTTATAGAAGAAAATTTCCTCTGGGATTTGTATAGCAATAGTGTTTCTCCTAATAAATAGATTTCTAAAAATTGATTATATTTCTATCTTTCTATCACCAGCCAGATTATTCAAAGCCAAATTTGCTGCAATTACTTGTGATTCACATAGTAACTTACAAAAGTTTGTTTACACATTATACTTAATGAATTTTTGTTATTCTAAATTGACTTAGAAAACTGGTGTTTTATAACAAATAATTAGTAAAACATGAGAAAATGAATATAATTTACCATGTGATTTTCAATAGTCTCTTGTTTGGTATAGGTCCCATTCTTATCCTATCAACCAAATAAAATCCATTTCATATTCAAATCGGAATGGAAAATAATATTTTGTACTACTATACTACCTGTATTTGAAATGTTTTAATTCTTATTATTTATTTCTAGGAAATTGTCAGATAATGTGATGTGATAAATGTCATGTGACATGACTAGTAATAAATGTCTGCTGTTCTAAATGTTAAATTTTAATCATAAAAATTATACAAACATGAACAATCATGTAATTTGTAAAAAGTATCCTTTGTAAACATTACTAACTTAGAACCTTGAGCAAATATATTAAGAAAATAGGTATTGTTATGATAAAGTCAAGCAGACAAACACGTACATCTCTGGTTAATATAGTATTGGATTTAAAATTGCTCGAATATCAGAGGAAATAATAGCATCTGGAGATGCTGTTAAGACCATCAATATGTGAGGACTGGAGTAATTTCCATTTTCTTGGTTGTTAAATTTCAACAGTTGCTTGGAAGTCATTAAATGATTTATAATTGGAAATGATTCAAAATATTTGAAAGGGTTCTGATACAATCAGAATATAGAACATAGTTATGATACCTACATATTTGGAATTTGAAATTCCACTTTCTATTAATTGGCTTGAAAGTTGAATTTTAAATATATCTATGCTAGGTATGTGTATATATATATATATATATATATATATATATATATATATTCTTTAATATGACTGAAAATTCTCTTTCTTCTCTATAGCATTATATTGCCCTCTTTACACAGTCTTCTTAAGGTCAAGTACACATATATATGTATATATATTTTTTAATTCGAAGATAAATGCTATACTAAATCAATAGTAACAAGTTGAAAAAAACTTTGCCCAAGAGATCTTAGAACTCTGCTAGAGTAAGTATATTAGCAAGTAAGGGTTATGAGCTTTACTGTTTCCTTCATTTGGGTAAAAAAATCCCAATGTAAATATCCTCAGGCAATAGTCAAAATAACACCTTTAATGGCTTAGATAATTAGTACCCCAGAAAAACTGCCTGAGGGAATAGCCTTGTGTGACACCTTCTTTCTTCACAAACTTTATAGGAAATAAAAAAAAGAGAGAGTCAAAGTCCCTAAGCCTAGCATATAAATAATCTTACTGGTTGTATACCTTACTGTATCTTTAGCTAAAAAACAAAAATGAAGTAAAAAAGCACTTGTGCTGGAAGGCCACTTTGCCAAAATAAACAGTTTGACTGAAGAAAAGGAATTACCTTTGCTAATTAAAGTTCAATTAATTAATCTATTAAACAGTCCTGCCACTTGGCTGGGTGTGGAAGGCCCCACAGGCAGCTTGCACTAAGTAAACGCAGGAGAAACAAACATGGCTGCAGCCTTTCCTGGGAAAGCTCTAGCCCTGCCTGAGTCTCCAGACATCACCCCTTTCGGCCTCACTGGGCTTTTTGCCTGCAATGGAGTGAGCAGCTCTCCAGCCAACATCAAGTCCTTCTTCTGTTGCTGGCTGCCCCTGGATGGACTGTGTGAGACCTTCTGAAACTGTGAGCTAAATAAACCTTTCCTCCCTTAACTTGTGGATACAGAGTATTCTGTAACAGCAATGAGAAAGTAAATTAAGACACCCTGCTCGCATGTGCATATTGCTAGCTGAAGAGTCAGGAGGGTTTTCCTCTTTCGGGACCTCCTTTGGATTCGGTGTAAGCTTTCCTCTCTTTCCCTCTTTCTAAAATTCCTCCTCAATAAAGTGTCCCCTCCACAACTTGCCTCACTTCTGTTGAGACTTCATTCTTCAAGTTAATCCAGACACTGACCTAATAAGACATCTAACAAATAAATGGAAGAGAAAATTGAAGCTCAGCGATGGGGACATTTTCTTGGCCAAACCACATGCTTTTCTTCTATGAGACAACATCTGGAGCTACTTGGCAAGAGCAAATTAGATATAGGTTAGATTTAGGAGATATAACCCTCTTTTTAAAAAACCTGAGTAAGACGAAGACTTAACAAGGCTGCCTAAAGCATCTCTAAGGTTTAAAAAGTAACTATAAGATGTAATCAAGAGAGCATGACCATTCCCTCAGCCAGACTAAACATAGCCAGGCACTCTTCTGCCTGGAAGGCATGGCTTCCCTCTGCTTGAAGCCATCCAGAGCCCTGATGAACCAACTGTGAGCACGCCTCCTCTCCCTTTTCTCAGAGCTTTTGGCGTAGTGAGCTTGCTATTGCAAAATCTATCCCTGCCTTGAAGATGTAATCAGCATTAAAATCCAGCTTACATACCTGCTCTGTGACTTTCTCAAAGCCTTAGGAACTTTTGTTTTTCAGCGCAGTCATAAAGAAAGGTAGAGCATCTGTGGCCTCTGTGGGAGAATGGAGCTCTGTCAGTGGTGAGCCTTGTTCCAAGTTGCAAAGCAACCACTGGTAATTAAGGCAAAAGAGGTTGATTTGTCCTTCAGAGAGAGCCAATTAGCCAATGCAGGTGGTCACCATGATTGTTTTGTTGTTGTTGTTCGTTCTTTGGTTTATTCTCAGCTGCACCTGGACTTGGAGGACTCTCAAGCTGTGTGGGTTTTTATCCCTAGATAACACTGTGTGAACTGAGAACTCAGATAGGTATAAGAACTCTATATATTTTGCCTCCTCAACACCAGTCTGTGATTATCAGTAGCTATTTAGCATGGACGTCGTAATTTTGAAAGGGAAGTCAGGTAGCTTTCTATGTTGCTGTACCAAAGTACCACAAAGTTGGTATTGAACCACAGGCTTGAAGACTGCAAGTCTGAAATCAACGTGTCAACGGGACCCTGTGAAATCTGTAGAGATGTTTTTCCTTGACTCTTTCAGCTTTCCAGTGTCTAGGGACAATAGTTGGCCTCCCTTGGTTTGTGGATGCATTTCACCAGTTGTGTTAGTTGGGGTTCTACAAAAGGCAGAATTGACAAATTATAAAATAGAATCTATTCAGAAGACTCAAAAGTCTGAGGACAAAGATAGTCCAAGATGGCAACCTGCACATGTGAGAGCTGGACAATTCAGTCAATTCAGTGGCTGCTCAACTGTGAGGTTGAATACCCATCCGGGACTTCAGGACACCCAGTGAGACTCTGATGTGGATCTCGGTTATTGGAAGGACAATGGTGAGGACCAGAGACTGAAGATTGGTGACTAAAGATCTCTGATGGGTAGACAGGTGCAAGTTGAGACTGGAGTGAATCTGTGACACAAATCTGTGGCATGTAGTAAGGAAGTCGGTGTCCACAGACGATTGTAAAAGTGAGAGCTTTCCAGGAGTAAAAAGCCATAATAATCTTTCTTTTTCCTTCATTTTATACAGTTGGAGCTCCTAGTTGGCCTCCTACATTGGTGTAGGTGTTCTTTGCTCATTCCCTCACCCACAAATCCCTCACAGTCTAATCCAGGTGTGTTTCTAACCTAGGCATGGTTCCTAACTGCCTCAAATTGACATCTCTCCAGCTGTCACATCAGTCTCTGCATCTGGCTTCTGTTCTCGGGGCATCCTTCCACTGCCTGTGTCTTTGTATCATCCATCTTCTGTGATCTCTGTCCAAATTTCCCTCTTCTCATAAGGATGGCATCATTTTGAATTAGAATACCTAGTTCTAATATAACTTTTTAAACTGATTATATCTGCACCAACTCTGCCTAAAATAAATTCATGTTCAAAAATAAGATGACTAGGAGAGTTAGGCGTTTGAGAGGCCTTTCCAAGGGACAGAACTGATCCCCAAACAGGGACAAAAGAGGAGAGTAAGGCACTATGCCTTCACATTCCAAGTCTTTAAAGGACTCACTCTTAACCACTTGAGATGATCTTGGACAGTTTAAAACTTTATTCCACTTGAGTTCATTCAACAAACTTTGAAGTACAAACACTAAGTCCTTTTTTGTGTCCTAAATTAGTAGTAAATCTAAATAGTTAATGAAGAGCATATGTGTGTGTGTGTGTGTGTGTGTGTGTGTGTGTGTGTGTGTATTAGCTACTCATTATTTTCACTCTCACATTGTTTCAGCAATTTTTTAGCAAATTAAAGGTCATATGAAATATGCAATAAAAAGAAAGAAAAACAACAGATTTTGGCAATGCAATTCAGAAACTACCACTTGGTGGCAAGATAATGCTGTTGTTACTGGGCCCAGCAATGACCTAAATATTTAGTCTTTTGAAATATACATTTTCAGTAAGTTTGAAATAGCTCTGCAAAGCAAGTCAGGCTAAATTATTGATGCTCACTTTTAAATTACATAATGAAAGTGACTTTTAATAAAACGCATGGAGAGTCCAACTAAAAACAATGGGTTAATAGTTCTATTGCAGTCATTAGTAAGATAACAAAATGAAACATGACAATGAATTAGAAAATAATTATCCTGTATATATTTTAATGTCTGATTTTTTTCACTTCTAATCCATTTGAATGTTCACTGGTATTCAAACTTGTTTTTATATTTTTCACATGGTAGACCTTTAGAAAATTTGTTATGTTTTTTAAAGTACTGACATCTGTTGTTTTAGTTAACTTTATCATTGCTGTGATAGAATACCCAACATCCACAACTTAAGGGAGAAAAGATTTATTTAGCTCACAATTTCAGAAGGGCTCACATATAAACTGTCCATTAGCATAGCACTTGTAGGTACATGGCAGAAACAGAGACACCTCATTGCAGACAGAAGCAGAAGTAATCCCATAAGCTTCCCCAGGAAGAAGCTACAACAATGCTTTTTATTCCTTTAATTACTTCAAGCTGCTATTCCCCTTTACCCCAGCTGTGGGCGCCCTGTCCTCATTTCCTGGTCTACAAGCCAATAACAAACATTTGAAAGCTCTCCCATGGGTACCTCCAATAACAACTTGACACAATCTTTCCAGCTCAAACCCCAGGCATATGCACCTCCCCGCCAAGTCCTACTTCCCAACAATATACAGTTCCAATATATAATACTTTTGGGGGACACTCAAGATCCAAACTGTAGCACCTGTTACAAGAATTTATAAAGCTCTGGCAGAGCAAATGGATTCCTTACCTCATAAATGGTGTGGAATCACAGTGTTAGGATTTGAATTGTATTTTGATGTTGTTTTGAGGCATTGTATTGTAGGAGGAAAAAAATCTTCAGGGTCGGACTACATGACTTAAGCTCCACCTCTGTCATCTGCCAGCTACTCAGTCTTTACCTCCCAGAGTTTCATTCCAACTTAAACTCATCATTTTTAAGATGGAAGAAATGCTTATACCTAATTAATTGTGTGGGGAGTAGCTAGAATCACCCACTGAAAGAAATTCACACAAAACCTCCTATGCTGTCAAATCTAGTGTATTGTTTTCACTGTGTATTCACAGGCAGAAGTTGCTCTGATATTAAGTAAACAGTGACTGTCTTGGAAGAATCTCAGAAAAGATATTTCTACCAAATTCTTTTTTCCCAACCGTTTCACAGCTTCCTAACTATTTTCAAGTAGGAAAAGATTACGGGGTCGTGGTGGTTGCTGACACAAGATCGATTTTTCTTGCTTTCTCTGGCCTTTGGTCCTCTGCTTTGCCTGGCCATCTGACATCAAAGGGTTCCTGGAGGTGTCACATTTTCTAGGACAGTCCTGCAGGCCTGTAGTGTCACGCTGACTATGGCTCTGTGATGAGCTTTTCCACCTCTGTCCATGCCCTTTAATGAATATTGCCAGAGGCTGCAACTTCTAAACTTTTCCTTTTCTCTCCCATCTTTGCAGTCTCTTAACATATTTCCAAGACAGACCAATCAGACTTCACAGTCACTCAGGGCACCGAAATTGTCTACTCCATCGGCATGGTCTTTGGCAAAGGGGACATGCTCTTATTCACACGGTAGAGTCAGGCAGAACTCACACAAATGTGCTATAGCAGCAAGGTACCGGGGGAGTCTTCCCTTTCCTTGGCTTTAGGGTTTACTCTTTGCTAATTTGACAATATAATTTAACAGGCAATATGAGGATGTCTAAAAAATCTTTTTGAGAAATCAATTTTTAAAAATCAGTGATAGTTCTCTATCAGTGACTCGCATCTCAGGATTACAAGACTGCTTTTATATATTGATCGGAGTTATTTCATAGTAGTGAAATAAACAAGACACTGTAAGAAATATCTGGGGCAGTTACGCCCTATCACAGAAGCTTAAGGAAACCAAAGAATGTAGAAATATTTTGCAAAATACAGTAGACAGGTGTATGAGAATTAGTTATTCGCTGCTTTGGAGTCAAGAACAGAACTTCCTCCTCTTCATCTCTTTTCATTAAAAACGCACAGAGAGGGCAAAGCCGGGGTGATACTTAGATGTTTGTTGTTGTAATAAAAATGGAGACCAGTCTGGTTTGTAGCCATGTAAAAAGAGAAGAAAGGGTAAACAAAAATAATGAAAGGTAGAAATGAGGCTGCAGGACATTAACAGTGCTAATAGCATTTTATGCTTCTGTATTCTATCTTGATGTATTTTTCTATACTGCAGAAAGGTAGTATAGAAGCCAGCCATTACCCAATTGGGTTTCCATTCATTTAACATGGTGATACTTTTCCTATTTCTATAGAGTTCAAAAATATTGTGTATCTTCTGTATTTAACAAAATAATAGTAATTTAGATAATAGCAAATAATTTCAAAAAGCTCATTTTTATTTGTAAATGGTGACTGGTTATCTGTAAGAGATTGCATACCACGGATCATATAAGATCTATCCTTTCCAAATAGAAAGTTCGTGGACGTATCCAATGTGTAGCCTGCTATCTTTTGCCTTGTTTTCTTGGGTAGAAAAGAAGTGCCTTGGGATCTATATTACACAGAACTGGATACCCAAGACTACTGTAGTAACATTGATGTGCACATACATACAAGCACATAAGTTTTTCTCATGCATGATATCTCAAGATGATTCAATTTATTAATTGACCTCTCGGCCTGGATTTGTGATTTGCACTGCCACAAAACATGTAAATATCTTGGTATTTCTTGATGTTTCTCTCCAGTTACATGGGAGTAAGTTTCTATAAACTTGTTGATGACAGAACTTCTCCTCACTAATCTGGACTCGTATTATATCTTAAAAATCATCCACTATGTAATCAATCATTGCCATATAAGGCTGCAATAAATTAAAGGAGACTTTTTAGGTTTCCTAAAATAGTGAAGAATAGTGCAGCCTATGTAGCATCATCCCCAGGGAGAAATGCGGTCCACGTACCTAAAAGTGTTTGTCACAGTGGAAGTACAAAGCCTCAGTAGAGCTTCTGAAGGGCGCGGGAATGTTCACAGGGGAGGCCTGGCTACACGCAATTACATTTTTAAAGGTCACAAAATGATGCTCAATAAGATGATCTATATATAAGCTGTTACTAGGTAGATTAGCTTTATGGTTACAGAAATTATGTCTAATATCCAAGGCATCTCTTTTTCCAAAATTGAAGTAAGAGAATAAAGATGTTGAAGGTTGATTTGGGGAATAACATGTCTGAGCAGAAGGATAGATTTTCATGGGTGCTGCTTGCCATTTAGGTTTCATAATAGAGATTATATCCTAGGAAAATAGGAGTGTTCACAGTGTCTGCATGCTTCGAAATTACAGTGTTAGGTAACGTCAGTTTGCTATGCTCTCGTCTCTCTGCTTTTTTAGTTATTCTAATTGATCATCTTTGTTGTAATAGTGTATTATTTTCAGTCTATATTATCAATCGTACAACTGGTACCTTGGAGCTTCTCTTATGCCTTTTAATAGCATTGAAAAGAACTCAGAAATTTCTCAGTTCAAACAGGTAGATACTGTCCCTGTTTACCTAATGTAGGAACATGAAGAGTTTATAATTTCCTTTTTTATTCTAAATTTTGTAAAGGATCTTGAGACATATTCCTATAGATGAAGCGTTCCATTCATTAATAAAACATGCTGAAGTGATTCATGAAAGAAACTATTGAGTCTTTTTAATCCATTATAAAAATAAGTATTCAATTCTAAAGTGACAAAAAAAACCCCAAGATCTATAAAATGCTTAAGAAACTCAACGATAAAAAGTGACAGAGGGAAAGAGTTTGTTAAGCTTTCTCATCAAGCTGTAAATAATAGGTTATAATAATTATGAAGTGACTTAAATGACATACATCCATTTAGAAATGTATACATTGTTACTATTAATAGAAAGCAAAAGATATGTTGGTCAAAGGAAATGAAACTACAATTGGATGGGAGGAGTGAGTTTAAATGATCTATTGTACAACATGATAGCACTAACTAATAACACAGTACATTCTTTTTGTTTGTTTGTGTGAGACAGGGTCTCGCTCTATAGCCCAGGCTGGTCCTGATCTCACTATATAGCCCAGGCTGGCCTTGGATTCACAGCAGTCTTCCTGCCTCAGCCTCCTGAGTACTGGGATTACAAGTGTGCACCATTATGTGCGGCTTAAACAGAGTACGTTCTTAAGAAATGCTAAAAATAGATACTGTGTCATCACCACAATACTGATGACTTTGTGAGGTGAAGCTGATGTTACCTAGCTAGACTTAACCATTTCACAATCTTTACATACCTCAAAACATATTTGTGTAATAAAATGCATATGTTCATTTAAACATAAGTATGGAGAAAAAGTTGAAATTGTAACCAATATTTTTAAAAAATGTATTTAAAAATTATCTGATATGTAAGATTAATAGCTAGTTCTTTACATAATTTCAAAACAAATAGAAATTATCAGTGAAACTGCTTCAACAGTGTTTTAGAAAGAAAGTGGAATTTAAATATGCTTTCTATAAGAATATATATGGATTATAAAAAATCATCCTACATAGCTACTGTTCTTTGGTATTATGGGATGCTAGCTTAGTGATATGAGACAATTTACAAATAAGAATGACTTGGGAATCTATGATACTTATTTTTTTCACATAGAGTGGTAAAAGGCTGAAAAAAAAAAAAACCCTGCTGTTATATTTCTTCTCTGAGTTCCTACTTTTATTCTGAAAAATCTCTAGAAAAAAATCTCTGGATTTATTCATGTCTCAATTTGGGTAATACCCTGGCCTGAATAATTGAAAAACAATCAAGAAACGATATTTTATCTTTCAAAAGAAACCCATCTTGGGATTTCACATCTGAATTTCCGTATCTCAACTTGGACTAAGTTTCATAATAATGAACCAGCTGATGCTGGGTTTTATGCTCACAGCTCGTCTCTTTCAATACAGACTTTGACAATGGCTAGAAGACATTGAAAATCAAGAGGACAAAAAAGTAAGACGTGATTCGTGTACGCAATGTGTTCAGAGAAAAAAAAACTTTGCCTTTATAATTTTTAAAAGTAGCAATGGGTAAGACATTTGCATGGTTTAAAGACATAGCAAATCAGAAGGATCTGAGAGGTGAGTGATTGATTTATAAAAATCTTCACAACTTCATTTGGGACTTAGGGACAGTAGTGTCACTGGCAAATATTTTTAGAGGCAATTGAATGAATTGATAACAGAAGAGACGCACGTTTTTATTGCCCTGCCATCCAGAGGGCGGCAGTGGATGTCTGTGCTGTTTCTTCCCTCTGCCACATTCCTTTGCCCGGCTACACTTTACACCCCCTCCCCCCATAACAGGGCGATCTGTCGTGATAATTTCTCAAATTTGGCCCTGCCATTTTCTGCCCAGACAAGGCATCTGTCAGTCACACAGCCTGCCATCCACCAGGGCGGGTGCTACTACCCTGGACATCCTGCCCTTGCTCCAGGAGATGATTGCCACCTGGCTTGAATTTAAACGGCGTAGTGGAATTGAATTAGACTTGGTGACGTTTGAGATAGGCCCCGTAAGCAGAACTCTCATCCTCCCTTGGTACGGCTTAGGGTGCTTCTTCAAGTGTACTGACCCCTCCGTCTGGTTTAAATAAATTCGCACCCTGATGGTTCTGTAAATCCGCTTGTGATTTATTTTTTAGGTAATTTGGGCCCAGAGTACCCTTTAAGTTACCTCAGAGTTCGCCTTAGGTAGAGTGGACAGAGCAGTCGCCTTAGGTAGAGTGGACAGAGCAGTCGCCTTAGGTAGAGTGGACAGAGCAGTCGCTTTGGAAAAAAGAGCTGACAGCAATAGGAGCTGTTAGCTCTGAAGGGTTCAGGAAGCTGGCAGCAGGTGAAGATTGGCACCAGAAATCAGCAACCAACAGAGCTAGCTGAAGGTGTCCCCCGCGTCCCGGTGCCAAATGCCGGCAGCTGGCAGAGGCAGGGACCAGGAATCAGCAGTGTCGACCAATGACCACCCATGTTAACTGGTGTCAACTAGTCATATCAAGTGACTAACATAACTGTATTTTGCTGATTCATGGTTTCTGTCTTAATCGAGCAAAAGAATCCTCAACTGACTGATGGTTAAGTACCTATTACGAGTATGTGAGCGACAACAACCAAAACCCAAACCAGACCAAAACACACAAGTCTTGCTTCTGAGTTTACCCTTTCTTTGGTCCCCACTCTGGGAAGCCAGGTAGACACACTCAAGATGCTTGCTCCTCAGCAGAGTGGGTCATTCCCAGGCTGCAATACCCTGCCATAACTTGTTAGACTGTCCCTTAGACAGACAAAACGATTGTTGCCGACTGAGTGGACACACTGATGGAGTCTGGAGAGAGACTTATATAGAGTGTGTCATACTTTTTTCTTCCTCTTAGACAACGACACACAAATATCCACCTGTTGAGTGTCCATAATCCTGATGGCACTGTAAGCCCTCCTGAAGCGACCCGTGGTGTTACTTAGTGCCCAGCTCAGAATAAGTGCTCAATTAACATGTGTTAAACAAAATTAATCGATCTTCTTCCTTGTGATCATTTTCTTCTTTGCTATGCTGAACATAAACATATTCTCATATGCTTGTGCTTACAACTTTGTCTCCGTCTACATACTTTAATCTTTAATGACCATTCCATGAATAAAGCATAATAAACTTGTCTAAAATATCGGTTTTATTAATCTTTATTAATCGTAACTATGCCTACTGTAAGATAGCAGTATTTATTTGTGGAAGTTGTTATTTAGTCTGTCTCCAGAGAAGGCTTTTTGCTTGTATGAATTATAAATTCCTTGTACTAACTCTGAACGCCTTACAATGCCTGTAAGACAGAATAATGGGCTATACCCACTTGTCAACAACTGCTTTAAACAACAAGATAGAACTGAATTAATGTGATTGTTTTAAGCTATGAGATTTTCATGCATTAAATTTTGTGAGAATAAATTCATTAATATCAGGAAGTATGAATTTTTTAATTCTTAATATGTGTATCATGTTTTTTCTATTCTAGTATTAGATCTTCATAGCTTCAAAAGGCCAGCATCATCACTTTCATTCTACAAATGCATAATTTAGGGTTGGTATAATTAATATATCCAAGATTCAGGTAGAAAATTGGCAATAAACTTTCTAGCATTATACACTCCTCCCTTAATTACAGACCATATTCTGGGATTGCCTTGGCTTTCCCTTGGAGATTTTATTGATTGGGACTTTATCTTCCAGACGGATAAAATATGAGCTTGATGCCTTTACTACTTTTCCCCATCTTTTCTTCACTTTCTCATGTATTTAAAGCAAGAAAAATTAAATCTTCAAACTTATCTTTGTCTTTTCTCTAATTCATATAAGACTTTCTTTAAAAATACTAGTGGCATATGCATTTTGTGGTAGTGGTTCATTTATGAACTTTTAAAATGAAGTGAAACATTATAAACAATTGCTGCTAGAATTATTTACATTCATTAATCTGCCTACATGATATATTTGGAATCTGAATAAACTTTCTAGCAAATTCTCCATCTTCTTCTGACGTCAGCATTTATGTGCACTAAAGGAAGGTAAGGCATTATCTGATTTGGCCATATATTTTTTTTTCTGTCACATACTCACTTGTTCATCCTTATGTTGCTTTTTAAAATGTTTACTTAAAAAGCAGAATTTTAGCTGGTTACAGTCAGGAGAGTGTACAGTTTCAGCTGCTTAGAGGGCTGGAAGCAGAAGGATCACTTGAACCCAGCCATGGCTGGGAAGTATAGACAGAGGCTGAATCAAAGAACAGAAATACAAGAAAAAAAGGCTCAATTGTTCCTGAAGTTGGGTCTATTGTCCCTAAAGATTTCATTGCAACCCTTAAAGTGGAGCCCACGGTGGACTTAACTTACCTGCTAAGTAAAGGCTTAGGCTTAAATACAACTATTAGGGGAAAATATATCTTAAAAATGCCAAAATATCTGAGACAGACTAAATAACAACTTCCACAAATATATACTGCTATCTTACAGCCAGCATAGTTATGATTACTAAAGATTTATAAAACAGATATTTTAGAGAGGGTTATTATCCTTTATTCATCAAATGGTCATTAGAGATTAAAATATGTGAACGGAGAACAAGTTGTATGCACAAACATATGAGAATACGTGTATGTTCAGGGTGACAAAGGAGAAAATGATCACAAGGAAGAAGATTAATTACGTTTAGCACATACTAATTGAGAACTTATTCTGAGCCAGGTAATAAATAGGACCATGGGCGCCTTCAAGAGGGCTTACAGTGCAGTCAGGATGATGGAAACTCAGATGTATTACGTACAGATAAAGAGAATGTAACAAGTCTATCCCATTAATGAGAAAGAAAAAAAAAACACATATTAAGACAAACCAAAAGACAAAATCCAGGCAGAGAGGGATACCTATATCTCCACTATTCTGCGAAGCTTAGGAAGCAGGGTGCCATGTTTGAGATGAGCCTAGGCAACTTGGTGACAGAGAGAGACTGTGTCTCAAAAAGAAAGCAAAAAAGAAAGAAAGAAATGAATAAATAAATAGATAAATATAAGGGCTGAGGGGTAGCTCAGTGTGAAGGCTTTGGGTTTAATCTATGGTAACATACACACACACACACACACACACACACACACACACACACACACATGGAATTTGCCATCGATAAAGGAAATGCAAAAGGCTATTTCAAAGAGAAAGAAAAAAGATCACAGAAATAATGACTGTGATACAAAATAGAGTAGAATGAAAATAAATTTATAATTTTATGATATATCGTAGCAAATGCTAATATACATAAGAATAATTGTGTTTATAGTTAAGTGTAATAGAATCATAATTACATTATTGCAATATTAGCTGAGAGTGTAGTAAGTGGTGTGAAAATTCTGGAAGGAATTTTTGACATGGAGAAGTAACTTTCTCAGAGTAATGTTAAGTATTAAGCTTTGGTAAGTTAGGTATATAAATATATAACTGTTGCAATATGTAAATTTGTGTCCTATTTAGAAAATATTTTAGACACAGTTTTCCACATACAAACACATACAAATCAGTGTAGAGAATTCATAAAAAAGTAGTTTAGTATCTATATTTTTTACATAAGAATATTTATTTAATTGTGAAGACTAACTGCATGAAAGAAATGTTTCCTTTCACATGTATTGTGCATTTTCTCTAAAAGAAAATTTTATGCTTACAAAAGAAAAAGAAGTATATTTGAATAATGGTTAAACTTTTAAAAAGTGATTTATAATTATAGTTTCTACTCTTCCACTGTTGCTGATGGTAAACCATGAGCTTATATGTAATTATACACATAGCTTAGGAGTATGTGAATGCATATCATTTTTACAATAATTGAAAAAACACTGTTCTCGATATAAAAGACTATTCTAATAATAACTTTTGAGCATATATTATTCATCCCTGTACATTGTATTTTAATGCTAAAACAATGAATTTGCTCATCTCATTAGAACTTAATGCTAGATTGCTTAATGCTAGATAGATTTATCCTATCAATAAAAGCAAAGAAGAATTTTTTTTGAAAACTAAAGCTAGTTATCACTTTTTCTGTCTTCTTTAGTTTACATGTACATAATTTTAAGATTAATTCTTTCCACCTACTGTGATTAGAAAAAATAATGAGTGAGATTCGATAGTGACTGCAAGGAAAGTCGCACAGCCACATGAATTGTGGCTATTGCAGGTACCTTTAAGAATTCCTCTAAGAAATAACAGAATTGTAGGGCTGACCATTGAGAGCTCTAAGATGTATTGCAGAGGAAAAACAAATGGCAAACCTCTCTGTTCCCGCATCCACAGGTTCACTTCCCTCCTGTCCTACCTTCCTTTCCTTTTCAGAAGCTGAAGAGGAAGAAGAGGGAGAAGAAAAATCCCACAAATAATTAAATAGGGCGGAGGAGGATTCAGCTGAGCGAAATCCTGGAGGAATTTTTAGAATAAACTCCAATTTAAAGGTTTTTCCCTTATAGCTAATCTGTAGTAAATTCTCTAGAGTCAGAAGCTTCGTGTAAATATTTTTTTATTAGGGAAAAATATTAAAGATCTTCAGCAGTGTTTCACGCCGCCTTTGATTTAAGATGGAGAAGGCGGTGAACTATCCATCAGTAAACTAACCCACAGAAAGAGGACCCCTGGCTAGAAGTAAGGGAGAAAATATTGTGCGCTATCCGTAACCACAGAGGGTGTCAGAAAGATCCGAAAGGATAAAGAACTCCTACTAGCTAGTTAGAATCCAGATAACAATGTCTTTGGGCTATTATTTGCGACACACTATTCAGATGTAATCAGTTTTTAATATTTTGCCAGATGTTATGATAGATTACTGATTACTTCCTCCTTTTCATTGCCGTTATTTCCCAACGTAAGTTAAATCAGAGCAGAGGAGACATTGATGCCTGAGAGCTCAAATCGGGGTTCCTGTTCTGCCAGTATGGAAGGAGCACCGTGAATGAAGAAACAGTCCGGAAGTAGAAAGTAACTTTACGGGGAGGACTGTGAAGAAAAGCTAAGAGACAGATGGAACTCCCATGCAGGCATGGGAGGGGCTAGGCCCAGATTAGTCAGCAGTTACAGACATTTTTACAGTATTTGTGCGGCTCATGCATATTTATTTTGCTATACCTAGTTAGCCTTAACTGATTGGTAGCATGAAGATTACTGATTGGTGTAGATTAGCATAAAGAGTGATTTTATTGGTTTTAAGTCAAGTTTGAGGGTTCGAGGAAGTCCCCACAGTGCAACCAAACTACAACGCCAGCAAATTCTAGCCGAGGAGCCCCTAAGAGCCATAAAATATTTTGTTACCACAGTTTCAGCTTTCAGGCCTGTTTAATTGTTTGTCTTTACCCTGTGTCCTCCATCCCAAAATATCTTGTCTTTTAGCTGTTCCCCTGCTAAATCTTAGAGGGATGTGTAGGCCCCACACCACTAACTACTCTGACTTTGCCTGCCTAGCACAGATTCTATGCTATTCATTAACCCTACACCTGTCTAGTAGAATCTGCCTTAATATATTTTCCTTCATGTAGTATACTGTATATATATGTGTGTATATATATATATATATATATATATATGTGTGTGTGTGTGTGTGTGTATATATATGTGTGTGTGTGTACACACACACACACACACACACACACACACACACACACATATATATATATATATATATATATATATATATAACATTTTTGAGGAGAACTAAATTTCATTTAATTATTCAATGTGCAAAAAGGTTCACAAATTATAGGTTGATTAAGGAATCTACAGATGTGACTAATTGCTCTGGTCAAAAAGTAGCACATTACTATTACACAGAGCCCATCATCCCATTGTTTTTCTTCTGTTATTCCCAAACAGTTATTATCGGTTTGGAAATTGTATATAAATGGAATTTCACATTATCTGTTTGAAATGTATTCTTCTAAAAATATTTTGACAAATTCATGCTTGTAATTCTAAGCATGAATGATGCATTATTTTTAATTGTATTTTCTTAGATGAATATAAAATTGATCAATCCTTTCATTGTTGGACAATTTAGTTTTTTGCGTCATAATATATAATAGTTTGAGTATATATATATGCAGTAGGTAAATATATATGCACATTTTTGTGCAGTATATCAGTAGAAGTGGAATGTCTACATATTGGGTAAATTTTTGAGTATATAAAACATCTTACTAATTATTTCATCAGTGAAATATAAGCAAAGCTATAACTCACATTAACAATTTTTAAAGTTGGATTTTCATCCATTTCATGTTTTTTGCATAAGTAATTTGAGCATATTAATTGACTCATCTTACCTATTGAGTCCATATATGTCATGATAAAATACTAATTAAATATGTTAAAATGCATATAATATAGAATTTTATAAATTTTTATTTTTAATCCTTGTCTAAGATTTAGTACGGTTAAAAAATTATAGGTAAATCTCAACAAATGCCTAAGTAATTTAGGATTGGTAGAGTTTCAGGTGTTCTCTCTTTTAACTTAGTGTGTCTATCACTGAGTGTTCCTACTGATTTTCACTGGTATTTCATGAGTTTGGTGGGTACAGTTGACACAGCAGATAATGCACATTAATTGAAAATTTATTACATAGCACTATATTCCTGCATAGGTACACATTATATACAGAATGCAGAAAAAGTTCAGAAATCATTTCTTGTCCCTCATGTGGCTACAATAAAACTGGAAATATTTTAATTAGAGAAAAATTAGAATCTGATAACACTGTAAAATACAGACACAGGTTTACCTACTTAGATGAAACTAAATTTAAACTGTGAGCATGAAACTTTTTTAAAAATTCAGTACTTAATAATTTTACCAGCCAGCCAAAACAAATTTTAGAAATACTTTCTAAGATGATGTTTTTACAGAGGGTGGTATGGATCTTGGCTCAGATGAACTTTCTTAAAGGTGTCCAGTAAGTACAGATGCACGCGATGCTTTACAATAAATAGGAAGTGAATATATGGACTAATGACGGTGGCTGTGACCTGGGGCTCTGATTTTAGAATAGATTTTGCTTCTCTGTTAATCACTGTTCAGTGTTAGAGAATAAACTATAAGGAACAAGCAGAACTGTGTGTAAATAGGTCTTGCAAACACAAGTTAATCGTGAACATTCTTTTTCTTCTTAGTACAAAATACAACTTATTTTTAAATTATAGTATTTGTTTCTAATTTGTAAGATTATGTTTTTGTTTAATTTTATAGTACACATTTGTTTTTATATTTGTGCTATTATGTTTGTGACATACATACCATTCTGCTTCTGACTTAAATATACTTTCAAAAATATTATTTCTCTGATCTTAGCACTAGTTAAAATAATACATCTTATCAGATTTTTACATGGTGCTGAAAAGAATCCAAAGACATAGAGTGACATAATTATCATAACATTGTCATGCTTTAGATCTGAAGAGTCCCCCCAAAGCCTCATGTACATATGGATACTGTGCACTAGTGGGAATCGGGGCCTGGCTGGAAGGAGTGGATGCTTGGGGCTTGGCCAGGAGGGGGCGTGTTTTGGTTCCACTCTTCCTCGCAGACTTCTCAGTTCTGCCAGGCTGACATGAGGATTTCTGTCTCCTAGAGCATCAGCTCCAGCTGTGGCTCTAGCTGAGGCCCCACCCTGTGATTCCACCATTTTCTAGCCATCCACCTGTGAATGGTCTGTGACTTTTTGGAACCGTAAGCTACAATAAATCTTTCCCCCCTCAAGTTGTGGATGTTGGGTATTGGGTCACAGTGACAAAAAAGTAACTAAGACAAGCATGAAACATGGAAATTTTCAGGAAAGATAGACACATGCAATAATGCCAGCGCTTTCATTTGTAAGAATATTAAATCAGTGAGAATCATAATTTTATGGAGAACCAAAAGGGTTACAAAACAATATCAATAAAGTCAAAAGAGGAATAATTACTGTGCTGGAGTTTGAAACATGGTAGAGATGTGCTATGTTTTTACATGGTAGTGGTGCATGTGCTTTGTAAATAAGGAGATACATGTGAATTAAGAGGCATGTTATGCATGTTTGACATGAAAATGGCTGAATACTTATTGAAACAATAATGGCAAATTAAAATGTAAATAAGAGTGAAAGTGAAGTAAACAACAATAAGTTTATATCCATCTATGTGAAGGAATTTTATCTTTCTCCCCCCCCCCCCATTTTATTGATATGTACAAGTGCAGAATTTAAAATTTACAATGGAGTGGAGCATTCTGTGCACATACATTTCTTGTCGAAGTGACAAGGGCTTTCCCGCTCTCCCTTTGTCCCTGCCCCTACCCTCCCTTCCCTCCCTCTCCCTTTCTCCCCCCTCCCCCCACCCCCCTCTTTCCCTTTGTCTTTTGTTCAAAGTTCCATGAGATGCTTGTGGTCTGGGTCTCTCATATCAGAGAGATCATCCGGTGTTTCACCTTCTGCTTCTGACTCACTTCACTAAGCATGATATTCTCAAGTTATCTTAATATGATAAAGAAGTGTGCCTGTTAATTCTAAGGCTACAATCAATACCTACATTTCAGGTGCAGATTACTGGGAATTCTGCCACCATCAATTTTTTGTCTTTATTCTGATTTATTAGGGTTAATGAAAGGCTCAAAAACTGCACTTTTAAATTTTGTATCAAAAAACTATTGTTCTAAGCAACAAAATTTTAAAAAAAGCTGTGATAAAAGACTGGTAATGTCAAAAGTTCTGGTTCTAGGAATAATATGAAAACAGGAATCTCAGGGTGAGTAGCAAGTTTTTGGAAAATTAAAGGTGAGCAATGATGAAATCTTGCAAAGTAATCGTGACTTATAACAAACACAGCAATTGGGAAATGATTCTTCCTTCGAAAATGACTGTCCATGAGCACTCTTGAATACATGAACTTCTGTTTTTTACACTCAATATCTTTTTATTTCACACCTTACACAAGCATTCGTATGTATTGGAAAAATCTAAATATAAAGGCAGAATAAGAAAGCCTTAGAAGAGACGTAGGTTATGATTTCAGCTTAAGCATAGATTTTAAACTAATGTATGTGAAACTTTAGAAGAACTACAGACAAACTGAACTATATTCACGTTAATATTCCCCATCCACTCAAGACGTCATCGAAGGTAAAACAGGCTACCCACAGAGTAGGAGAAATATTTTTTAATACATGTGTCCAGAATAGGTAATAAAGAATTCTCAAAGTCAATAAGAAAAAGAAGGAAAATTCAATTGAACTTGAGTTAAAGGGTAGGAGGTATCCAAATGGTCAAAAATTATACAAAAACTTGCTCAGAATATGAGATATCAGAGAGCATTAATGAAAACTGTAATATAACAGTATTCCACACCCACCAGAATAGTGAAAATAGCAGTAGTAAAATGTGTCAAGTGTGCAGAGGAATCGAATAGTCAGACTCTCCTGTTTCTAGTGGGAATGCAAATTATTTTATTTACTTTTGAAAAACACTTGGCTATGTGCCTTAATAGAATAGCATAGTGTTCTGTGAATTTTATTACTGTTTATTAACTCAATACAAATACAATTGAAACAATAGAAGGAATACAGCCCCCTGATATATTATGACTGGAAACAATCTAAATTCTCATTCAAAACTAACTTATCAAATCATAGTACATTAAAAGAAGCAATTGTCATGTTTCATCTGTTCATTGTAGTGTACTAAGCCATGATAGAAGAAATTGATGAACACTATCATCCCAGATACCATGAATCAGAATTGGGATTGGACATAGCAGAGATGGGTTATCTTCGTTCCATGTGGTCTTGCTTCTGAGCTGGGAGGTTTTGAATGACTGGAATCTAAGAGCTTCCTACGTCTTCTTCACTTGAGTGCATAATGTCTGATCATGCTTACTACAGGGCAGCATTTGCGGGTAGCCTTGGCCTCTCTGAGCATTAAAGCTACATTAAAAAAGAAGAGTCCTGAGGTGGCATTTGAAGAGCTAGTGATTCAAGAGATAAAGGTCAAAGCTAGAGTATTTCTAATCTATCCTTAGGAGTACTAAGCCACACCCGATTCCTTTAGCCACATTGTACTAATCATAAGGTCGCTTGGTCAAAGATTCAAGGGGAGGGAAATTAAACTTCTTCTCAAAGGAAGAGGCAAGGTGAATACGGAGAAGATCCCATAGGCTGAAAGAGGCAACTGGGGACACTTTAGGAAGTGAAATCTACCTGTAAATACATCGAAGACATAGAAACTACGCGTCAACATAGACTAATCTCTTTAACATAATGTCGAGCATACATACAAAAGAGGGTATGTTGAATAAACTCATCTATGTACAAAATATTGAAATTGGAAACATTAATTTAGGGTTTTGTATGTCAAGATAAGTATTCGCTGAGATAGTGATTGAAAGAGAGGAGCAAAATATATACTAAGATATTATTAAGATGTGTTATTTTACGATTGCTAGGTACAAGGTATATTTAGTATGTGAAAATTCATTAATTGCTCGTGTACAAAAACAAGTTTTTTCAGTGAATATATTAATACTGTGGTAAAACAAGTTAAAAAACCTTCTAGTTTATTTATATTTAGCATATCTGTAGCATATATGATATTTTATTATTATTTTAAGCTCTTTATTAAATTTTTATTTTGTCTTCACTCATCACATTTATAATATATTTGCAGAAAACTCTTCCAAAGATGCATGCTACTGGGTTGTAAGTTATACTTTTAAAAGCAATGTTTATGGTTTACTTAAAAATAATTTATTTACAAAGGTAAAGTTAGTGTCACTATTGTGAGCTTCTCCTTGAATAAAACATGTAGAAAAAAATTGTATTTCAGTGGAATTCCTATTTATATATACTTACTAGAAATAGCAGTTTTAGGAAGTATATCTGGAAGCTATTGTTTTTCCCTAGACATACTTTATCTCACATCCACATCTAATTTATAAGCAGTCCTTTCATTTTTTGGTTTATAATGTATGCAGAATCCAACCATTACTCATGGTTCTACGGGTACTGTTCTGCCTCTCCTTCATGACCCCCCATGGGATGTTTCAGTACAGTCGTAACAAGGCTCCCAGTTTTCCCCTTGCCCCATTGAATTATAGTTCATCCCACGGAGGCCTGAGTGACGGTGTTAAAACTATCACAGCAGGTGGATCACGCTGTTTTTATGCAACTATCCCTTCAGTGACTTTATTGTCGCTTGCAGGAAAAGTCAAGCTTCTCAGTCAAAACAATAATGCCTTGCAATAACTCAACGGCTCTTCCATTCGGTTCTCATTGCTCTTTAGGCATCTCAATTTCTTGCTTCTATCACAAATGTCAGGCAAGCTGTCAGGTCGGATCTTTGCATTTCTCTTTGCCTAACCTTCTCCCTTCGATCTCTGGATGACTTATTTCATTTCCTTTTCATATTTGTTCGAATATCACCTTTGCATGGGTGTCATTCTTCACTCATACTCATCTAACATTCTACAGCTTTCCTAGCCCACCGTCATCCCCATTTATTTAAGTTTTCCTTGTTCATTTCTGTCTAAAACACGAATCTAATTTACGTATTATTTATGATTGTTTTTCATTGTGCATTTCCTCACCCTACTTTATCCTGGTATCGATAACCCACTACTCGCAGACATCCTAGCTCTGTGAGCAAGGGATTGAGGATTGCCAGGGGCGGGGGAGGAGAGGGTGCTGTGGGCTTGCCCCAGGGCTTTAGTCCTTTCCGTGGTCTTCTGCTGCAGCAATTTTTTTATATTTATTGTTTTTACCTGTTTTTTAAACTTTCATGTTTAAATCATCTGTTCATTGTACAAAAAGGAGTCATAGTTTTTAATCTTGTTAAATATATTCTGTATTTATAAATACTTATTTCATAGCTCTTTAATGTCAAGTAGTTACTATGTTTCTTTCATTAGGAAATTGTCTTCCTAACTGGAGCACAATCTTAATGCAGAAAAAGAATATTAGAAAATGCAAAGTTGAGTTGCGATTCATCTAGTAAAATTCAAAACTTTTTTGGAAAAATTCTATGTATTTATAAAGCTTGTATCTACCTTTCATATCTCAGTTTCAATTACATCAGTGAAGATACCTAAAACCCAGGTTAAATAGCCACCTTGGAGTTTTTTTTTTTTTTTTTTTTCTATTTCTACTTTTGAGAGACTGATATTTTTTCAGATCATCATAATTATTTCATCGACAAAACGTACCTTATGACTAATAGTTACAGGGATGAGGATGGTAAATACCCTGGCAATCCAGTAATTAAATTAACTATCAAATTTCTTTGGCTCCAGTACTGGGATCCAACTGGTTCTGAGACAGAGATGAGAGAGGTTGGCTGATAGTTAAGGTGAGAAAAGTTTTCTAGTTTCTAAACTAAAGCCAACCAAAAACATTATTTTTCATCCTGATGATTTTGTGCTCTGTAACTGTAAAGTTTTGACCTCTTATGGCAATTTTGTCCTCATGAGGAAGATCACCCTGTGGATGAAAACAGACGTCCATAGTCATAGTAATTTCAAGAGTGTAGACCTAATTAGATTGGCTCTGATGTATCCCCTGGACTTGAACTTGTGGGAGCAAATACACTTTCCCATTTCATTCATTACGGTTGGCTCTTCCATACAAGTAGCCAAAAACAGCCTAACAAAAATTCGGAGTTCTGATTCTGTTATTAATTTCAACACCACTCTCTGCTACTGTACTCAAGTGGTTGCCATTCATGGCTTTGGGCACGTATCGATTTGCACACCACTATGGTTATTCGGTCAGCCATCTCATGGCAGCGAAGTTGTGCCTATTTCCTTCACATTGCTTTGAATATAGATATTATTTTCAGCGAGCTTCTAAGCAGACGAGTCCAGTTCCTGCCATTATCACTGCTATTGATTAGTTGTGTCTTCCAACAACTAAAATCAATTACAAGTCAAAGGTAATGTTATTTTGTTCTTCGTTTCACGGACTGCTTACTGTCGGGAGTTTCCAGGTAGTGTGAGACCAACTTCAGAGTTTGTCTGCTCCTTTCAAAGTTGTATAATCTTTCATCAGTTACTATTGATTCATTTGCAGTCAGGTTAGAAGTGTTTAGAGAGTAACTCTCAGTACAACTGACGAGGATTCTAAGTCCTTTATAGCTAAACATTCCTAACAGAATAATACACTTTCAATTGAGTTGAAATAGTTGCATCCTGTTGTCCCTTGTACTCTAATTATCAGTGTCAGGATAAATGAAAGTAATAACTTTCCTTTCTGGGTTAAGTAACAAATGACCAAAAACAGGTAATGATTTTCCAATAAGTTCATGTAGGTTCAGCTGAATTCATAAAGATCAGGTAAGACTTGCTCTGATATTGTGGTTTGATCATTTTGCTTTTATTTAGTTTCCTTTGTTTTAGGATATACAAAATAAAAACATTCTACTGGCTCCCGGTATACAAATGGGTGGGTATATGTTTGGAAATACCCTGACTATTATTGTATTTATGGAAAACAATATTTCTTGGGTAGGCTTTGGCAATTTTGAGCTTAGCTAAAAATAGACTCTTAAATAAAAAATGTAAAGGACAATTTGCTACAGGACAGTCCCATACCTTAAGATGCTATATAATTTTATTATTAAAAAGATTTAGAAAAACCATATAGATACCTGATTTATAATGTTAAAATATTTTAATTTAATATCTTTATGATTTATCATATGCTATGTTAGCTTAAATATTTTATTACATAATCTTTGGTATTCTTCTATCTCATACTTGTTTGATATTTTTTTAATGCAAGGTAAATTCTTGTATTAATTATTTTAAGAAATCTGTTAAACAATGTACAATATTACCATAACAACACTGAAGTGTAAAAATATTTTTGTAGCTCACTGCATTACCTCATTGGATTATTTTGACTATATTATCATTTCTTTTATTATTATGCCAGTTGGTTTCTTTTTATGAGAAACTTGGTAAAACTAGTTACGTAATAAAGAGAAAGAAGAATATGTGATTGTTAGATATCATGTTTGAAATTTCAGAATTTTAAGTTGTGCGTTAGATTCTTGAGCAAAATAAATATTAAATTCCTTGTTTAAAATTATACCTTCTGACCTCTAAGTCCAAATATATTTAGAAGTGAATTTTGTGAACAATTACAAAGAAACAGCAAGACTTTATATTAGCTCTTCTAAAGAATAAAAAAGAAAGAAAATACCTCCCAACTTTTTCTATAAAATCTCTATGTCTAAACCGGTAAAGACATTGATTGATATCAACAAGAAATTCGTTGATAATTTCTCCATGAATGGAGGTACAAAGATTTTAAAGAAAAAATTATCAGAGTGAATCTAATCACATATAGTAAAGGAAAATCACAAAAACTTTATGCTAAGAATGGTATTAAAAATTCCAATCGTAAGTCACTATATTCACAAAACTAAACATTTTATGATCATCTAGAAAATACTGAGCAGAAATTTGATATGATTATTACTAGTAGCAACTTATATAACAATAAATCTTAAGAAATGAGAAATAAAATGAACTTCTTTGATCTGAAAATAATGTTTTCAAAATATCTACCCTTCCCATACTAATAATGAAATATTGAAAATTTTACTTTTGAAGCAGACTTTGTCCACTATTACCCTTTTTGTTTAACACTGTGATGGTGATTCAGGGTAGTGTAATACAGAGAAAAAATAAATAAAGGGTGGTATACTGGAAAATAAGTTAAATTGCCATTTTTAACAGAATACAATAATGTGTACCTAGGACATCAAAGAGACCTTTCAAATATCCTACAGAAAGGCAAAATAAAACTCTACAATCACCCTGATTGCTAATTGCATATACAAATAAATTGGTTCCTGAAAATTAACAATGAAAATACAAAACATTTTGTAATTATGGTAGTATCATCAAAGCTTAAGACTGTACCTGACATGTTATATATAAAACCTTTCCGCCAGGCTTCGTGGAGCCAGCCTCTAATCCCAGCTCTGTAGGAGGCTGAGAGAGGAGAATTGCAAGTTCTAGCCAGCCTGCACAATATAGGGGCTTAGTGAGACCCTGTCTCAAAGTCAAAACTCAAAACTGGACTGGAGATGTAGTTCATAGTGAAGACCCTGGGCTTGATCCAAGCACTAAAATAAAACAAAATAAACCTTTCAATGGAAACTATAAAACTACATTGATAAATTTCTAAAATAAATGTAAGAAAAGATACCCTGGTCACAAAATGAAAGAATAATTGTTTAAAATGCAAATTCTCTCCAAATCTGGCCATAAATTCAAGAATCCTCACAGTTTTATGCTTGGATATTAGAAATGAATAAAGTTTATAACACTATGGAAATGGTAGGGAAGCAAAATTTTAAATGATTGAGATGTACATCAAGACAACCTAAAATAATTATACAAAGTTAAAGGCCTCTGTTATCACATGTCTGGCCTGGTTATAAAATTAAATAAAACAATGAACTGTTGGTGCAAACATAAACAGACAAAAGAAATTCAACACAGCCTTTGTAGCCACTCATACTTACTTCATACACATAAGCAAGCCAGCTTTGTAGTATTATCCAAAATGAAAGTCTTTTTGCATCATCCGTATTCATTTAGAGAAAAATAAAATTTAACTTTGACTTCAAAGCTTCCGAAGACTGGGGCTGGGGGATGAGCTAAGTGGCTTGCCTAGGAAGCATCGGCTCTTGGTTTGGCTCCCGGCACCAGGTATGAACTGGGCTGTTCTTGGTGGCACATGCCTGTAACCCCAGTACTCAGGAGGTAGAAGCAGGAGGATTGCTGGGAGAGTGAGGCTAGCCCAGGTGCAAGGTGAGCCAAAAAACATCCTCATAATTTCTCTATACAGAAATAATATTATTTTTTGTTAGAAACCATCGCCATTTGTGATTTTTGCGTTTTTTGTCTCCTCTATGTTTCTCTAGAGAGACACTAAATTAGCATTTTCGAAATACTACATTTATAACACTGTGATCATGTAATTTCAACTTCTCTTCATCACTTTTTTATGTGAGGTGGATCCAAGGTAATAACTAAATATTAAGTTGATTTCCTTTTGTGGTAAAGCTTACACTGGTTGCATCTTCTCAGTGGACAAATTGCTTTTGTCCTGTGGATGTCATAGTGCCCGTGAGAATTGTTTTGGGTAATGAAATGTAGAGAAAGGGACGAATGCCAGTGCTATGTCTTTGCAATTTTTTTCATCTCTTCTGTGAAAAGCTTGATGGACCATATAAAGGGATCTCTGTCCATTTATTTCCATGATGCATTGAGGGGTGAACAGAACTGAACAAACCCATGATGGAGTGTGAGAGAGGAGTAAACTTTTGTGGTGAAAACCCTTGAAAGCTGTTACCTCAGAACCATTTGGTTTGAGCTGACTGATGTAAATTTAGTTTTATTTCAATTAATTTTTTTTTTTGCATAGGCCATAATGTTTGATTCATTTTAAATTTGTTATTATGGGAGCTGTGTCCCACTATTTTTATGCATTGACATACTAATTCCCAATGAGACTGCATTTGCTTATAGGGCCTTTAAAAGGACAATAAAACTTAATGAATCCATAAAGGCAGAGCCCTTATCCAACGTGACTGATGTCCTTGTAAGAAAAGGAAAAGACTTTGTAAGGATACAGGGAAGAAGAACTCGTGAGCCTAGGACAGAAACCTTTGAGGAAACTAAATCTGCCAACAATTTGCTCTTGGACTTCCAACCTCCCGAAGTATGAGAAAAATGAGTTAGTTAAGCCACTGGTTTATGGTGTTTAGTTACAGCAACCTGCAAAACTGATGCACTAAAGGAAAGTAAATGATTATTTCCTAATAAAACACACATGTAATGAACATAATTGGTCGTATTTTGTGCTCAAATTTGATTCTTTTACAGGCAACGAAGGAAAACACTAGATCAATAACAGTTTGCTTCCAGCTTAGATTTGGTTGTTCTACATTAGCTGATTTGAGCTTTTGTCAGATTAGACGAAGCAGTAGTAGGGCATTTGTGAGTTAAAGTATAACCAATCACAGAGGGCAGCATGAACAGCTCCTTGTTAAAGAGGTTGACAAGAATGCTAATCATAAGGCGATTTGGATAAAGGCCTCTAGGGAATCTCAGAGATCTGCACTTCTTTCATAACAGGCTTAACGATTTAGAAATATGAATTTACTTCAAAGACCTTCTAGAGAGGAACCTTTTCAGAAAAGGTCCCTGAGGTGTCTTGAGTGCTTCAGAAGAACCTAGAGATACTAGCTTGCTGGAGGAACACCCTGGCACTGCGGCTGGAGTTCAAAGGGATCACGCACACCTGTGTTGTTAGCAGGACTTGGCATTGTTCAGGTGATGATGGTTTTGAAAATTTGAAGAACTCGAGCATGTATGAAGTATTTATGGAGTCTCTCAGCTTTCACTGAGATTTCAAAAGAGGGCCTTAAATGTGAGGGAGTCTTGAAACCAGAGTGGTGCTCTTGGGAGGTGGTGAAACATTTGGGTAGTGAGGACTACTGGAAGTCCTAGAGTCATTGGAGGTGTGTCCTCAGAAGTCATTAAATATCACAAGAGTGTAATACTCAAATGTGGTATAATATGTAACATAACAGTGAAGCGTTTTCAAAAGAATAGTTGAAAATTATAACTATAAATGTAGTGATGGTGTTGATAAAATATACTTTTATAAACAATTTTTGAAGACACTCTCTCTCTCTCTCTCTCTCTCTCTCTCTATATATATATATATATATACACATACATACATACACACACACACACACACACACACACACACACACAAATCAAGAACCCATGCTGATAGCTGGCGTTGGGGTTGTATTGTTTCCTCAGTAGGCAGAGTGGCTACATGGACACCAGATCATCTGTGTAAGTCCAATAAAGAAAGCATAATTATAAAATGTGTTTTTTCAGATTTAATGGTAATTCTTTTTTCACTGTTTTAGTGATGCCTGTCATATATATATATATGTATATATGGAATGAAATGTTTTATGATCTGTGCAAAATTTAGTTCTCCAATATTCTGCCTGGAAATAACAGGAAAGTTAAGCAAGCAGAGAGGGTATTTTTTTCCTAATAAGTAGTCACTCAAATAAAGAATCCCATGAAAATTGATCTGTGTACTTTCAGTTTTATGATTTTTGATGTAAATCAAAAGAACTGTTAAAATGATACGTATTTCCTAAGCTGGCTGTTTTAGTGCAGTGTTTCTCTGCATTTCATCGAGTTGGATACCTTATTTTGCATATCTGTTGGTTTTTCTTTATTATCCTTAGATTGATTTAGCGGATAAGTGTTCCAAATTCCAGTTCGTAGTGGATATCTTAATATAGCTGTCTTTCATCACTGGGAAAATAACATAATGGTGAAGCATTTTAAAAAGTAGAATGAATATGAATGAATATGAATGAATATTAATGGCAATTCTAAGATATTGTATTCACCTGCATTTTCTATTATATAATTTTTTATGATCTGTGCTGTCCCTGTTATTCCCATCTATAGAAGTCTTAAAGTCTTCAAATGATTATAAAGCCTTTAAAGAATATCGTTGGTTTGAACAATATAAAAAATGATGTCCAAGTTTAAAGTTATTAATATTTTTGGCATCACAGGTTTCTTAAGGCAGTCAAAAAGTACCAATTACAGAAATGAATCACGTCATTGCCAATTCATTTACTTCATAATACTTCTATAAAACATTCTATGTAAATTAATAATTAGGAGCCAATGCTATTTTTTTCAGAACATACATAATCAGAATTGTTAACAGTGAAATTGTTGCGAAAACAACGATGAAATATATGACATTTTAAATAAAATTATTTTATTTTGCAACTCATGCGGTCGTACTTCTTTCTAGTACAAAATAAAAACGTGAAAGGTCAGCTTATATTTCACATCTCAAAGAGGACCGCAGTGGACTGAATATTTTCATTTAATTTTGCTGCTCTTTTTCTGGCTTGTCATCTTAATTAATTATTCTTGTTACATATCTGAAAGACAGATAGTTATCACCTGCCTTCCAGATACATTCATACAGTTATTTTGTGAACACTAAAACATGAATAAATCAGATTTCTGTGACCTGAAAAACGTTCCTGACTTTGTGCTGTTCTGATAACATATTACAGGCTACTTTGATTTCTCCTGCATAGTTTTTTTTTGATATGCTGAGTTCAATAAGCATTATAATTTTACATTTATTAATAAATCATGTTGGAATCAGGAGTCATAACTTAGAGACTCATTTACCAATTATGAACATGTTTTTATTTACAGAATAAAATATTTTAGTACATTTCTGGTATTGAGATGATTATATGGGATAATGCATCTTAAAGCTGTGAAGAGGTATGTGTATTTTAAATCCATCTTTAACCATAAAGTGAGTAATAGTCCAGATGTATGATTCTTCAAAGTAATTCTTATCTTAAAAGTGATCTGTGCTTAGATAATTTTCAGGAAGTAATTAGCTATCAATTAGAATATCAGTTAGCAACTTAATTAAAAAATGAGAATAGAATGTTATTAAGTGCTGTTGATTCCTGTTTCTCTTTGGTGTTTTATGCAATCTCTCTACGTGTGCACATGGACTTGATGTGTGACTTTAAAAGGCATTCCTCTTTTGTTTACTTACTTGCATATTTCACCTAATTATTTATTGAACCACTATAATAACTTCAAAGAAAATATGACCAAAACATCTATGTTACATTCTGCTCGCTCTTCTCCAGGATTATAATTGGCAGATTGTCAGAGAGTGTCAGTCTCACAATATCATAAAAGCATTGCTCAGGTAGCCTTCTTACAGCTCTCTGCCTTCCAAGCTATGCTGACTGGTACTTTGTCAATAGATTCTTGGTATGGATAAGATAAAAAGAAAACTAAAAGATCCAGAGAAGTATAAAGTTTCTGGAAAGTATGTAAAGTGACTGCTGATAATTCATAGTTATAAGCCTTTGTGGGGTTTATAACCGTAAAATTAAGTAAATATTTTCAGAAAATGTAGGAATAGGAATAGATTTCCCTCAACAATATTACTTATAGATATAATCAGAAGATGGTTTTTCCTTCTACTGCATTTTTATAAAACATTACCAGCTGTTCTATCGGAAAAATAATAGACTTATTACCTGTAGTGGTTTAAAAAAACTCTGTAATTCATAGTTTAAAAGAAAATGAGTCAACATTAATCTTACTGAAATTCTCAGAACAAAAGAAATTTCTTCCTCTTATTGTAAATATCAGTTCATTATATTTTTATTATTTAAAGAGATTAATATACATGCCTAATACTAGAGAGCTTAAAAGTGGCAAGGTTGGTATTTTTACTTTCTCTATGACATCTAAATCTTGCGTATATCCTTCTATGGTAACTGATTCTCACTTTAATGGATATGGGAATCATTTTTAGGTTAAATTTCTAGCTATTTGAAAATTTTTTAAAATGTCAGAAGTCATTGTTAGAATTGTTAGGCCATTGTAATATACAAAAGCCAATAACAATTGTGAATAATTATTCTTAATGGTCAGATGATTGACAAATTGAATTACATACACTTAAGGTATAAAGTCAAAATCAGTTATCTTGCAAGAAGATTTTTGTATGCAGATACTTGAGTCATTGTTTTACATTTTAGGAAATTCTTAAGCTTCACTTATGCTAAAAAATACTAATAATTCTGCTTGTCACTGTACTACTTAGGATAGCAGTTTCCGCAGTGTTGTCATCCTGGGGATATTTGGCAATGTTTTTCTTTGGTCGTCACAAATGGGAAAGTGGGGATGGTAACTGAGAACTGTTTTTAGGCATCTGCAGACAGAAGTCGTGATGTCAGTGAGCAGCTTATATATCCCAGGACAGGAAATACAGTAAAACAAGTATCTGGACCGTATGCTTACTTAAAATGAGGCTTAGAAACCCAGATGCAGAGAGACATTTTACTGATGAAATTACAGTTAAGTGAAGTGTGAATAACCAGTTACAACTGTGAATTTGTTTTTTAAAAAATTTTATATAATAAAAACTCCAGAATATTTAAACCAAATTTTTATTTTACAGTGTGTTTTCAACCGACATTGAAAGGCAAGATGTGGACACTTTTTGGTCATAACATATAACTAAAATAGTAATTTCATTTCGCTATTAAAAGTAAATGTGTAATGGTTCAAACAAAGTCAAAATAATATCATCCTTTGAGAAGGCAGAATTAGTTGTGATTATTAAAAGTATATTTGTGTATCTGTGGACACTATAAGTCATTCAAATACACAACAGCTCCTGAACAGGAATTTTCACCAAAATTATATTTTAAATTTGTATTTATTTTTATGATGTATGATCTACAGAATTAGTAACATTGAAAACATAAAGTTTGGGAAGACAATAACCACCTACACCAACTCTGGCCTCTTTATTCCTCGCTCTTACCCTGATCCCATGCCTTCCCCCCCTCCCATTCTCAGAGATTCGTCCCCTTCCAGCAGTCCATCACCCCGCTTCCTACCCTCTCTCTCCAGGTGAGGTCTTTTTATGCAATTATTTTTATGATTTCCATAAGAGAGTTAGGGTTAGGTTAGGGTTGGGGTAACCCTCACCCTAAATATTTTGTATCTATCTTGGTTTATGGCTGCCTAGTATTCCATTGTGCATTGATACCACATCTTTTTTTTTTTTTGTCTCTTCCTTTATTGATGGGCAATAGGTTGTTTCCAGGATTTAACTAGTATAAACTGCACTGCTATAAACTTATATGTCTTAGGATATGCTGACATTTGTTTTGGGAACATGCCCAGTATAGCTTTAGCTGGATCAAATGGGATTTCTATTCTAAGGGTTCTAAGGGACCTCCACAGTAAGAATAGAGAATACAAGAATACTCAAGTTTACAGCAAGTCTATGCTTTCTAATACTTTTATTAGAGGATAAATAACTGGTATATAGATAATAGAGACAGAGCAACCAAACAGACAGAAAATTGATAATCATCTAAGCAGCTAAGGAAACAGGGATGTTGGCTATGAGGTTTTAATTTGAGTACAATTATTGTGATAGCTTTTTGTCTTCTTTTTCTGGTGATCTTTTGTTCTCTCAATATATTTCTTTGGCAGAAAATATATTTAGTCAATGTACATTTTAGGAAAAGTTAAAGTCATTAAATGAAAGTTGTCATCACTCTTACAACCCTAGTCAACAATGTATCAAAATTCAGAACGTAGGAGTATGGGTGAAAGTATTCTATTTTTCCCTGTAATTATCTTTTTCAGGGGAAAAATCCTTTTGACGAAGGGAAAATTGGGAGTCATAGTTGGTGTATACTGTTTGGATTAAAGGTTTTTTTTTTTTTATAAACAGTCACTCAAATTGTTCATTTCGTTATTGCTTTGAATGTTTCCATGCTTTACAACCTGATAATTCAGAATAGATGAAAATTCTTATTATTAATGCTATTGTTTTAAATGGGACAGGCAAAGAAAAAAAATCACCATTTCTTGACTGAAAATATGTTTGGTAGTTCAGTTTTAAAAAAGGGAATTCATAAAAGTAGATTTTTCCAATAATTCCCTTAAAGCTATCCATGTCATTATGGTATATAAAATTTACATATAACTATGACTATAACTCTGTATCTGAAATGGCTTGTTCTTTCTCAGTTCTCTCTGAAAATATTTTGTTCATAAGTCATCTATGCTAAGGATCCTGTTTAGTTTTTCTAATGAATTTTTCAGTGCACTATAATCTAGATTAATGAAAATTTTGAACATCTAAAATGGCTAGACGTGCAAAGTTTTACATATGTGTAACTAGCCACAAGTTAGACAAAATGATTATAACATACAAGAACATGTATCATTTCATTAATCTCAAGTCTTCTGTATCTCAGCAATATTTTCAAGTTCGGGCAACACAGATCTTGCACATCTTTGGAAGGGTGGTTATTACTAAGTATTTGGTGACTTTTCAGTTTAATTTGCTAGTCAATTAAAGTTTTCATTTTATGTCCTTTTCCTGCTAGGAGATAAGAATAAATTGTATAGATTAACATTATATTTATCATCTTAACTTATTCCTTGATAAATTTTGTATTTTCATCTATCCGTTCTTGTAGATATTTTACATACACATGATGCTGTATAATTTTTGATGAAAATGACAAAAAGTTTAAATAAATAAATCATAAAAAAGAAAATAGTAGAAAATAGAGAAGCAAGGTAAGATAAGGATTGAATGGCAAATTTCTAGTAAAATTAGGACTTGGATCTAAATTAGAAGCAGCAGGTAAAACCTGGGAGAAGTAACTCCTTTGGCACATATTAATAAAATCTGTATCTAATCAGATGCAATAAAATAGTATTAAAAATGTACACATAGAGAAAAAGGCAACCCTCTGGAGTCTCTTTAGTGCAGCACTCAACCCTTCTCACTTCTGAGGGCTCAGTCCTCACAACCTAGTTCCCTTCACTTGCCCCTTTTCTTGTACCACCATGGAGCTCAAGAAGTCAACATAACATACACATTGTGGCATGCTACACACGTGCAGTTCACCAGCAGACTTACTATCTATAACAACTTACTTTATTTGATTTTCTTCCTTGCCCCAACTGTCACCTTCAGGGAATAAAATAATTATTGAACAAGGTAAAATTTAAAGATAAATGTGTGTACCTCATCTAACACAATCTTGAGTTTTCTGAGAAATAAAGTAACCATTAGATGATTGTTCAGAAAAGTTGGTATTCTATGACATAAGAACATTTTATAACTGAATAGCAACTATATTCTTCTCATCCTTATCAAAATTACTCACTTTTTATTCTTTCCTTCTCTCCTTCATTTTGCTAGTGTTTGTTAACTTGGTGCTCTTACGAAGACCTACAGGAGTTCCATGAGAAGCAATGTCGCATTTTCTTTCTTTGCTCCTATTCTGGAATATCTCAGCTTCTCAGAATGAATTGTTCTTTCTCATTAGTAAAATAACAAAGCTACTTAAATCTTTCATTTCATGAATAATATATGAGACTTACGAAACAAAAAACAAAAACACCTCCGTGATCTTATTTCTTCTAGAATGTTTCCAATGAAAATTAACACCATTCAAAAATAAAAGGGAACAGTCATCAGATAATATTTACTAGTATATTCTGAGAAAGAAATCCAGAAACTATAAACTTAGCAATCATATGATATGGAAGTCAAATCTAACACATCATCAACAGTCAAGCTTTGCCAGTATTGTCTGCAATTACTGTAAATATGGTCATTGTTGCCACGAGCCTCCAAGCTGTTGAGTAGATGTCACTCCACACTTATGAACATTAACCTAGGCTGACCCATTCAAACTGATAAGTCTTATTGTGTCTTCTTTTTCCCAGACTCTGAAACAATTTTCTATGTTTCATGCCCTTAATCTTAAATTATCCTCCCCTTGCCTAACTAGCTGCAGTATATAATATTATTTGATGGTTCACAGAGAGAGAAAAAAAAAAACACAAGGACTTTGTCACCTTACCAAATCTCCAGTTTACTTTTCTTTGGAGGTGGTCTTTCCCTCTGACTTACATTATAAGACAAAATGATTTCTTCCTTTAAAGAAACTGTTTCCTCATGCACACGGTGGTTGCGTATCATGGCCACTACATGGCATTTGTATGGCATCCCCTACATTTCAACACCCTTAATTCTTGATAGGTCCTTGAAATTTCCTGTTTTCCATATGCTGTAACTGCCAATAACTTCTTCTATCCCTCTTCCTGTCTGAATTTTAAAGGATTTTTCTAGTGCTTTTTCTGCCTCCTCCAATCTGGGTTTTGCTCCCACAATGCCACCAAAATTGTGCTCTTTTTAATGATCAATGTAGGAAACAAGTCAAACAGCTGCTGGCTCATTCAAATTCCCCTAGCAAAAACTTTAGCCTTCTGATGTCTCCTGGCCAGAGCTGATTGAACTATGTGCAGAGTCAGCTAAACCAACACGAACCACTCATAAATCTTTAAACAAGATTTAAATTCTTAAATAGTAAGTAAAATATAAAAAAACCCCAATCTGTCATTGATCAGTACTCCTCCAGAGAATGTTCTTGAAATCGCTCAGTTAAAACCATGGAACAGGCTACATTTGTGTCATTTATTTTATTTTATTTTATTTTATGTATTTTTAGATATATGCTCTTATTTTACTTTGACAAATCTGTTTATTAGACAATTATGTTTCATTACCTAAACCAGGAAAGTTTTGACAGTTAGTGGTATTGCTATTACCAATAACATCAAGATAATTTGTATCTAAACCTGCTTTAGAAAACAAGATGTGATGACCTTTCTTACTCAAGTACAGTCTTTTTTGCTATCCTGTATTGCCTAAAGGAGTCTTAAACAATTATGGCAGCTTTCATGTTGCAAAGTATAGTAGAGGCTTGAGCCGCTATGGGACCCGATCTGTCCAGAATATTGGCCAACACTGCTTTTTCCTTACACACTTGATTTCTACATTTGTTTTCTTGCTTTTCCATAATATTCTTTTGCGGTATCTATGGCAGAGACCTGGGCCTTTCACATTTCTCCACATGTTTTTGCACCAAACCTCCATAAAAGCTTGGGATGGTACTCTATCCTGAACAAAGTGCAGGTGCATAGGACCTAGGAGAATCTAAAAGACAATTCTTCCAAAACAAAGTCAGAAAGGTTTATTTCCCTTATAAAACATTTGGATTTCTTAGGTCCAAAATTCCCATGCTCTATGATATGTGGACCCATTTGTGTTGATTCATGACACTTGAGGACAATCGGGAACTGATTTAATTATGCTTGAACAATACAAGTCAGAAAATCTATTATCTTTAATCCAGGTGTCATTCTCTTGTCTGAAAGTGTAAACGTAATTGCAGTAGGGCAATTTTTAAACTCTTTTTCCGATTTTATCATTAAAACACACACACACACACACACACACACACACACACACACACATAATATATATAATATATATATATATATATATATAATATATATATATAATATATATATATATATCACACCAACATTAGAATCCCTTCCCCTCACCATTTTTGACCATCCATCCCTAATAACTAATAACTCCCACTATTAACCCCCTTTGGTCCTATAAAATGCCTGTATTCTGGCTTTCTCCTATCAGAGAAACCACACAATATTTAACCATCTTAGTTTGACTCACTTTACTAAGTTTGATGGTCTCAAGTTGCACCATTTCACCTGCAAAAGCCGCAAATTCATCTGTCTTTATAGAAAAATAGTACTTCATTGTGTGCATATACCACTTTTTTGTATCCATTGTTCTATTGATGGATATTTGGATGTTTTCCACAGTTTACCGATTGTTAGTTGTGCTGCTATAAACATGAGCATACATGTATCTCTGTTATACATTATTTTAAGTCTTTTGGGAAGATACTCAGAAGAGATATTGCAGGATTAAATGGAATACTTATTTTCAGCTTGTTGAGCAATGCCCGTTTTGCTTTCCATATTGGTTAAATCGGGTTACAGTCCCTTCAGCAACGTAAAAGGTTATTTTTTTTCTCACAATCTCACCAGCAATGATTGCTGTTGGAGTTCTTAATATAAGAGATTCTTTCTGACATAAGATAATACCTTAGTGATGTTTTGGTTCTTATATCTCTAATGGCTAAGGATGTTTGAACATCTTTTCATGTATTTGCTGGCCTTTTCAAGTCCTTCATCTGAGAATTGCCTATTCATTTCAGCTGTCCGTTTCTTAATTGGGTCTTTGATTTTTACAGGGCTGTTTTTCTTCAGTTCCTTGTATAGTGTAGTTATTAGCCTAAAGTTTGAGGTGTAGGTAGTATTTTTTTCCTATTCTGTTGGTTCTCTTTTCACTCTGTTGGCAGTTTCTTTTACTGTACAGATTTTTTTTAACTTAATGTAATCTTATTTGATGCATCTGGGGGATATTTCTTTTGCTTCACGTGTCCTATTAAGAAAGTCCTTGCCCGCTTCTACATCTTCTAGATTTTTGCCTAATTTGTTCTGTAGAAAGTTCAGAGTTTCTTTTTTAATATCTAGGTCTTGATCCATTTTGACTTGACTTTGGTATATGGTGACGGGTGTGTATCTAGATTCATTCCTCTGGTTGTAGATTCTCCATCACCATTTAGTGAAGAGGCTGTCCTTTTTCCAGTGTATATTTTTTTGCCTGTTTGTCAAAGACCATGTAGCTGAGGGTACTTAAATTGTCTCTGCAGCCTCCATTCTGTTTAATTGGTCAGTCTGTCTGCTTTTGTGCCAGTACCATACAGCTTTGTTTTTAACTGTTACTTTGTAATATCACTTGATGTCTGGTATACTGATACCACGTGCTTTTGTCTTGTTGCTCAGGATTGCTTCAGCTATTTTAGATCTTTTTTGGTTCCTTGTAAATTTAAGGGCTGTTTTTTTCAAGTTCTGTGGAAAAAAATGTTACTTTTCTGGGAATTGTATTGAATCCATACATTAGTTTTGGTGATATAACCATTTTGATATATTATGTCTGCCTATCCAGAAACAGAAGACGTCTTCCATTTTCTGATGTCCTCTTCAATTTCTTTTTTCAGCATAACATAGTTTTCTTATATATGCCAAACATAATGCAAATGTCATAGCGAATGAGGAGATATTGAAATCCTTTCCTCTTATATCAGGAGCATGACAAAACTGTCCAGTGTCACCACTCCTATTCAACAGAGTTCTTAAATCCCTAGCCAGAAGAACCAGGCAAGAGAGTGAAATAAAGGATGTCTACATTGGAAAGGAAGAAGTCAAACTATCCTTATTTGCAGATGGTATGATAATCTCCGCAGAAAACCCAAAAACTCCACCTCCAGACTCTTAGAATGAATTAACAAATTCAGTGAAATTGTGTTACAAAATAGCACAAAAAATCAATAGCATTCTTTTACACTAATGATGGCCTCAACAAAAAAGCGCTGAGAAGAATATCTCACTCTTAATTGTCGCTCATAAATACTTAGAAGTAAATCTTCCTTAGGAAGCAAAGAATCTCTACAAAAAATCAAAAAAAAATTAAAATAGACTTTCAAGTAGGTTGAGCTCTCTGATTCTCCGGAGGTCTTCATTCTGTTCTTAACTTCCTAGGGTGAAGTTCCTCAAGAATTCTTCCTCCTCTTACTGGTTTAGTTCTTGCAAAATTGCATCCACTTATAAGACGCAAGGTCATATAATGTTATTGACTCACCAGATTTATTTTATTCGCTTTCAAGTTACAGATATATGACTTCATCACAAATTGCAAATAGCCAAAATTTAACTCCTGGTTCTCCTGAAATTTTTTGTATAGGTCTATATTTGTACTTCTTGAAATTGCCAAATATTTTCCTTTCTCAATGGCAGGAAAAATGCTTGTTCCGTTGCTCAAAATTTTGTCTGCCAAATATGCATTTGATTATGTCCTGTATCCTCGGGGAAATTTTTTCCTGGCAATGAAAAATAAATCCCTTTGTTTAGTTTTTAATCAAGATTTTTTAATAGTCTTTTTCTCAGTTTATTCGATTTATTTGTGTGGAAGCCTCCCAATTTTTATTTTTTTTTAGGCTGAATGAATCCAGGAAATGTGCTTCTTGTCTGATTCACTTATTAATTATTAGTTCTGCGCATAGATTTTGGCATAAACTAGCTACTGATTATTTGTTTAATGCATATTAGTAATCAGTCTTTTCATTAAAACTCTTCTGAGATCAGTGTATTTTCCCTTATGTATCAGATGAGTTCTGTCGTCTAAGTTGCTACATAATTTAAAGACTTTTTTGTATTTGTATCAAAATATTTTTCTGAATCTTTCGAAAGTGGAAAAAAAGAATAAAAATAATAAAGCAAACAACATTTCTTTATTAAGATATAGAAATTACTAGTTATTGATGCATAATCATATGTATATATTTATAAGATCAATGCTTATGCATAAAGTCAAAATAGAAACTATTGTATTGTTTCAAATTTACAACAAACATATTTATAGTTAACTCAGTACATCTTTTGCTAAGTATTTTGATTTTTCTTTTTATAATTTAAAGTTGGTTAATATATATTTCTTTAAATATTTACATATATTAATTGTCAATGTAATTTGATGTATATTTTAGATAGAGTAGGCTATGCTTAATTAAGGATTTAATCCTTTGTTTTGCATGTCAAGAGAATTTGTTGGCTCAGTGATTTTGCATCACAAATTCTTTACATATTTGTCAGGAGACAGGGATGAGCTTATTAGATACTGCTTTCAGAGTGCTCAAGTTTATATCAGAAAGTGTTAGTTGTCATTTTGTACTTGACAGCCAATTTCTAAGTAGACTGCACCATGAGCTTTAATTTCAAAACTCCAAGAAGCTTCAGAAGTAACTTGTCAAGGGTGCATATCACTAAAATATTTCTCTCAAAAACTGTGTAGTGTCTCCTTTGCTAGGGAGTTAATTTAAAATTTATTTCTCTCATTCTCATTTATTGAAAAACTTTCATTCCATTTCTGCTTTCAA
>PVKB01000769.1:325000-479726 GCA_004027205.1 Ctenodactylus gundi
AAACACCTAATCCTATAAATAAATACTAAGATTCATAAGACATTTGGGAAATCAATAGTGTTTCCAGGTCTACATTTTCAAAACTGTATTTGCATTGAATAAAAATTTAGAAGATCTCTCCCAAAGATGTGTGTGTGTGTATGCATGTGTGTGTGTGTGTGTGTGTGTGTGGTGCAAACACAGTTTTATTTCAATGTTTTATTGTAAAAAATCTTATTAACATATTTATTTTAAAGATGTACTAAGTTTTTGAGGAATATAATGCCCTAGAAAATTGTGTCCAGGGAAAAATAAAATAATTTTTCTTCTGTAGAACTATATTAAGTTTTTGGTTGTAAGAATTTTTTACCTATAAAAATTTTATGGATAAATTTTTATGAATTATTTTCTAATATTAAGTATTTACATGTGTGTGTACATGTGAAGAAGAAAGAAAACAGAGTAAAGTTTTAAAGATCTACACTTCCGAACATAGAGCAAAATAGGCTTTTTCTCTGTCAACTAAAATTGAGGTAGTTGAACCTGGAGTAACAATGAATGAGCATAATTTTACTTTAAAGTATTTTGGTAGGTGCTTGTTAAATCCCCCCAAATCTAAATATGCATGTCAAAATAACACAGCGTCAATACTCCCATGTATTTTAACCTCGTAAAATGCTATGTGAATTTGGTGTGAAAACTTGCATCAGATTTTGTTGTTATGTTCTCCGTGGACAGTGCTGTTGCCTAGCAGCACTTGAGGGCTGCTTGTAGAAGAGCCTTTGGAGCTGTGGTTTACACTAGAACTTTGATGGTGCTTCCCATGATTCCGTATGTGAGCACATGAGAGCTGAAGTTTGAAAGAAGTGTATGAGAAAACATCTCAATTCTCACACCAGTACCTACCATATGATTTTTAAGGATAGAAAAAAACAAAACAAAACAAAACTCATCTGCTTAGTTTTTAAGAACATAAGCTTTGCTTAGTTGAAAGGAAATCAGGTTTTTAGTATCCAATTTTCTTCCTTAGTTACTTTCTTGTTGCTATGACAGAATGCCTGACATCCACAATTTAAGGTAGGGAAGCTTTACTTGGCTCACAGTTTCAGAAGATTTCACGCATTGTATTCATGGGCAGCCAGCCATGGGGGAGCCATGTGGTGGAGGCTGGAAGCTGCTCACAGCATTGCAGACAGAAGCTAAGTGAAGCAGGATTCAAGTCATTGTCTAGAAACTCAGACAAGGACAGAGCTTTCCCAGAAGATTCTGTAACCATATTACTTCTTCTTTCTTTTACTTAGTTAAAGCTAACAGTTGGGGGTCCCACACCCAGGGTGGGTGCCTCTCCTTCACTACCTGGCCCACAAGTCAACAACACACACCTAAAAACTCTGCCCTAGGCACTCCCAATCTCAACAATTAGCCACAATCCTGCCCCAAGCAGATCCAAGCACCTGCCCCTTCCAGCCAGGCCTTATGTTCTAATAGCACACAGCTCCACAGTTATCCCAAAACATCCAAATACATGAGACTTTTGGGGGACATTTCAGAACCAAGCCATAGCACTTGCTAAGTTCAAATTCTAGATCTGCCATTTATTTCCAGATGACTTAAAACTTCTGAACTTTAATTTGCTCAACTACAATTTATAGCTACGTTTTCACCTTTCATTGTCTTAAAAAGAACCAAAGAGGACTTTTGGATCAACATTGCACAACAAATGCTCAATTCGAAAACTATTCCGAAAATAGACATAGATTCAAAAGTAAAATTCAGCAGATACAGAAAACTCCTTTACACACCAGAAACAGAATGAAATGACAAAGCAAGGAATGTGGGGGAGGCCACATGCATGTGGAGTTAAAGGTCGGGAAACCGGTTGTTTTAAGCAGATACCTAAGGAGATGCCCTGTGAAATGAATGCCAGAACCATATTTAGAGACTAAAGTCAGGAACCGGAGCAAAGTGCAAGTGTAGCCTACTATACAATGAGGATCAGATAGCTGAAGAGGTGTGCAAAGACGCTGTCTTGTCTCCAGGATTTAAACATAACTTGAATCTGTCATAACCTAATAATTGACAGTGACTCAACAATTTGTCTAAAACCTGCCTTCAGCTTATCAAGGAAACTACAAAGCAAAGAATCAGGTATAAATTAATATTTTAAAAAGAAATAGGATAAAAGTAGACGAATGCATAAGTAAATACAAAGGGTGCAAAAGTGTTTGTGCGCATTAGAAAGATGGAGACTATTAAAAATTAATGAAGTGAGGTTGAAAATAAAGCATCCCAAGCATACAAAAATGGAAGTTACACTAAGAAGATCTCATAGCAAAGCCTGTAGGAGAGAGCTTTGTCTAACAACAAATTCAAAATAAATATTTAAAATATGTTCACCTACCTAAATAAGAATATAAAATATATCCTCAATCTCATTAAATCAGAAATAAACAAAAATGATACCTTGGTGGATATGAAAAGTATAAATAAAATACAGACATTGATATTAATATGAAATAGGATAAAACCATCCAGATACAAAAAAGTAACTTATTTAACATAAAAGAACATCTAAGTGGTTCAGAATGCAAACACACAGTGATTTTTAAAGCATGAAATAGCAGCTAAGACAGGTAGAGGATTCAGGAAAAATCTATGACATTAATGTAAGGTAACACAACAGATAGAGGTGAGAAAATGGAGCCAACCAATGTTTGAAAGCCAACTTAATGAGAATATTCCAGAACTGAGAAAACAGTAAATGAAAGGTCTGAGTACAAAGTAGGATATGCAAATAATTTGTTATAATCACTTCTTAAATAATTTTTAGATAATCAAAATCAAATATAAAAATATTGAAAGCTTCTGGAGAGAAAAAACAACTACCTATAAAGAAATAACAGTTTCACTGACATGCAAATGTTTATCAGTATTTACAGTAGTGAAAAAATAAGGTAATGCATTGAAATGCTGGAGTAAAATATCTATCATTCTAAAGTTTATAATCAGCGTCAGTGAAGGAGAAAATACCTTGGGAATCACCCATCATTAAGTGAAATGAAAATATCAAATTTTATAATTATAGAAAAGAAAACGTAGATAGGAAATAAAAATGACAGTGAGTGAATAAATTAGTGAATAATTCCACTAAATTATTGTGATATAAGGATAATGATGGTGGATTTTATGAGTTTACAGACAGAACTAGAATTCTAAATATCAATAATATTCTTGAGGAACATAATGAGAATTGTTTTAAAGGATGATATGACCCTTGTCATCAGGAAGAGTGAAGATAAGCTAAATGATTAATTCTAGATTTTATTTGATCTATTTAATGGACATTGTGGCTTAAAATTTACAAGCAACTTAGAAGTGGAACAGTGTAAGTCTTAATGAATAATAACACTTATGAATGTCACTGTATAACTTGACTTCATGGTATAAGTAATAAATTTTAAAAAGTAATAATTAAATAAATGAAGAAAGATGACTAGATCTTCCAAGAATTCTATCTACCTAGTGAATGTCGAAGGACTTAAGAAAAATCACGGGTGGTGGGCAACTGCGGTGTATGAAAGTTTGATGAGAAAGCGCGCGTTCATGTAGTTTGAAAGGATGCTGTCCTTCTGCCGTTTCTTCTGCATTACACAGGGAAGTCCAGTCACTTCACTGACAGACAGTAGCATGGCTCTGTGATCAAAAGGTGGCATCATCAGTTTTGCAGCAAACCAACATCCTGTGGCTTCTGATGAGAGACACTAAGAAAGTCATAATGTTACTTTGGTGACATTACTGATGAAAGATCACAATCTGAGTAGAACGCAATCACTTCACACACCCAATTTGAAACAAAGTGTCTTTAAGTAGCTTTTGCACTCCTTAAGTGCAAATGTGCAAAGACAAAGAAAACTTGAGTAATTGTACCAGGTTAAGTTAAATGAGCACAATTTTGGATCCTGGGCTGAATCCTAAATTGAGAAATCATAATTAAAGGGGAAGCATGAGGATGACAATTTAATTATAGAGATGTAAAAGTATTTTATTAATAATAAATACCTTGATGTTGGTATTTGCAATACATTCATTTAAAAGAATATATTCTAAAAAAGTTAAATTAGGAGTAAGAGAGAAATATATCTTACATTTCCTTTCAAGTGTACCTAATATATAGATGATAGCATGTATATATACATATATTATAAATATTATATATGTTTTATGAGTTATACAGATGCACATTTATATAAATTAAAGCCAAGTAGAAAATGATTGTCTTAGAGATGAGGAATTTAACCTATGGATTCCATCTGAGTAGAGGGATGAAAGATATTGAGTGGAAGATGAAAATAAAGAGATCTTATCATCAGGGAAACACCAAATACCTTTGAGATTCCCTCCCCCGTCAGTCAAAACAGCCAACAATGGCAGCATAGAAAACAGCCAAATGCTGGCAAGGGTCTGGGGAGAGACCCCTGCTAGACTGTTGGTGTGAGTAGTACAGCCACTGTGGGAATCACTATGGTGGTTCCACGGAGGAGACACAAAATTCTAAACATAGAATTAGCCATTTGACCTAGTTTTACCATTCTTCAGTATACTCCATGAAAGTGTTTAAGTCAGCCTCCTATGGACATACCTGCGCTTCCACGACATCACAGCAAGATTCACAGCAGCTGAACTGTGGGGACAGACTAGAGCCTCTCTAGAGATGAATGAAATAGACAGACATACGCTGTAATTCTCCAAGGTGGGTGGGATTAGTATGGGCTTCAAACACAGGCTAATAAAAAGAACAATTTTAGGGGTAAATATATAGGTAGAGACTATATATATATATATATATATATATATATATATATATATATATATTTGTGTGTATATATATATATATATTTGTGTGTATATATATATATATTTGTGTGTATATATATTTGCATATATATGCCATTGTACACATGCATATATAAATATCACATATATACAATGTTATTCACATGTGTATATCATATATATTTATATATGATATAAACCTCTCTATAAATATAGATATATATTTTTACATGTATTATTGACCCATCAGAAGAATTTAATTGTGTCATTTTTTTAGAATAGAGACAAAATTCTTCACCATCTTGTCAAGCAACTTGAGCACACTGAGAAAGTCAAAGGCCAGGTTTTCTCTCACAAGGGAAACCTACCAAAATAAAAAAGAGATGACAGAAAAGTAGGACGAACCATTAGAAAAGAAGAAGGACATCAGCAGAAAAGCAAAGATCAGGAGAGGGAAAGAACAGAGAGCGAAAATCCTGGGAGTATGTTTTATTCGTGTACAAAGATGCCATAGCAGAATTAACTAGTCTGTATACCTGACCCGTCTGGAATACACTAATAAAAATTAATGAAATAAAGTTTAGGACAAAAGAAATGACATTAGTGAGGTGGTAGAATATTTTATTTCACAGATGTTGGTCAAATCCTTGTTAACCTACTTGGGAGTCGCTGGTTTTTGTTTTACTTTATATAAATTTCTAGTTCTTAAACTATAAAATAGACACACCCTTGTGTATAGACACACGCTCACACACACATATTAGAAATGATTAATTTTTTGAAGTGGAGTCGACAATCACAAGGTTGCACATAGTTTCATCTACAATTAAGGTACAGACATAACCGGAAGAATTCTTGACTTTCCCTTTGTTCTGTTCCAGGATGTGGTTTGTGTTCAGACTAACAGTTGATTGCTTAACATTTCCTGCTGGAAATTGATCTCAGAAAGAAATCAATTTTGATTTGTTAGTGACCTGTTCAATTGTCCATCTCAGGAAAAAAAAATGTCTGAAAATCACATAAGCTTAAAGGGGAGAGGTTTATGTTAGTTCGTGGTTTTTATAGGATTCAGGTCATAGCTGGCAGGGGCCAAAAGAGAGAGGGCGTGGTGGACACCCTTCGCTGGGGACACCTGTAAGTCCCTTGGGGAGGCTGGGAGACAAAGGGAAGAAGTAGGAGGTGGGAACACACCCTCCTAGGTTACGCCCCCCCCCCCCCCCCCCCCCAGTCCCTCTTCCTATCAGCACTTCCAGCTCCTGAATGATTCACCATTGGACGAATTTACTGCTGAGTAAAGCACCCTCATAATCTAATCATCTTCCAAACACAGAAGGCTTTGGAGGCTACTTTAGATCTAAAACACAGTATTCGCTTTTTCATACACAAAGTCCCATATATAGAAAAGGAATACGTGACTGATTTTTATCTTTCATCCAGTCAATGCCTCAGATCCATGAACTCCTGATTTATCTACGTTAAGTGATTTGGACCCTCAGAAACACATTGCTAGGTATAAAAGTTTCGATAAGGATACTTTAATACAAGCATATCCAACCTGAAGCCTCCCACTGTTTACCTCTGAGTTTTAAAGTATTATCATAAAAAATTTGAAAAGGAAATTTTATACTTATATATGTACATTAATTATATGTTATATGTGACCCAAGACAGTCTCTCTTTGCCCAAAAGGAGAGGCAAAAAGCCTGCAGGTGCCTGTTTGGCATGACTGCCCTAATAATCCCCCACTAATGAGCATCATTGAATAGGAATAAGGATGTTTGCCTGAGGGTCAGTCATTCCCTTGGGCACTACTGGTTTGTCATTTTTTGGTATCTCCCAGTGGGGAAGGCAGAAATCACTTTCTATTGAGTATGCTTTCCTTCTCACATAGCCAAATAATTAGCATGTTACCCTTAAAGTTTAGAAAAATTCCCTCTTTAAACATATCATTTGTTGAATGTACCCAAATGATACTCTTTGTGTAATTATACCACTTCTTGTATTTTAACATTTATATATAATATTCTAGAAGTTTAAATCTCCATTTAACTTTGTTTCTTTGTAAATGAAAAAAAAAATTCATCTGTCGCTTTCATTGTCATTGTTCATTCTATTTTTACCATTCTTTTAATCTTCCTCTGTACTTTCCACTAAACTATGGATTGCTAAGGTCAAACATTTAATAGTCTGTTTCTTTGTTTAACTCCATTACTCTTTGACTTGACTGCCAAGCGACAACAAAACATTCATTGTTGAAAGTGGTTTTTATATTTGTCAATAAATTGGGATTCGCTTAAGAGAGCAAAGAACTGTGTTACAGAATAAGAAATCATCCCAGAAATTAAAATTCCTGCTACTATGGTATCAGATAGAGATAAAAATACAGATGGGAAGTTGGGGAACCAGAGAGAGAGGAGCCAAGTGGTAATTCCGAGATGCCTGCAATGTCAGAATTCCAGAGAATCATACTGGGAGAAAGTGTGTAAGAAGCCATTTTCCTTCTTAATTGCTGCTTCTTCCAGGTCCCCCATGGGCCTGTGGTAGTTGTTAAACAAGGTCAACAGTGTGCAGGAAAGGAGAAAGCAGACCTGAGGGAATAAGCACTGAGGTGTAATCCATGTATCTCTCTGTTTCTGACCCCAGTGGTTTAATGAGAACAAAGGCCACTGCTTTAATTTTATGTCCTAAATCCCATGCAAGTTCCCCTTACATCCTATTGTAACTAGCACAGAGCCAGAAAAGGATTTTCTCGGAAAACAGAGCACTCAAGCCTGTCCAAGTTGAGGTGGTGATGGTGGATACCACCACAGTAGTCTTGCTCTCAACCTATGGAAAAGCAACCTTCAGTAAGAAGGATAGGAGGAAAAACTTATACAGTACATAAAAAGCAAAATAGAATTATAACATCATCTTACTCCAGTGAGAATGGTGTATACTTTAGTTTCTTTTTGTTGCTAGGAAAGAATACTTGATGTCTGCAGCTTTAGGAAGGAACATTATATTTTAGCTCACAGTTTCAGAAGGTCACAAGCCATCCCCAGGTTGGAAGCTGGAAATTGGTGGAATGGGCTGGAGCCAGAGAGAGAGAGAGAGAGAGAGAGAGAGAGAGTGAGTGAGTGAGAGAGTGCTTCATGGCACAGCAGAATAGAATCAAGTCAGGGAAGAAGGGCAGTACTAGCATATAGTCCTCAGGTCCTGTCCTAGTGATCTGCCCTTTCCAGGCCCAGCCTCAGTGTCCTTCCCATTCTATCCAGGCTCCAGCTCTCAGTAGCATAGGGCTCCTTACGTGTTTCACCACATCCAAACACATGAGGCCTTTGGTGGATACTCCAGATCCAAACCACAACAATACCAAGAACTCGAGCACCAATAGATTTCGGTGCAATTGCAAACAAAGAGGATCCCTTTCACATGGCTGGTGGGACTGTAAAGTGCGACAAACACAATGAAAAGCAGTATAGAGATTCTGCCAAAGACTGATAATAAATGTTCCATACGATGCAGCTATACCTCTTTTGGGTATCTGTGCAAAAGATTTAAAAGCAACATACAATGGAGATATGTGTACAACTAGCTTTATAGCAGCACAACTAATAGCTACATGCGGAAGATACCAGAATATCCACCAACAGACCAACGTATACACAAGTTGTGGTATATGTATACAATGGAGTGCTACTTTTCCATGAAGACAGATAAATTTCTGTCATTTGTAAATAAATGGACACAAGCTGAAACCATCATGATAAATGAAGTCGGACTCAGAAGATTGCCACCTTATATCTCTAATATGAAAAATTCAAAATACAAGTAATTAATGGAATAAAATTGGTGAGATATTTGGAGTTGGGGGGATGAAGGAGGGATTGGGAGGGGCAAGAAGGGGGAAGGGATTGTAAAGTTTATCCAATATATGTGAATGTGTATATATAATATATATGTGTGTGTGTGTGTGTGTGCACAAAATTCAAAAACTCATTGTAACCATTGTGTATTGCATACACACACACACACACACACACACACACACACACACACACACACATAACTAAACTGGAAATAAAAGGTTTACAGCAGTGACTACTATGACCCATTAAGGCTTAATGTGATTATCCTGAGGGATTCATGTACATTACTAAGTTTAATCTTGTTTTTAAAAGTTTAGAGTAATATTGGAAATGATTATAAGCACCATTAGGTAGGACTTATTGTCTTCTTGGCATTAGCTTAGAATGTACATACATTGTATTAATCATTCCTTCCAAGAAGAAAATCAGGAAATATACTGCTACTATTCCACCTTATTGATTGGGGAACTGAGGTTCAACCAAGTGACTTGTGCTAGAATGGTGTTTTTAGCTGTATCACATGTACAATAATCTGACCATCTGGCTAAACTCTAGAACATCCACTCAGCAGGTGTTGGCTGGTGCCCAGGATTCTGCCACATTGAGCAGTGGGGCCTGGGTCTGCAGCTAGACCATGGCTGGGCTGAGATGAGCCCTGGACATACCAGTGCACCACAGAATCAGTGTGAGGAAACCCCTAAAAAGGAGACAGAAGGAATGTCTTAGAAAACAAAAACAGAGAGAGTGGTAGGTCCAAAGAAGACCACACAGAGGAAGTTTGAGGAGGGCCATCGGATGGTGGGATTTCAATAGGAACTGACGGGAAAGGTCATCTCAGCACGAGCCAGAACGTCGTTAGGGTTTGGATCTGGAAGGCTCCCCAAAGCCTCAGGCATCTGCATGGTTCCTGATCAAAAGGAGTGGGCCACTGAGACCCGACCCAGGAAAGGCAGGTCACCATAACAGGAGCTGGAAGTGTATACCCTACTTTCTCCCCCTTTCGTCACTTGGTTTCCTGTCCTGCCAATGGCGTGAGCAGCTTCTCTTTAGCTAGACCTTTGCAGGTGATTCCGCATTATCAGCCGTGCAAAAATGGTCTGAGACCTTCTGGAATGTGAGCTAAAATGAACTTTCCTCCTTTAAAAAACTTATAATCAAAGCATTTGACAGTTTTTTCTACACAGCAGGAAATATTACCCTTCAAAATATTATGTGCCTTCAAAAAATAATTTTGCGGAGCCAGCATCTAAATAGTGAATTATGTGAAAATGTACTTATAGGAGTATTTCAATATTTCATATTGAAATAGCTATTATGCTGAAGTAATTATTAACATTATTCACACAGTTATTCAAACCGAACAAAGCTATGCTGAATATTTTAGAGTTGTAATACGGAATAAATTCATAAATTACATCAACACACTGAAGTATATTTTAAAAGTTATGATTATAAAAGTGTTTTATATTCCTCCCTTGATTCTTGTAACTAAAAGAATGTCATAATTCCATCTTTATCTCTTTCTTCACTGAAGTTAAAATGCACTCATCTCAAAGTTCTGTATTAATCCTCCTGCCTCAGCGCCCTGAGTGCCTGGATTACAGGCACAAGCCATCAGATCCTGCTCATGTGGCGGTAGAGAATTGAACTCAGAGCCTTGTGTTTATTAGGCAAGTACTCTTAACTGCTGTGCTATTCCTCCAGTCTTACATTTTTCTTGAACATGACCAGGTTCCTTGTCTTAGTGATACATTTTTTTTCTCAGTGCCTGTCAGAGGACAGGAAATATACGTAGTATAGATAAAGATTGTTTAATTAGGAGGCTGCAAGTTAAAATAACTGACAAAACACCAATAATCAGATATTTTGAAGATAATTATTTCTGTTTGATGAGTACATAATATGATGCATGTCTAAACAAATAGATTCTCAAAGAGCAGCTGGTGTGGTTAAGCAGTCAACATGAATATTGAATTCCAGCAATCCATTTAAAAATTGCCTAACTGAATCAATGTAGATTATTTATTCAGTGTTTCTCCCCTCCTCTCCTCTAATGTCATCTTTTGTGGTACCTTTTTCGTATCATATCTGTAATTACTATTCTATCAGACATAATAAGCAAAAATTTCTCAAAACACACTTGTATTTCTGGCCTTTAATACATGTGTTAATTATTTTAAGGGAAAGTTATTATGTTAGGCAACTGGTGAAAAGCATTGCCTATTTCATACTTGTATGCTTACTTTACAATTAAGATTTTCACGAGTTAATTTATGTAGAATGATGTTTTAGCTCTGTTTCAATGTGCATAAGAAGCAAAGAGAATAAACATTTCCAGTTCATAATGTAATCCATAATTCGCTCTTTTGACATTGTGGGGAATGCGATTCAGCTTACCGTGTGTGTCAGAAACACTATTCGAAAGAGATTTGAGGGTAGTTTTTGTGATAAAATCAGGAGATATTGAACTCGCGACCTGAATGCTAATCCACTCCTCAGCGGCTAATGAGATCATTTCCCTCCCATTTGGATTCACCTGTAACCTCACCACTCACCACACAGAGGTGAGATTCCTTACTCATGTTCTCCATGACTCCTGCAGGTGAAATGTCCTGTGTCCCTTTGGGTCATGTGGCATGAGTTCATGAGTTCTCAGGGTGCAATGAAAGTTAATGAGGATGAAGACATTTCTAAAGTAATTTAGACTCCTTCCAGGGAATTCTTTTTTTTACCTTGTCCTTAAGGTGGTATTTTTCTTGGTAGAAAATTACAAGCTTTTATTACTCCTCAGGGAAATTTCCTTTTGAAGGACTGTTTAGTGGAATAATATTTATTTTTTGTTGAAACAACAAAAACAAAAATCCTAAAATATTTAGATTTAGAAGGAAGATCTGTGAATGAGTCAGCATGAAAATAGTCTATGGCATGGAAGGAAATGACAAAGAAAAAACTGACACGATTAAAGGCCAAAACAAGATGTTGCTGCAGAAAGTCCTGGCATTGCCAAGGGCATGAGTGATTCTCTCGCCGCGGCAGTCACTGGAGAAACTTAAAGGTCACGCAGTACTTGCAGACTGTGTGAGGTATTTATCTGAAGAGAAGCATATAAAATAATAAAATATATCTCACAAAAAACATATTTTTAAAAATAGCTATTACAAAAGGGGATGAAATACCTTTATGCACATTTCAATGTCAATTTCTTGTGGGGTTTTTGTAATTTATTCACTATGTTTTTAATTTTGAACTAAAACATTTTTCCTCACCATGCGTGCGATTAAAAATTTAGAGGCCGTTTTCAGTGATGCTCGCAAACTAAAGCGTTCTGTGATCTAATGTGTCAGGAGAGAAATTCAATATTTCCTCACACAATTCCCACCAATGTATCAAAAATAAAAGCTGAGTGACATTCTTGAAAAAGCAGGAAAGTGAAAAAATACCTCCTTTTTGGTAAGGAGCTAAATTGCGACACAGATTTAATTTATCTGCAAATATGGCTTTTTTGACCCAGTGAATATGACTAAATGAAATAATTGATGTCTGTAGTCAATTTATAGCCTACTCTGCTAAACTTGTTTAATCACATCTCTGATATGTAAATAACTAATACGGTGAATTTGAATATATAAATGTTTTCATATAGATGTGATAGAATGCCTGGAGACAAATTGTAAAATGTATGTAAATCTAATCCTGAAATAGCATCTTAGTTTTAACAAACTGCATAATGGAAGAAGCTTAGTCTTGCTTTTCTTTCTTCATGCCTCTTTCTCCCTCTCTCTGGAGATTTGTGCGTGTGTGTGTGTGTGTGTGTGTGTGTGTGTATGAGTTCATACTCATGACGAAGTATAATTAGGAAGCTAACATTATGTGGATATATCTCAAAACATAACAGGATACCCCAACATATGTATAATTTTTGTGTTTTATGTGCCAGTTAAAATTAATTTAGAAAATGGAAAAAAAGACAGTCTTACTGTCTTTGAGTGTGAAAACAATACCATATTTTTGAAACATGATATTGTGCATACAATTATGTTGTGCTGTTTAGCTGGAGCTCATTCTGTGAACTACAAATTTGAATTATCTCAATATATTGTTATTAGTGTTTCAGCTCAGTAAAACAAAACCTACATACTGCAATTGTCTTTCCGCAGTCTTAGTTTCTGATTTTAGTTTTTTCTAGCCATGAAAGTCCTATAGATACCTAGTAATTAATTTATGATTGGTTTACTCTAAACTACAACTACTGCCTGCCTCTTCTTGCCTAGGCTGTATTTTATATTAGTTACCTCATCCTTTAAGGAATTCTGTTTATCTGTGAGTGTGTGTGTGTGCTTGTATTGTGCATGTGTTAAAGTTTATGTAAAGTATGGTTCAGGTTAAGTTTTAAAAAATTATTCAGTACATCCACTGTGTTTTTCCAGCTCTTAAACACTCAACATTATATTACCTGTAATTTCTAAATGACGTAATGAGGAGCCCTGGTTAATGGGAATTTTACCCCTCCTGTGTTTAATTCCTGAAATTGAGTAAGAAAATCAAATGATAAAGGATTGGGCCAAAAAAGAGAGAAAAAAACCCCGATAATTTCTTCTTTTCCATTGTTCTGTCTCTTGTGCAGAGAAATGAAACACTACACACAGATACAAACACACACACACACACACACACACGCGCGCGCGCGCACATACACACTGATCTGAATGTCAACATAGTCACTGATATAGATTGTGTAACAGGTTATATTCTCCAAAAATAGGTAAAAACAACAACAACAAAAAGCTAAAGAATCTAGGCAAAATGTAGGGAAAGGGGAGTGAAAAATGTTGGAAGAATAAAATCTCACAAAATATTACATAGAAAGGGAGAGAATCTAATTTTCTTCAATAGTATTCTATGTCTCATATGTTTATCAAATCATCGCTAGTTATATATTTATATGAACAACATTTTTGCATATTTTCATGTTAGAGAAAATTTCAAGGTGAAATGTTGATATTTCTTTTGAATGTATAACTTGGATTTTAAAAAATTATATATGTATGTGGGTCTGTTTTGCCATTTGTAATGTATACAGATTTATTTCTTATAGAAACATTTCACTACATTAAATCATATGATTTAATTACTTCTCAAATTGACACTTGTCATATCTTCTCTCTCCCATTGTATCTCAAAGTCTTTAATTTTACTATTGTGGGATGAAGTGGCAGGATCTTGTATGGTCATGGTTTCTGCCACTCTGCTTTCCTTTTGTACCACCCCTGTTGACCTTGTAGATTTTTTTCTCATAAGTAAGTGGATTTGTTGCCCTTCTGCAGCTGACGCGTGACTTGATATCTCCCTTCCTGTGTTCTGGTATTACCAAATCTCTTTTTGGCAATATGTCAACAATTCATTTCTCTTCAAAGAATCTAAGAGTAGAAGCAGGACTATGTTTCTGAGCTCTCAGATTGCATATGAAGATCTTTCCTTTGCATATATGTATGAATGAAAGTCCCCTGTGTCTAAAGTTTGATTCACACTTGAAATCTCGATGCTGTTGCATACTGGGAATTGAAATGGACAGCTTAGGGAAGCATCTGAGACAAATACAAGATTTTTCCTCTTTAGAGTTCCATTCATAGCTGGTTTTTTTTTTTTCCTGGAAATTTTTGTTGGATTCTTTCTTTACATTTTGAATCTAACACTTTTGCTCCTGCCCAGTTCCATCATTTGGGCAGTCATGGTACCCTGGGTGGAATGCTCCACTAATGGTGTTAGACTCATGAGGTGACAGGACCTCTGTAGTTAATTATTTGAGAGAACAGCTGGGGAGCTTTCCTGGAGTCGTACCCACCCATAGGCCTAGATATTCCTGCTGGCACTATTCTTTTCCACACAGTGACAGAATCAAGTAAAACAAACCTTTATAAAATCTACCAAAATGTCTTTTCTTATACTGTAGGTATAGAAAATGTCAGTATCTTCGAATTTGGCTAAATTTAAGGATGTCTGAAGGATTTGACTACATGGTTGATGAGACAGTTTGTGTATGAGACTGAAGGAAGTGAAATACAAAAATAACTACATGAATTCATTAAATTTTAGCTGAGGAAAAAAATATTAGGAACTAGGCCTGTACCATGAAAATAACAGGGTTTAATTTGGAAAAAAATGGGTTTGCAATAGAGATTAATTTTCTTTTTGATTCATAAAATAATTCTGTAATATGACAAAACTTCTATGATTCTTTTTGGTATACAGAAAACATTTCCAGGCAACATGGTAAATTTTCCATATTATGTAAGCAGTACTAATTTCATGTTGAGCTAAAAAATACTTTTTGTATTGCTACATTCTCACTACTCTTTTTCTCTGGGCTTTAGGTTTGACTTTTCATTTGACTTTCTGTGTAGTAATTGGCATGTACCAGGAAGGTGATGGATCATAGACTGTGCTAAATCCAAGCACGGTGCAGACTTACTGCTTATGTGCTTGTGTGTTCACTGGGTAAGCATGTTTCATTACATAGTGATTTTGCCTGCATTTTCAAACACTTCACGTGTCTGCTTAATAAATTTTATAACTAAAAATATTTGTTTGGAGAACATATTTGATACTCGTCTTAAGAGACACAAGTTTGAAAGAATCAGAAATAATTGATATCAAATATTTGAATTTTGAAACTGGTGTTAATTCTAAAGAAGATATGCTAAGGAAAGTAAAATTTTACACTCTCTTCAATGCAGAGATACCATTTAGAAATAGGTATCACATGAAATGTTTGGGACAGTCATTTACACACCGATGCTGAGTATTCTACATCACCAGGATAGCTTGAATAACAAAAGCCTATGTATTTTTTTTTGCCATCTTCAGGGAAACTCATTGGAGACAGATCTATTAGCTCTCAATCAAAAATATGTGTGAAGATTACTGTTTTGACTGCATATTGGCACCGAATACCCATTTTTATCATGTATTTTGTATTTGTGTATGTGTTCTTTGATCCATAGCCACTACTCACGTTGTAAAAAACATGAGAATACAAAAAATAAAAAAATAAAAAGGGCAAAGAGTAAATGATAATACACTCAACTAGAATTTGACTTTAACATTATGTATGCATTTTTTCCTGTAGAATAGTATTCACTATTGCTATGAAGGTCTGTGTCATTATTTTCCTTTGTTATATATTTAAAGATTTCCCATTATTTATTTTACTTTCCAATCTGACCTGTGTCTCTTGTATAGAATTTTAGATTTTGTCTTAAGGGTGTATGTCAAAAAATACATTGGCACATGACCCTAAATTTTATCTATTTTTTACAGTTTTTGAGGTGAGAAGTCTCAATTAACATCGAATCTAGGGCTGTCCTCAGCACATTGTACATCCTGGTTCTCCTTTCATGTATTTTCTATTTGTTCTCTTTTTTTCAGGATTAACTTTCAAATTACTTTGATATTTTCCTTTAGACTACATAGGCATTTCTATGTTTATTTAAAATACTTGTACAGCCGCAGAATTTCCTATTCTTCTCTTTGAGTTGAGTCTCTTTGGCGATGTAGACCAAAATCACTTCTTGGCTTCAAGTGATGCTATGATTAGGATCTGGAGTGTCCCTCCCAAGCCCTGAGTATTTGGCTCTAGTGGGATAACTGTGGAACTGTGTGTTATTTGGATGTATAGCCTGGGTGGAAGGGGCAGATATGTGGAGCTTGAACTGGAGGGATTGTGTCAACTTATTGAGCTTGGGGGTTGTCCAGAGCAGAGCTTTCAGTGTGTGCCGTTGCCCTGCAGGTCAGGAAGTAAGGAAGGGGCACCCAACCTGAGTGTGAGGAACCCAACTGGACGACTGGTTAAATTAAAGGAAGGAAGAAGGAAAGTTGTTATAGGATCTTCCTGAGATAGTTCCAGAGATGCTTGCGTCTCCAGAAATTGACTTGTTTCTGCTTCACGTGCCTTTCTGTCTGTAATGGGATGGGCAACTCTCACTCTGTACTGTGTGTTTCCACGATTGCCAGCTGCCCCTGAATGAACTGTGTGAGAAATGATGAGCTAAGTAAATCTTTCCTTCTGTAAACTGTGGACATTGGGTATTCTGTCCCAGCAACGGGAAAGCAATTAAGACAAGAAAAATGGATTTTGGAGACTATCCATCTGAAGATCCCTACAATGACAAGTGACTGATCATTTACAGTGAAGACCTCTTAAATAGTCTATACTAAATTGAGAACTAAGATGTCATCAAGATTAAAAGCATGCCTGTTTCTATCTCATAATACCTGCCAAGTAGCGTATGGGACATTCTACTCTTTGTTGCTGAGGAAGGGAAAAAGTCGCTGTAATTCTATATTTCATAGTTAAGCAACAAGAGGTTATGCAGGTTCCTGAAGCTGTTTGAGCTTGCTACACCCCACCTGCTTAAATGTCATTAACTTGCCAAGTCTCTTGAGGTTGGCATTTGCTGAGGTCACACTTGTGCTTCAGAAGCAATCAAGCTGCTCTCAGGCCCCTTTAGGCACCCCTCAGGATGGTGCCTTTATTAAAGCATATAGGATTCCTATGAATATTGAGACCTGGAGACATTCATGAAAATCTGGTGTATGCAAATGACATATTAAGAAACTGTTGATGCCCCATAGAAATAGCCAGTCACCTGGGGGTAAAGCATCAACCACTGCAGTGATCTGACAAGACAGAATGTTAAGAAGCCTAAGGCTTCATACCTCTTGATCCAGCTAATATATAAAGGCCAAAATGTAATAGCCACACGGTTGAAAGTATCAATAAAATTCATGGATTAAAATAAGCATCTCAAGTAAGCAGATACAAAACATCTTGAATATGTTTTTTAAAAACCTTCAAGCTCCATGATATCCCTTAGGTTTAACATGATATTCTCTACAAAGCGCATTTTGCACTTCCCGATGTGTTGCCAAAATTTTCAGCCATGGCGTATATGCTAAGTTAGAAGGGGCCTCAATAACAGCATTTTACTTCTGCATCTATATATCAAATAGGGAAATAATGACATAAATATATGAAAGCAAAATCGGGCATTAGTTGGTGGTGTTCTTAGCAACAAACTCCGAATACGTGTTTTGCATTCATAGCAAGATTAGGCAGATGCAAGCAAGCTCTTTTAAGGACAGAACTTGTATCTGGAACAGCAGAGCAGCTTGATGTTCCTCGTGGGTAACTTCCAGCTGAGAGAATAATGCATAAATGTCTGGCCAACAAGTGTCTCGCTTCCTCTTTCAGACAGGGCAATTTAATAAGCCGTTCATTTTTTTTTTCCTGCTCTGCAGTGAGTAGAGGGCTGGATTTGAGTCAGTGTTGCTACAGAAGGAATGAACTTCTGTCTCCTGCAAACCGTGCTCTTCTACCCCCGCTCCCACTAACACTTCAATCTTCATCTTTCATCTGAGTTTAGCAGAATTCTTTTGATTCATGTCTGAGGTTTCAGAGGATGGAGATTCATACTCATTTTGAATAAAAATGGGATCGAATTTTGAAATCCCTGGTGCTGTCTTTGTAGAAGGGATTTGTGGTTTCTTCTACGGCTGCAGCCTAAGGCTTCGCTTCTTCCTTTTGCGTGTCATAAGGAGAGGTAAATTTATGTACCTGGCTCATTTTTACATGTTTTTGTAATCTTTCAAGTATCCTATGAAAACGGGAATTATATTTGTTAGTGCATTAATCGAAGAGCCATCTGAAATATTCTTTAGGTTCTTATTTGAAATGCTCTATAGTTTAATGACATAAGTAGATTGCGATATTTCTTCCCTAGCTCTTGTTATTAAAGAATGGGTAAATGGTGAGTTGTAACCAGAATGAAGAAAGCCATGTACACAGAGTGTAGAGTGCTCTCTTAATATAAGGAAGCTGTGTATAGACTTAGTGAGGAAATAATGAGAATTTCATAAGTCTGTGTATTCCACTAGAAGAAAAGGAATATATTCTATTTTGAGCTTCCTTTAACTCATCCTTTTTTTAAAAAAAAGAGGATTCTTGGCCATATCCATCCATCTTCTCCCAATCCCCTTCTTTCTGAACTCATGTAGCTTAGACCTCTTTATGGACAAGCCAGTTATTATTTTGCAAAGTATTTTTTCTGTTCAAGTAAGTAGGATACATCATTGCATACTGAGGAACATTCTGTCTGATTTAAGTAAAATTTTAATATTAGAAGATAAATAGGAAATAAATACATATACTAAAATGTGACAACCGTAATTTCAGATAATTTTGAATCATTCACTGTTGATGCTACTGTTTAAATCTCAAATGCCCCCACAAAGGCTCCTGTGATAAAAGATCATCACACAGTACCATTAGTTGGTGGTCAAAGCTGGAAAAACAGAGCCTGCTCAGACCCCTTCTGATCACTGAGGGGATGCTTGTGAGGGGCTGCTGGGAGCCCGTGGCTCTTTCTTTTTCTTCACAATTTCCCCAAGATGACCCCCTTTGCCTTAACTTGCACTTCCTGCCAGAAGGTGGTATCTCACTGCAGGCTGCAACATAACCGGGCCAATAGATCATCTACTGAAACTTCCAGAACTGTGAGCCCAAAAACCCCTTCCTCTTATGCGTCAGCTCTAACAGTATTTTGTTACAGTAGTAGAAAGATGACTAGCGAAATTGAATCTTCAAATGATTTATAGGAATTTCAATTATATTTATGATTACTATTATATAGGGTTTTAGGAGAACTTTAAAACCTTTTTACATGGGATTGACAAGGTGGTCCATTAAACACCTCTACCTAGGCTAGTCTCAGCCCTCTATGACAGCTATGTATAGAGCGATCCTCCTTTGAACCACAAGACCAAACTAAGGTTTCCAGGTCATCCCAGACCCCCAACTCTTTGACCAGATTTCTCCATGTTTAGGTATCTGTAAGAAGGAATGGCGGAGAATAAAACAAACTTACACTGGTTTTAAGACATGACATCTATATGTCCTTTTTACTTTCCCAAATCTTGGTTTTCCTCACATGTCAATTTTACTTTAACCAAAATTTTCCCATAATTTACTTCTCCCTGAAGGCCATTTGGTTCATCTTAGACTCCAAAATGCCACTTCTGCTATTAACAAAGACATATTTATTTCCTACCACTAAAAAAGTAATATAACCAAAAAATGAATCAATTTTAATTAAGAGTTTCTCATTAAATCCATTTAGATGTTCTGCCTATCATAATAACAAAAAAGAGAAATAATTTTAAGTAGAACGTGAAAAGAATACAGTCCAACACCAAATAGTAAACAAGTTGGAAATTTATGTGGTCAACTCCACTTTCTGGAAGGAATTAAGAAACATAAACCATAAAAGAAGTAAGAATTATTTGTTACTGCATTTTGGGAGGTAAATTATGTCATGCTTAATTTTTCTTAAGCTGAATTAATGTAAAGCTCTAGCACTAACGTACTCATATATATCTATTCGACTCATCATCTACTCAGTGTCAGTAGATGAGGTAGGTGAGTAGAAAGAGCCACCAAACTCTGATTTTTCTTTTCTTTTCTGTCCTTTACTTTTTTGGGCCTCTGCATTGAACTACAGCCTCAGATCTCTTTATTTTAAGACAGGCTCTCACAAAGTTGTTAAGCTGCCCAGGCTGGCCTCCTCCTTGGGATCCTCTTGTCTCAGACTGCCTGAGTTCTGGGATTTCAGCCATGTGCTTCCACTCCCTGCAAGAACTTCAGCTTTGACTTAGACTTCACGGTTACTGTTGCATTGTCTCCTTGACAGTGTGGTTATAACGTCTCCTGGTTCAGGCCTCTGCCTTGTGGTGACTCAGTGTCAAACAGGAGTTCAGCCTCCTACCTGGTGTGTGTTCCTAATACTCCAATATGAGAAAAACCCAACTCACTATGGAGACATACTGTGTTCAGGAAGTTAATGTGGTGAGTGCTTTTTTTTTTTCTTCACAAATTGAACCTAAAAGGACTTTGGAAGTAAGCATCATGTGTCGTCGCTTCAGAAATAGTCATCTGTGAACCGAAGAAACATAATTCTACGTGCCTGGGATTTCACATAGCATTCTGTACTGCTTAATTTTTAAATATTTTCATTTAATATTTAATGTTCTAAATTCAGGCTCAAGTTTACTTAAATTAACAAAACTGCTGAAATATAATAGCTTCCCCTACTACAAGATGATATTAAGAAAATATGTAAAAAATTAGTTTATACATGTATTGAAAACTGTTCTTGTCTTTGTGTCTTTTGAGATCTATTTTCTAGGAAATATTATAATTTTTTTCAATAATATATTGTAACGATTATTTTTATGCACCTCACTCGTGTTGGGATTTGTAGTATAAATAGTTATATATCATCTTTTCAGAGGCTGGCATCTTTGATAATTATCCACCTGTATTGTTAAAAATGGTGACAAATGGACGTTTAATTCCACCTTATCTGGAAAGCTAAACCTTCTTCATTAAATAATATACCTCTAAATTGCAGTCCCACATCAAGCAATTTCTATTATGTGCATTCTGTGTGAGTGTGTCAACATTGTATACATTCCCTAGTCACCTGAAGAAAATTTTCAAATTAGAAGAAATTGCCCCCGGTGGTACAGAGTAATAACTGTTGTGTTGATACAGACTTTGATATGAAGGTGCCTGGATGGGTGAACCCTTGGGGCCACTTAGGGAGACTGCTGAGTTAACAGAGTCTGCAAAGCTAGATGTTTTCCGCAAGTAATTGAAATTGGCCTTCAGGGCCCCCTGCGGACTCATAAATGGTATGAAATGGACTAACCAAACTGGGCGCATTATCTAGGGTTCTCTTCAAAGAATAAAGTATTTTTGTTCTTATACGAAGACGATTAACAATAATCGTTTTCCTGAGGAGAAGAAAGCTTCTATTTCCTCCCTGTAAAGCAAAACATTTCCCGTGAACTCTGTTTTTGAGAAAATAGTTCCACTGCGTCTTGCTGGAGTGGTTCCATGGAGTGGACCTCTTGACTCGGAGGGGCTCTTCACAGCTCTCGAGAATGAACTCGATCGGGCATGACGTTCAGCGAAAGCGAAACGAAACAGAACTCAGGGAGGTAGATGTGAAAATACTTTTTATGTAAAAGGAGCGTGAAGTGAAATACCTGAGGCAGCACAAATACTTGATAATGTGTACATCGCGACCACCTTTTCTCCTCTCGCAAAGGGTTTTCTTCTTCTTCTATCAGTTTATGGGTGGATAGACTTAGAATCAAGCACAATTTTTTTTTCACATTTATGGCTCACGTTTTACGTGGGATGTGAGACAGTGGAGCGCGCGCGAGCATCTGCAGGGGTCACTCTCCAGCTGCTGCCCCGAGGCTCCGCTCCAGGTAGAATTTTATTGCCTTCAGCCTCGTGCCAGCATGAACACCTGGATGTAGGAGAACTTCAGTCACTGCTCTATTTTGGACAGAAATCTGGCAAGAATGGAAAAAAAATAATATGTGGCGATGTGAGTTGTGGTGGGAACCACCTAGAGGAAAGTCGCCCCGCTGTATGGTGCTTACAGGACCCCCTTCAGCTTTCTGATGATTGAGCAATAAGGTGGGGCCCCAAGGACGCTGCAGATGCATAGTGTCAGGCGGGATGCTGATCCTGCTAAGCAGAGCCAGGAAGGTCTCCTGTGTGCATTGCAATAGGCTTCAGCTTTGGGGAAGTTTAACTGTGGAGGCTGCTCTTTTGAGGATACCTGTGCCCCAGGCCCATCAGTGGCCACCAAGGTTTTCCTCCCTTCTCAGATGTGTGTGTGTGTGTGTGTGCACTGAACACTAAATGCTTAAATAGTTAGGTTCACGTCTAAGTGAACCTTTTCTATATGGATATTTAAAAAAAAATCTGTAAAGTAATTGTAATTTTCCTTCATAGTACTTTTCAACAGAGGGATTTTTCTATTTTATGAATCAGTTGAAATTTATGGTGAAGACCAACTTTGAATTAGTACTATCTCTGTTTCTTTTGTTGTTGGGGTGTGTACAATTTTTTAATTTCTGCTTTAGGAAATTTCCATGATGTTTTACATTTTCACTGCTTCTCTGTTTTCGAAGAAGTGTGATGATTTAAGTTCCTACCTCCTGAGTACCCCAAAGCCTCTTTGGATGAATCTTTTAGAAAATGTTATGTAAATATTATGACCTTCCTCTATAAAAATTCTGTTAATTTAAACATTGTTAGTTGCAGAAACTACAAATAATGATATTTAATGTGTTTGTTGCTTTCTCTACATATGTATATGTAAAGGAGAAAATAATATATTCTATAGTCTGTTATTGTAGACTATGACAAACTATACTGTCTTTGTTATTTTCTCATTGCTGGGACTCACTACCTGGCACCCATAACTTAGGGAGGAAAGATTTATTGTAGCTTACCGTTTCAGAAGGTCTCAGTTAGTTCATGAGTGGGAAGAAAGAATTGGTGAAGTCACATGGTAGAGCTGCAGCTAGAGATAGGGCTGGAGCCAGTGTTCCAGGAGACAGAAATCCTTAGTGCATGGCAGAACAGAGACAAGACTAGGAAGAAAGGCAGCACATGCCCCTCCAGGTCAAGTCTTGTCCCTTCCACCAAGCCCCACCTCCAAACATTACACAATATCTATAGGTATGGGAGGTTTGGGAAGGACACTCCAGATCCTAACCATGACATGTATCTCTCAGTTTAAACAAAAATTATAATATCCAGCCAAAGTGTCTATTTATTTTCTGCACAGAACAAAATTTACCCTTTTGCTGCTGTATGCCAAACTCCTAGAAGGTTATGTGATATAATAATATTCTGTCAAAAATTGCTAAATATGGAAATTTATATTTCACATTGGCTGTATATTAATAAATAAGTGACATATATTTTTCTTTATTTGAATGTAAATGCCATGGGGAAAATGAGAGGTTTATATTTCACTAGTATAGACTAGCTTTTTACATATTTTTGCTATTAATAAGTCATTCAGAAACTCTTAATCAGATTATACATTTCTAATGTTATAGTGAAATATTTGAGGTTACAATAAGTCAAAGCTTTCTCCATTGCTAAGTGCCTGTGAGTTGAGAATTGGAACACAGGCATAGATACCCACATATCTACTGATGAATAGGTCATATTTGTCCACACATCCAGGAAAACTGATTTTGTATCTAAGCATCATACATGTGATGAATACTCTCTGAGCAGGTCTGTCCTCCAGCCCTTGTATAATAAACCTCAGTCCTAACACCGAACAAGAGATTTTCTACTTCTTTCTTGCATTAATTCTCAGAGTTAGCTCTGGTTTGGGTATAATGTATGTCTCCTAACAGTTCACATATTGGAGGTTTGAATAGCAGACTGGAAGTGCTTAGTGATAGTGTGGATCTTCAAGAGGATGAATAGGAAGGCCCTTGGTCTTCAGGGGAATCGCCCTTTGAAGAGATTGAGCCTGCACACATGGGTCCCTGAACTCTTGCCATGCTGATAATTTTCAGAGCAGTCCCAACCTCTGTACTTGTCCAGATTCTTCTCGTACAGCGGAACTTCTCACTCCCTAGGCCTCTCCGATAATGATACCAGCACGATTTCATCAGAGACCAAATCAGTGGTGCTGCTTAATCTTGGAATCTCAGTCCCAACATTTATCTATTTCTGTCTCTTTCATTAACAAAATTGGCTTTTTTCAATATAGTAATGAAAATTAATAATCTACTTTCCAAAGACATAACAGTAAATAAATAATAATTCTTGATTTCAAACAGTGGAAGACATGGGGGGCAGGGCGAGCAGAAGAGAAGTGCAGCAAGGTGCCGTTGGGTATTTCCTTCCGTGAACAGAAATACACAGTTTGAAGAGAACTGAGAAGAAAACCCCAGGGTGGTGGACCTCTGGGGCAGGTGAAACAATGCATGAAATTCATTTTATCCTGGATAGCTAAAGCAGAATATTTCCTTTTCAATTCAAACGAAATATATTTATATAAATATAGAAAGAAATTCCTCTTTTTCTGGCTTCTATAAAAATGTCCCTACCTTTTACTTTCTTGTTACTATGACAGAACACTAGACATATACAAATCTGAAGAGGAAAAGTTTATTTTTGCTCGCAATTTCAGAAGGTCACAGTCCCTTCATGGGCAGCCTGCAACAGTAAAAGCATACGGTGGGGGTTCTAGCAAAGGCAGCTCCTTACGACATTGCAAGCAGGAAGCCAATTCCCGGAAGGGAGGGAAGGAGTAGCATATCCCCCTCCAGATCTTGTCCCGGTGACCAGCACCTTCCTGGTCTAGCCCCACTATTCTGCTCCTTCCAGGTTCAGTCTCTAATCCACCACACACCAGTCTTCTACAATATTCCCAATGCTTGTCTTCTACCACACACCCACAATCCACCCCTCCAGACTGGGCCCCCGTTCCCTACGAACACATGATTTCATACATTATCCATAATATCCGGTTACATTTGATTTTGGGGGGACATTCCAGAAGTAAACGTTAATATTCCACCCTTGGCCTCCAAAAGACTCATGTCCACCAACTCATGCAAAATACATTTAGTTCCTTTCTAACATTTGCCAAAGTCTCAACAGTTGTAGTGCTGTAATCAAAAGTTCAAAGTCTCTGAGAAGAAAATCTGAACTGTGAGACCCTGTAAAAACAAAAATAAAAACAAAAGAAAGTGAAGTACTTCCACCATAGCATATTATAGGGTGAGCATTCTCATTCCAAAAGGGAGGAATAGGAGGACAGAAAGAAATTAGATAAAAAAAATTCTAAATTCAGCAGGGCAAGGGCTAAACATCGGACGTATATATTCAGCACCCAGGGTAGTTGTGGTGGCAACACGATGCGAATTCCAGAAGGCCTGGGTGGCTCCTCCCTGAGATTGCTATCCCTGGTTGCAACATCCGTCTTGTCTCCTTTGTGCTGAATATGCTCCCGGCCTATAGCTGGTAGGTCAAGGAATAACTCCTATAGCCCAAGTCCAGCACCTTGAGTAAACTGTGGCAGCAATTAAATGTGAATTGCTGCTGGCTGCAACCTCTGCCTTCTCTCCTTTGGGCTGCAGCCTTTCTCAGGTCATGATCCGTGTTTCTGGCTTCTCCACAGTTTTAGTCTCTCCATTGCTCCTTACGCTTCTCCCTCACAGCTCTGCCAGGGGCACGCTGCCTGGCCTCCAAGGAAACCTTGTTGGCAGCCTCCATAAGCCTACGGCTCTTGCCTTCTGCATGCCTATGAAGCCGTTGCCACATTGCTGCCACCAAGTCTGCTGCTGTCTTGAGCAGTAGACTGGCCTCCTTGTGCGATGGCTGCAGCAGCTTCTGCATGCCTGGGTTGCTGGACTCTGGGGAGGACACTTCCCTGTTTGGCCTTACAGGACCCAGGGTACTCGTCTCTGAAGAAGATCTTTTTGCCTTTGAGCCCTTTAATTGGGAAAGGGTAGACTCTTACTGAGTTCTGAGACATCCTCAAAGCCTCTTTGTTATAGTCCTGATTCCAAGTACCTGGATTTTTAAAATGCCAATCTCTTTATCAACTACGTACTTTTTAAACTCCAGACTATACGCTTTTTATATCTGATTTCTCTGTCATTATTTCCTGCCTTTTACCATAGAGTTGACTACTCTAGTTACAGCATGGACATTGGGCTACTGTGAGATTTTCTCCACCAGATTAAATTGTCCACTGCCCTTAATCTCAGTTTCAGGTAAAGTAATTGGATAAATGCTCACAAACTTTCTGCCAATGTGTAGCAGGCATAGTTTATAGATCAATTGCCAATACCATCCTCATTCCCATCTGAAATTCCTTGAGCCTGACCTTTCCAATTCACAGTTCTATCATCATTTTTGTCTTTTGAGCTACCACCATAATCTCCCATTTCCATCCAAGGCCTCTTGAGTCAGCATCCTGAAACGTTTCCAAACTTCTCCCTCAAACCAGTTTTGAAGGCTTTCAATGACAAGGTCAGGTAAAGTCAGCAACAACCCCGATTCTCTGGTACCAGTTTCTCTCTTAGTTACTTTCCCATTGCTGTGACAGAAATACCTGACATTCTGACATACAGAAATCTGGGGAGGAAATGCTTATTTTAGTTCACAGTCCATTCATTGGTGGCTAGCAACAGTAGAAGTACATGGTGGAGGCAGCTCCTCACAACAATCCAAACGAAAGTCAAGACTCAAAGAAGGAAGGGAGAAAGTGACACATGTTTGTTCTAGGTCCTTTCTCAGTGATCTGCCTCTTCTAAGTCCAGCCTCAGTATTCTGCCTCTTACAGGTTTAAGCCTCTCATCTGTCATACACGTGTAATCTACCATCGACCACACGTGTGTCTTTTATCACAAACCTGTAATCCACCACATGCCCACAGTTCAGCCCTCCAGATCAGGCCCCCATCTCCTAATACCACACAGTTCTGTAAATAATTCATTACATCAAAATACATGAGACTTTTAGGCAACAAACCTCAATAATTCCATCAGGAAGGGTGACCGGAAATGAACAGAAATGACTGAATACTATGGGTTATTACTGTCTTTTGTTAGCTGCACACAAAATTACATTTCTCAGCAATTTCCTTTACAATTAAAACTGGACATTCTTATCACAAAAAAGAACAAAAATATTTTTTCTGTTTATATTTTTTTTGGTCTGCAAAATCGTCCTATTAAGAATTTTCTAAAGTTACATTTTCATCTCCTTCCCTACCTTAGCACTATCTCGCTTTTGCCCCCACCTTCCTGTTCCCTTGCCTCTTCTCACTGCGCTGCCACTCACAGCTGCCAGCTGACGCTCACACAGCTTTGTCTGCCATAGTGTAAATCTCTCTGACATACATGTCCCTGTCACTCACATTGCTTGGTAGATAAGCTATCTCTTAAAAGAGCCTGTCACTTGCAGTCACCTCTTATGCATACTCCTTCCCTGCCTACATATATCTTCCTGTGTTGTCTGACTCTCATACATTTTCCTAGGCTAATATTTAAATCAACAAGGCCAAACGCAGTCACTCTTAAGAAAGACAGTAGTGCCGACATACTGCATGTCAACTGCACAGCTGTGCCACAAAGTACGGACTTAGAAATACTCATCTTCCTGCAGCTTTGAGAAAACACTCACGGAATCACGACATTGATCAGTGACAGCACAGACGCATCAACCCTGGCTATATAGAAAGGCATCTTGTGCCTAAATGTCTGCATGTGTACACGTGCACGCACACACACATGCACACACAATCAACGCTGTTTAGCTCTAGAGTTCCCTCTAGGGTTAATGTTATTTGCACTTTTAACTGTTGCTGGAATCAGGCATACGGAGGACATGGGAGAAGTCCTGCATGGTGAGGCATGACGCACAGAACAGAGGAAATGGCACTGGGAATCTTATTAGTCTTTGAGTCAAATATCCTTGAGAATATGAGCTGAATACATCTGTATGACAATGAAGCTGGTAAGTGGAACAGAGACTGCCAATGTGGACATCTTATATTGCTATTTCTCTTAAAAAAAAACCAAGGGTTTGTTATTAAATTTTATGTAGCAGTACTTTTGGTTTGTGAACAAAAGTGTAAATTATAATTTATGACAAATTAGCACTTATTTCCACAACTAAATGTAACATATTAAATAATATTATCATTGCTAGTTTTCAGCAGATCATTTATTTTTAGCATTTTTTCCAACAATATGCTTAGAAGAAAACACCGACTTCAATAAGTTTGACACAGGCCTTAGAATGAGTTGGAGGTGAAAATGCTGTACCGATTCAGTTAACCTTTCATTGACTTCTAAAATAAAAGCAAAGATAAGTAAAGCTAAAAGAAAGGAAAAAAAAAGTGGACATGTAAATGAATCAAAAATCTTTCTGATTCACTTTCTTTTTGGAAAGGGTCTCACTCTGTAATCCCAGCTGACCCTGAACTCATTATGTACCCCAGGCTGGCCTCAAACTCAGGACTAATCCTGTCTCAGCCACCTGAGTGTTGGGATAACAGGGGTAGGCCACCATACTTTGCCTATGTGGTACCCGGAAACCAAACCAAATGCTTTGTGCTTTTTAGGCAAGGGCTTCAACTGCTGACCTGCACTATCAGCTCTGTGATTCACATTTAAAGATCTGAGCAGGAACTTTGAACATTTTTATTTTAAAAATTGTAATGGAATTATTGTGATCTCTAGTCTGTTACACATCAAATGAAACCAAGAAGATGTTCAGCATTGTTCAAAAACCTCTTGTAAATATATATAGAATTTGTTCTTCGAAGCCAAAAATGCGTAAGATTTCTGCTATTAGGTTTTCTTAAAGTAACTAAATTTGTTTTATTTGATACAGATGCTAAAGTTATTTTTCTATGTACAATTTTATTGGCCCTGATGCTGAAGATATTAATACGCATTATTTAATCTCAAAAAGTCATTGTACATTAGAATTAATAAAACTCTACTGCTTCAAACTTCTTTATAGTCAATGTTACATTTGTATTTAAATAACTCAGACTCACAGAAGTATCTCCACTTTGTAATTTTCTTTCGTTACTTAAAATATGACTTGACTTTTCAAACTTATGTGGTCATTTCTACATACAAGTACATTTTGAACTCCAAATGGTAATGTCAGCTTATTTTAATAAAAAAAAATCTTATTTTTAAAATCTGGCCTCTTTCCCACTACTATTAAGCAGCTTTTTATTAGTATAGAGAAATTCAATTATTCAAACAGACTCTGCTTATATAACTTTAACTTTCTCACCATTTTAATTTCACTCTGTATTTTCCATCTTCTGTCTCCTCCTCAAACACTCCTTCAAGAAAAGTCTACTGTCACTGTCTCTGTTTTTACTTTTTTTGTCCTCCTTCCTGGTGCTAACCAGTTTATCTTCTGTTTCCACCCTTTGGTTTCTCTTTCATAGTTTTTCCCTTTAGACTGATTTCCCTCATATAAATCAGCTCATCCACTTTGTTCTCATATAGTCAGGTGAGTCTGATGCCTACTATTTATTTCTGGGTGGGTATTAATTTTTCTCTTCAAGAAATTGCTTAATCAATGGCCCATGTTACAGTTGGCTGAGTCTAAGCACCAAGGAAACGCAGCACGCGGGTTTTGAGAAATCCACCTGACTTGCGTGAGAATCAGTTTCTCATGTGCGTCCACCATTTTGTCCTTTCTTTAGGGTGACGTCATGCCAACGCCTACCCTCGTCTTTTCCCAAGTCTTTCCGTTCTTCAGCTACGGAAGGTTCATCCTCCTCTTCTTCCTTCTCCTTCTTCTTCTCTCGTGTTCTTTTTTAACTGAGCCTTCTTTCAGTTCTTTTTAGAGTTTACTTTATTTTTGAGATTTGTATAAAGTGTAAGAAAAAATATTCTGGAGAGATTTGAGGCCTGAGCATCCCTGTGAGAAAGCATCACAAAGAAATGTTTGATAATTTGCACAGTAAAATAAGAACTGGAAAATAATAAATAATGATGTCAGGACATGCAGAGCGCATGTGAAGAATCATCCCGGTAGAGTGCTCCCAAGAGACCAGTCTAGGCATCTGGCTATCTTAAAACACCGACAGTGGCACAGCCATGACACATGGCCTGCGTGTCACAACCCTTTGCCCCTCTGCACCACATCTTGTCCATCAAATATGATATGAAGGTGGTAAGTGTGCCTGAGGCAGGGAGTTGGAAGTGACAACTAGCCTTAAGTGGTCTACAAGGTGATCTTTTATAGTGGTTTTCCCAAGTCCACAACCTTATACTTATTATGTAAACATAGTTGGCCTTATTATTAAGTAAACAATGTCATGAGTGGTTTTCTAAGGGGATAGGAGAACTTATTCACTGGTCCAGAAAAGGTGCCACTAATCTTTCTTCTTCCAAAATGTCAAGCAAAAAAAGAAAGAAAAGAAAAACCGGCCCTCCAGACATCAGAATAAAAATACACAGGCTTGGAATGATACTTATATATCTCTGGGAACAGAGGTAAGAGCAAAACATTTCCGATCTCAGGGACTCTTCTGGAACAACGGGTCCCAGACCCCTCCATGTGGGGAGGTACAGTGTTTAACATGAGTGTACTTAAATGTGATTGCTACATGTGGTAATGAGTGTCATGAACACGCTTAACCTGACCTAGAAAAAAAATTAGGAAGAAAAAGGCAATCTAAGAGATTCAGATAATTGAACAATTCCTCATAAAATATAATAAGTAGTGGATGCAATTGCAGATCATATTATGCCACTTATTAATTTTGCAAGGAATTACTGTGCTATTTTCCACATAAGCTGCCCTTATTTTATATTCCCACACACCACCCAGAAATGTGTAATCTGCGCTCCATGTCTGAATGTGTATCATTTTGCAAGTTGACAAGTATACTAATTAGGATTTCTCAAATAAGCAGAACCGATTATATATAGATATTTATATAGATGCGGGGGAATTTATTATGGGATTCATTCAATTATAGAAGTTGAGAAGTCCCACTATATGCAATTTCTGCAATTTGGCGAGCCTGCTGAAATCTTAGTCAAGTATTAATAAAAAGTAAGAAAAAAAGCAGGAGCTCAGGTGAGGATGGAAGATAGATGTCGTGATGTTAGCGCAGAGAGAAAGAATTTGTGCTTCCTCTTCCTTCTTGTTCTACTTGACTTCCCATTGAATCAGAACCAGATGCTCTCCATTGGTGAGGGCTGATTTAAACCAGTCCACTGACCCAAGCTAATCTCTTTTGCAAACATCTTCATTGAACACCTCCAGAAATGAAGTTTTAATAGCTATTGGAGTGTCCTTGAGCCAGTTCAAGGTGATTATATATATATATATATATATATATATATATATATATATATATATATATATATATAAACATTGCATAGAAATAATGGATATACTGTTAAAGGAGTAAAGTTGCGTGTACACCATATTCAATTAAGGCAGAATCCAGGACATATATTTATGTGATTGTTGTTGAACATACTGGTAATGCAATCTTTTTCATGAGAGTTCATGACACTTGATTAAAAGAAATAACAAATTGTTTAGCTTTGTATGTCTCTTTTCGTCTCTTGTTTACAATTATTAAAATGGAGGTAGGTTAATAACTTCATGCTCTTTCCTCTTGCTGGCCATACTCAGTTATTTTGCCCTCACCCTCTAAAAGTGATTAACTCTCACCTAAAGCTTTTTGAGGAAGTAAAATGATGCATAGGTTGAATAATACCAGATCATGGAAGTCAGGAAGCTGTGGCAAAATTGATTGTGGAGAGAGTAAACTTTCTCTTCTTTTTTGACTGGAAAGAGCCAGAGAGTTTGTTTTTAATTACAAGAATTCTGGGGAAGGTATTTGACCTCATGACTTTGGAGTTTGCAAGCCTGAAAGTTAAGAGTGTAACTAAACCAATGCCTAAAGTAGTAGGAGAACATAGTATATAATTTCATTGGTTTGATGGGCAATAGGGAAAAACATGTCTTTTATGCAGAACAGAAACTGCGTGATGACTAACCCAAATGAATTTCCTAAAAGCAGATATTTATTATTTTTGTTGTTTCTCTAAATTAAATAATTTCTATGCTATTGGAGAAAAGTAGTGAGTAATATCAACAAATAACATGCAAAGGAATCAGTAAAAAAGCACGAAGAGAGTATCTTTGTGCAATTGAAATAGTTACAACATTTCTGTATGTGCCGTTGAAATAAAGAATAAAGGGGATAGAAAGAAAAAGTGATTAACAGAAGACACAGAAGTTATTATACATGGGAAAATTATTTAAGTTCCAATGAATGAATCTTCCTATATTGCTAGGCCTGATTCTATCAGGACTTGTCATTTTCAGAAGTTGAAAAGAACTGAGGTCATTAATATTTTAAATTGATACACTGAACACTGGTCATTGAAGTGCCAGTGAGCACAAACAAATGTGATGTCAAAGAAGAAAATCTAGTTTACCTTGCACCACTTGAAATGTAGAGGAAAAGCGATTTGCTTGGAGCACCGTTGTGCGTGTAGAGCATGTGAACTAGCAAAGAACAATGTCGTGGCTCATGAAGAAATCTACCAGTGCCTGCTTTCCATGGTCAGCTGAGAATGATCACTGGATTCTCAATGCCACTTACTACAGGAGAAAGAGATGAATAGGAAATCAGCTCTACAGAAGAGAAACAATATGTTGCTGTGTTAAAATAGTGAAATCTGTTAAAAATACAATGATATTGAACCCATTTAAACTTAAGTTTTTTTATCAATCACTGATTTTTTTTCCATTTTGAAATAATTCTATGACTGGAAAATTTATCGTGGAGGAGACAGGCAAACAATTTGAAGTCATTGAACAACTCTATTTTCAGTGATGTGGTTTCAAGGGTACCACAGGAATAATCATCAGACAATTAAAATATTTTTTCAACAATTTTTATCTTTGAGGTGTTAAATTGTAATAACCGTATTTATTTTTGACGTAAAGAAATAGTACAAGGGTCCAATGCCTCACGCCTAATTATGAATTATAAGCTTAGACAGTGCTAAATTCTAACCAATATTTGATTTATGTGGCAACCTCTCATGATTAGAGCAATGTAGTGGCAAAGAAATGTTCATTCATTTTATATTGCTAGGTTGGAGTAAGTTCATTGTTCATCTATTTTAAAATTTATTATTACTTTAATTTGAGACTTTTTTGAAAGGCCTATTACCATGCATAAGTCAAACCCATCGTATTTAATTATGATTGTAGTGAATCCTCTGAAAATTCCTATGCGTGCTAAGTTTTCCTGATTTTGAAGCCCAGTTCTCTTAGTTTCACAGCATCCCATTAGAATAAGACAAATAGTAAAAGGATAAAAAGAAATTAAATGTATAAATCAGCCGGAAGGGTTTTTGTAAAAGCTGCTTCTAGGAAAAAACGAATTAAATGATTGTATTTCCAGTTATGTAAGAGCTTCAGGTTCTTTTATTTTTGGATTGGTTGTAAAGGAAAATTCTCTATTGCTAAAATTATCATACATGAGAAAAATGGCAATGATAGAAGGGAAATAAAATGCGATCACACTGTGGCTAAAACAGCTTTACATAACTCAGCAATGTTTTCAGTGGTATCTTTGGGGTGGTTCCCCCCTTAGTTAAAATAGTTCTGTGTGTATGGCATTTCCTTTTATTTGAATCAGACAGTAATGATTTGTGGAACAAGCGTGAGTAGCCAAGAAAGCTGAGCTCCTTGATCTCTTTCTTTTCTCTCCCCTCTCCTATCAACTCTTCATCTGTACTTCTTCCTCAGTACAAAAGGAAGGATGGATGGAGACTGTATTTCTCATCAATAAGTCACAGTATCACATCTGAGCAAGTGTTGGGAAAATGTGCAGTGTTTCTGACACTTCTTCATGTGACCTATTTTACAGATTCTTCCAACATTTAATGATCTTTGGAGACTTGAGTGTTTCAATGTTACTGTCAGTGTTAATGCTTTATGCTTTTTCTATGTGAGAAAAAGTGTGGGAGACAATAGGACCAGTAAATAAGGAAATACTCAGAACTAAGGTGTTGGAAACTTTGGTGAAACCTCAGGTATTTTTTACTAAAAGAAAGCTGTGTGTGTTAAAAGTTGAAAAGGAAATTAAGAAAAGAATGATCAATTTGTATTTTTGGTTCTTTAAAACAGTCAAATCTTTCTTACCTTCAATTTTCGGAGCAATGTCTTTGATGACTGTTTATTTCTTATGATCACTCATTCTGAAAATATTGCTTAAATGATCTTGTTGATTGATTCTCAATCTGCAACCTGTCAATAGTTTGCCAAAATATTCTGTCAGTACTCTATTTTCTGTTAGTTTTAAACGTAATGCCCACTTCTGTTCTTTTCCCACGCTGTTTCCTGTTGTACCTTAAGATTTAGCAAAGTGTCTGTAACTTAATTATGCAAACAATCAAGACATAAATGAGTATAACATTGACCCTTAAAGCTCTATTGTGTTAAGAGAAGTAATTTTTAATTTTTTTTGAAAGTTTAGATTAGGGTTTACATACTACTCATAAAAATATCCTATCTCTTTGTTTCTTTCTTTCTTTAATTTAATTCTGGAGAAGGAAAGGGCCTTAGAAATCTTTTGTTATTGGCTAACGTTTACATCCTAGAAGAAAATGACAGTAACAATGTTTAGAGTTGTGAATTACTGTGACAGGAATAGAGGAAGGGAAGGGGAGGAATTTTGAGTCTTTGGAAAAATGTGTGTGTCTCTGTTAGGAGGGATGTTAGAGAGGATACTAGCTGCATCACTTTAGCAACTTTTACTTGGTACTCTACAATTCATTTACATACAAATGTATATCTTCCACCATCCATCAAGTCCATTTGTTCTGGAAATATTTGAAATTACTTTGGGATGCTTTAATTATAAATCCCATGTTGCCATATACTCAGCATTAATGTAAGAAAATATTTATCTTCTTGTGTTAAAATATCCAATTCCCTCATTTGTTATTCAAATCCAATTTTGAGCCTACGACTACGTGAAGTCAAAATTGCTACCTCTTATTTTCCTGATTTTTATTTAACTTAAAGTGTTTTCTCCATTATGTTACATAAAAGTGGTTATTCAGTAAAATATTTTATTTTTCACTTTTATTGGGCCTGTGAAACAGTCAGTGAATGTCTGATCAAACAGATGTTTCTAAAAATACTCCTCCAGAGATTTTATTTTTTCCTTTTCAACAAGAATATCTTTTTTTCCCCTGGGATCAAACACAATGATATGAAAGAAGTGAAACTGTACTGAAACATTTTCTATAAGTAAAAGTTTCTTCTTGCTCCACTCTTCTTTGTATCTAAAAGCATAGACTTCAAAAAAAAAAGATAAATGTATACTGGTGGTCTTTAAAATATACTGTCTTATATTTATGTACTTCTCTACTATTCATATAAAATAGATTTATCAAAATGTAAGATAATACTCAAGAATTTAAAGTAACTAGAAATATATAACAGGCTTTCTTAGATAATAGTATGTTGGACAAGAGCAAACTTTAAATAAAAGTAGTAATAATTATAATAACAATAATAATAGTGGACTCTTCCTAAGCATCTGTGCTCAGTTCTTGTTCTGATTGTCTCCACAATTCCTTATGATGTTGATAATACCATCCATTCCATTTAAATTAGTAGTGACACGTGTAAAAGAAACTTTAGGAAACTGAGTACATTTCTATTAGAAAGTTATGTAACACCTGTCTACGAAATAATCCTCTCCATTGTTGTGTGGTCCTGGTTGATCTCAGGATACGAGATATTTTTGAACAGCTTTATGATGAAACAGTCACTTAGGTTGGGTCCCAGGTGAGAATGTGGTGCTTTAGGTATGGTGTAGCACATCTGCTCCATGTGAAGTCAATTATCACATCATACAAGTACTGTCAGAAGTTATTAAAACAGAAATACTGAACCTCTTTGAGGACAAGATGGGTCCAATTCTTAAAATGTGCAATTGAAATGAATAGTTCTCAGATGAAGAAATACAAATGGACAGAAAATACATGAAAAATGTTCAACACTCTTGGCTATTAGAGAAACGCAAATCCAATCAACACTGACCTACCATCTCACCCCAGTGAGAACGGCACAGTACCCAGGTCTAATAGTAGTAGATTGCGGCAAGGTTGTGGAAGAGAAAGGACCCTTTTACATTACCACTGGGACTGTAAACTGGTACAACCACTATGGAAAACGGCATGGGCTCAAAAATGCCGAAAATGGTATTTCACTTCACCCAGGGTTACCTCTACTGGTATCTTTCTAAAAGAATTAATAGCAACACATAGTAGAGATATATGCAGACATATTGTGTTTATAGCAATACAACTAACAATAGTGCAGTTGTAGAATTTTCTGAAATATCCATCAACAGATCAATGGATATAAATATTGTGGTATTAGTACACAATGAAGCATTAACTTTTCATAAAGACAGATAGACTGGAGTCATTAGTAGGCAAATGGATCCAACTTGAGATCATCATGTTCAGTGTATTGAGTCAGACTCAGAGGGTCAAATACTACATAGTTTCTCTAATATGAGAACCTCAAAATACAATAAATAATAAGGCAAATGGTAAAATGTTGGGAGTCAGGGGACATGAAAGAGGGAAAGAGTGGGGGAAAGATTGCGAAGCTGACACAATATCAGTGTGTACAAAATTTTCAAGCTCAATGTGACCACTGTGTGTCACATAATAAAAATGAGGAAAAACAAAAAAGGTCCAATTTCTTTCAAAAACGGATGGCTTGCGCAATATAGTATTTGTAGTTTAATTCAAGTTATAGAAAAGTTTCTAGCTCTGTAAGGAATTTCCTTAGTATTTTGGTGGGGATTACTTTTATTCTGTAGATCATTTTGGTTCTATGGACATTTTGACAAAATTGGTTCTTCCACTCCACCAACAAGGGATATTTTTCCTTTCTGTGTGCAGTCAATTAGATTTCTTTCAGCAGCGTTTTACAGGTTTCATTGTAAACATTTTTTTGAACTCTTTGGTTGAACTGATTTTTCCTTTTTATTTGTGGAACAGCTATAAATGGACTTGCTTTCTTGATTTTTATTGTAAGTTATTCTATAAACAAAAGGTTATTTTTGGTCATTAATTTATACTATTTTGTATAGATTTGGAATTTGCTGTCTTTATCATCACACATCTTACATTTTTGATAATTATGGTCATTGGAAGTCAATTGGCAAGTCTCCATCTAATCATTTCGGAGAATGGATAAAGTATATTGCATTCCATTTATGTTTGTTCCTGGAAAGACTAATGAAGTCTGAACAGCTATAAAAATCACCTTGCTTGCATTTATATCTTGATTTCTTAATGATTGTTTAATTCCTGATATTCTAAGTTTATATGAAATATGAAAAATCCCAATTAAGGTTTATTGTAGGTAAATATAATATTAAACTTGGTAACCTTTATTATGTTTAGTAATGTTTATTCACTATAATCCTCTCCCAAAATTTATGAGGTCAGGATAAATACTGAAAATATATTATCAGTTATTTACTAATGTCTAATGTTTTTTCATTTATAGAACTTATATATTTTATGACTATTACTGATGATTTTGAACATAAGTGTACACTTGTGATATAATTCACAGAATTGAAATCCTAATAATAACTCAAAATGTTCTTAAGTAATTGTGTGGTAAGAATATTTAACATCAAATTTCTCTTAACATAGGTTACAGAGCACTGTGATATTGTTAGCTACCAGTACAAGTAGATCTGTAGAATTTGGTGATCTTACATAACTTAATATTTATACTCTTTGAGCACCAGTTCCCATTTCCTGTATCTCACAGTTTTTAGTGTGTACCATTTCTGAAGATTAGTATGTCACATTTATCATATAAATTGAAACATATAATGCTTGTTCTTCTGTGACTGGATTATTTTCTAATTTCTTTTGAGCATATATTTCATTTATATTCCTCACAATACTATGAGGTTGAAGCTACTGTTCTTTCTAGTTTTGAATGAAAAAATATTATGGTAAGCTTCTTTCTCAGGATCAGTCAGCCCTTTTAGTCTCACCCCTGTGTGGTTACACAAGAAGTTTTCATTGCCTCAACTAGGAGTTGGCAGATATAACAGTTTTGCCTTATTGTCACCAAAAGAGTGAGCGGGAAGAGCATAATTCCAATAGTTGACAGGCATGAGTTTGACTTCTGATCCTAAACAATCAAATTGATCAAAAATTTTAAGCTCAGTTTTCTCATCTATAAATTGCAGAATATTCTGAGGTCCTGAAATCACTTCCAAAATAAGAATGTTTGGTAAACAGTAAGAGTCATATGTCTTAGTCACTTTTTTTGTTGCTTTGAAACAACACCTGACTTATTCAAATTTTGGGAGGAACCATTTTAGCTCACAGTTTCAGAAGATTTCAGTCCACTCACGGGCAGCTGGCAACAGTGGAAGCACATGGCAGAGGCAGAGATGGAGGCAGCTTCTCACAGCATTGCAAACAGGAAGACAAACCCACGGGGGAGGGAGCAAGTAGCATGCACCCTCCCCGGTCCTGTCCCTGTGATCTTCCCAGTTCTGAGTTCAGCCTCAGTGTTTCACCCCTTCCAAGACCCTAATCCACCACATGACTGTCATCTACCACAGCCCCGTCTTCTACCCTACACATGTAACAGACCGCATGCCCATAATCCACCCCTCCAGACAATGCCCCGTTTTCTAGCAGCATATTGTACCATAGATAAACCGTAACATTCAAATACATGACACTTTTGGCGGACGTTCCAAATTCAAACCACAATATCATGTTATTCATTTGAAAATAGGATTGATATAACAAGTATTTTATAGCCTTGGGATATAAAAGAATAATTTCACAAATATTTATATTAGATATGTGTTAAGAACATATCTTTATTTTTTTAAAAAAAACTATGTTTTTAAAAATCCATTCAAAATCAAGTGTTTCCAAAAATGACATTTGAGCACAAAGTACTAAAGACCTCAGACACCCAAATCAGTTTTGAAAAAGTCCATGGATATATCCCTGGAAATTGGAAACTCTTTGGAAAACACAATTCTGAATAAGATACTCCATTTTCCTTATTTGCCACAAAATAAGAACTGTTTGACTTTGGGATTGATTGTATCACTTAAACACAGATGTTTCTACGATTCTGATCACCAAGTTGTCATGACGTACTAAAAGAGATTTTTCACTGTGCAAGAATCATAAGGATCATCACTGTCCAAGTGCAGTAGACAAGCTTTATTGTATTAATAGCAATAACCACCAGGTTCAAGTCTCTGGGGTTCGGTCATGTTCACCATTTGCAGAAATGAGACACAGCATGCTCTGCTTCTGAGACCTTGTTCCACAGACATCGCAAGGCTCCACAGTTTCTCAGAAAAAGGTCAGAAAGCATAGGGAAATCATTTTTTGCTGAATGAATATTTCAGTAACATGAAATAAAGGTCAAGCACATGCTTTCATATGAAAAATGTGCTAATATTTCTGCTTTCCCTACATTAGTCCCATTACCCTCAACTCAGTTCTTGGAAATCTTCTAAACTAATTGCTTTCTCTTTTTATAACTTGCCACTGTTGATCAAATCTTAAGATGATCTGTAAATGCTTCCATAAAACAGACTAAATAATCATAATTAAATGGTATATTAAATAACTGAAAATGACCTTTTCTAAGTCAATGTCCCAAAGAAGATCTGGACATTAATATGTTATATAAAACATTCCATGTGACTCCAATAAGCAGTATATTTTGGAAATAACTTTTATGGAAAACTATTTAACTAGTATTAAATTCATAGTTATTCTGGAGTTTTGATTAGCTCGCCAAAGATACTACCAAAATTAAAAATAGATGTAAGATACAATTGTCATGACCATTCAGTTTTTAAATTATATTTTCTCATTTATATTTATTTATTGCCGTAATAGGAATTGAAACTAAGACCTTCACACTGACATACATCTTCATCTCACCCCGTTATTTTAAAAAAATTCATTTTGAGATAATTTCTCACTAATTTATTAGGTTGCCTAGGCTGGGCTTAAACTTGTGATCTTCCAATCTCAGCATCCCAGAGTGCTTAGATTACACACTTATGCCATTATCACAGGCTCGTTTTTTAAAAATTTGATGCATTTTTCCTCTTTAAATTGAATTATTTTATAAAATGCTTTTAGTGACATAAGTATGCACCTTTTTCCTCTATATAATATTTCAGTGAATGTGATAGATCTTATTTTTATTCTTGTTTCTTTCTCCTCCCGAGCCAATACTATTTGCCTTCAAGTTTGCCCATCATTTCATAAGAATAGGACTATATGTCCCTGTTCCAGTGATGTCAGCCCTAGTTATATGATTGACTTGGACTGACAGAAAATGTGATTAGAAATGATGATGTGCCCATATCCGAACACAGTCATTATGTGTGTTATGTGCCGCACGGTCCAGGATGAACTTGTGTCAAGGGCAGCTCCCCTAATCAAAGCATAGATGTATGTGTCTGCGGTATGGACAGATTATGGTCACACTGCCCACTGTGTGATTGTTCACCATGTAACTCCATCACAACTAAAAGTGACATAGTACACTTAAGCTTAAAAATGCAATGCTTTAAGTAAAAATTACATAATTCCACTTATAGAATTTTAAAAATCCTGTATTTATACTTCTCTAAGTGTATCAGTATGAAGTATTTATTCTATAGGATAACAAGTTAGAAATATGAACAATTTATAGTAAGTGGCCCTGCAATCAGCATTACTATTTCACCTTTTTATCGTTGGCCCTGATCACTGAATTGGGAACAGGGTTAATACTTAAATGTGTGTCGAATAAATAGAATAAAGTGTTTGATTTGAGCTGATAAACTTTTAATTCTACAAACACAAAATTTTATCATGGGAAAGTATTAAATAAATGTTTTCAGTCAAACATGTTTATACCATTTATGGTAATTCCTTTTAATACACACACACAAACCAAATAATAAAATTTAGAGTCTGGTAAGTTACCTTATTAAATGTTTCATAAATAACCTAATACTCCAAAAGAAGACAAGTAAATGATGTTTTTAATTAAACCATTTTCTAATATATTAAGTATTCATATTCATTCATCAATAACCTCAGTAATATGTTATTCCTTTAAGCGTCAATGAGCCACCAGTTTCATGTGACTGGCTTTTGAAGTTTTTGTGATGTATCCTGGATATGATTACCTCTGTTAATGGCCTGCCTGGTGGTGAATGTAAATAACTCCTAACAATAAAATCTAGACCATTGTGATTCTAGACAGGTTAATCTGCAAGCCCCGCGAGCAATCATGTATCTTTCCTTATAGAAGGACCATTCGGTTTGTTTGAATGGGTTTGATTTTTCACTGTGCCTGTGGCAAAGTTCAAATAATTGTTAGACATTATCAGAAGCAGGATAAAGTCCTAAGATCTTATTATCTCAGGGTAAATTTATGTATAAGTATTTTGTAATACACGGAGAGCTGCTAGAAATTTTAATAGATCTTTGGTTTTTGTGTACAAGACCAAAGAATAAATACAAAATGCATTAGGGTGGCATTCTATGTCATTCATGTTTTAGAACTGCTTCGGATAGCACTTAATCATGAGCAAACACTCATCTTTTTTTCTATCCATTAAGAAATTCTCTATTAATTCCAATCTTTCTATGTTTTTTGAGGGACTCTCCAAAATAAACTTTCCTTTCTCTTGATTTCTTGCCAATATTCTTGGCTTTGGATAATACATCAGATGCACCTTGTTCTCCATGATCTTTAGATCTGCTATTGTCTTGCCGACTCTGTCCATGTGATTTGTTTTCAGGTATTGATTTTACCATCTTTGTCCCTGAAACTTTCTACCAAACTCCAGAACACTCTTCACGTCCTTCAATGATTTCAGCTGTCATCTCAGTTTTCTAATTCAACTCATCCATTACTATTTCAGAGATCTTTGAATTGCACAGTGAGGACCCTTCTGTAATTCTGCCGTCAGTTTTTCTTGAATATCATAATTTCAATAATTTTCACTGTACACTAGGCAACCAACAATTAACGGTAAGGTATATTCTTTAACAGAAATATTGTATTTCCATTTTTCCTTTCTGAAAACTTTCTCACTGCACGATTAGTTTTGAGAGCCAGAGAAATTAATGGCAATGTGGCCTTCACTGTTTTCTTTTTTATTCAAATACACCTTGCAGTTTTTGGTCACCATTCATCTTTCACCATTGAGGGATGTCTTGGTGACTTCCATGATTTTGTAATTGTGAATGAAATTGAGCTAAGTATTTGTCTGTAGGTTTATAAGTGAAGAGTGCTGCTATTTTATGAAAAAATTTGACCAATTCCAATTGTTTATATTTGTGTAATGCAAAATGACGTTACTCCTTTGGGTAATGAGCCAGGTGCCTGACTGCGAGATCATATGAATAAGAAACTGCTATGGTCTCTTCCAAAATAGCTCTAGGATTTTGTGATTCTACCAGCAATGAATGAGTTCCTGTTGCTTTCACTTTATTACCAGTATTTGGCATTTTGAGTGTTCTGGACTGTGTCCACACTAACAGGCTCCTTCTAGTGCTGTCTTGTTTTAGTTGACAATTCTCTAATGACCTATGCAAAGCATCTTCTCATGGGTTTATGGTCCATCCTTGTGGCTTTTTTAGCAAGGCTCTTCTGCTGATCTTTTTCCTATTTTTAAACAAGGTTGTTCTATTGTTTTGTTTTGTTGTTGAGTCCTTTCATGTTTAAGATAGCGATCTTTTATTGGATATGGTTTCATAAATATTTTATTCCAGTCTATGTCTTATCTACTTAGTCTCTTGGCAGCATCTTTCTTAAAGCAAACTTTTTAAAACATTAATGCTGCCCAGCTTATCAATTATTTACTTTATAGATTATGGCTTTTGTGCTGTATCAGAAAAGTCATTGTGCTGTCTGAGCTGATCAGGGTGCTCTAACAAATGCCATGGAGTGGGTAGTTTGTAAGCAACAGAAATTTATTCTCACTTTTCTCACTGAAACGTAGCAGACCAAGCTGCCAGCACAACTGGTGTTCCTTGAGTACTTTTATCATGGACATATTTCTCTGTGCCCTCATATAGTACAAGCATCTAGATAGCTAGCTTTCTGAGCTATCTTTTACAACTGTTCTTATCGCAACCGTAATGGCTCCCCTTCCTGATATGCTCATCTACCACGGTCTCACGTTTTAGTTTCATCATCTTAGTGTTTGGATTTCTATATTTTAGGTACAACCCTTTCAGAACAAAACATACCAAATGTCATCTAAAGTTTCTCCTTTGCTAGGAATTTTATGATTTTTCAGCTTTATATTTAAGTATATGGTCCATTTTGAGGAAATTTTATGAAATATAAAGTCTGTGTCAGTGTGCAGGATTTTGTTTTTTGAGTATGACCATAGTGTTGTTGCATTATTTATTGCAAAATCTTTCCCCCATTTTAATTTATTTTTTCTTTCCTTTCCTTTCCTTCCTCCCTTCCTTCCTTCCTTCTTTCCTTCTTTCTTTATTTTCTTGCTTTTCTTTTTTCTGCATGCTGGGGCTGGTGGTGGAGTGCAGGGCCCTCACCTTGAGCTGCATCTCAAAATTTGGGGTTTTTTGGTGGGGGTGGGTGGGGGGAGGCATGGAGACAACATCTCACCAGGTCACTAATCTGCTCTAACTGGGCTGGAATTTGGGATTCTTCTCCCTCAACCTCCCAGAGCATTTGGTTTATAGGCACAGTATTCTTCCCATTTTCTTACATTAATGACTTTCACTATATGTATCTCAGTTTATATTAGGATCTTCAACAGTTAATTCTTCCTATCATTTTTAAAAAACATGGTCAGTATCACACTTTAAGCACATCACCTGGACAATCATCTTTCTTTTTCGTATCTTCAATCTTATTTCAAATAACCTTCACCGTTTTTCTACTGGTATTTTAAGGCAAGTTATTAGAATGATTGATCCAGGAATGCTGATTTATATCTTCATCTTAATTATCTAATGTCTTGCGACAGCTGGTAGAAAGCTCAAATGCTGATTGTGATTCATTCATGCACAGAATGTTTTGAATGACAATGATATGTCAGGCACTATTCTTAAGCTCCATTATATCCTTGGGAAGGTACTTGGTAGTCAGAGAGAATTATAGTCATATACCTTTCTTTTATGAATGTGTGCATGTACTCATAGATTTAAGTATATTAAAAACACATATATACATACACAAGTGGTTTTTATCTTTATAATTTCTCTAATGAAAATATTAGCTTGTATCTGTTTAAAGAGAAGATGTTATTTTCTAAAGAAAAGAAATAAGGTATTTGAACTTATTCATTAAAAGAGTAACAAAAGATTGATGGCTCACACGTGCAAACCCACCACTCTGAGAAGCTGAGGCGGTATGGTAAATTTGAGCTCATATCGGGCAGCTTAACAACTAAGTTTGACCATCTGAAACTAAAAAAATAATAAATAAAATAAAATAAAACAGGAGAGTGGAAAAGCTCCTAATTCAATATTCACTTACCAGTACTGATCGAAAAAAATAAACAAACAAAAAAATCCAACAACAGCAAAATGTAGTGAGTTAGAAACAGCTGTAAGAAAAGGAAATATAAAGGATCACAAATATTTTTCTAGTGAAAGTTCATTCAGTAAGAATTTTGGACAAGTAAACAGGGTGCCCAGACTGATAAAATCCTGGGATGTTTAGCAAATTATTTTTTTTTTGTTGTTAAGGTGATTGTATGCATATATTGTGTTAAATTTTTCTTTGAAAATATTGTATTGATGCTGTAGAAAATAGAGTTAGAGATAGGACACTAACTTAAAATTTTTCTGTATTTCAGTCATTCAGTTGAAATATCAAGCCAAATCTACCCAAGAAAGGGTAGTTGGAATGCAAAGGAGGGATAGATTTGGAAAACAGTTAAAAATCCAAGTGATTACCCTTCATGATTGCTGGTATATGTGGCATGTACAGGAAGAGAAGGAATCAAGGGTTCCTATTGGTTTGTATATTTGGGAACAAGATTCATGGTATAATAATATTTATAGGAGTTAGAGGAATGGTACAACATTTAAAAAGCTTGCCTTGCAAGCACAAGGCCCTGAGTTCAATTCTGGAACAGCACATAAAGCTAAGTCTTGTGGTGCACACCTGTAATCCCAGCACTGGGGAGGCTGATGCAGGCAGATTTTCTTGAGTCCAATGCCATCTTGGGCTACACTAGTGAATTCAGGACCAGCCTGGGCTACAGAGTGAGACCTTGTTTCAAGGAAAAAAAAATAACTTTAGTAGGCATAGAATAAGGAAATAAAGTTTAAGTTTAAAAGACTGAAAATTCCACAATTTAAAAATTATGTGTATGTATGTTACTGTTTAATCAAAAGTTTTGAACAAAATTCCTATCCAGCTGCTGTTAACACACACCGAGGATGTGTATTATTGGCTGTTGTGACTAGTCCTGTAATGGACGTGGGTGTGCAGATATCTTCATAAGATCATTCTTTCATTTCCTGTTGCTGACAGCTGAGAAGAATAATTGATAGGTCAGATGCTAATTTTAATTCCTTTAGAAAACCCTACACCATTTTCCAAGTCTACTGCAACAATCTCCATCCACACCAAGAGAATACATATTATTTTTTTGCTATGTTCTCAGCAACATTTCTTACCAATTGGATTCTTTTGACAATAGCAATTTTCATCAGTGTGAGGTGATACCTCAGTGATTTTTGATTACCATATATCTGAAGATTAGAAATGGTGAGACATTGTTCCAATCTCTGTTGGCCAGTTCATGTCCTCTTTTGAGAAAGGTCTTTTGAGACCTTTCCTGGTTTTTTAATCAGCCTTTTATTTTTTTTGCCTGTGATGTGTAACTTTTAATAGTCTTGATGTTTATATATAACAATGCAATAGGGTAAAGATGATGGCTTTCTTGAAGAACTGCTAATGTACTTGTGGGATGATATAGGAAAATCTGCTCTTGCTCAAATTCGCACGGAAACATAACCGGGATATTTATAGCTGACTTTACACATTACAGTGAAGTTTATAGTCAAAACATTACAGTTTAACATAGCATCAAGCGAAATACTTTGATTTTGTTATCGTTACTATGAGCCAGCAAACCTTATTACCAGATGTAATGATTTTTATAATATAGTATATTTAGAAACATTTGAGAAAATGAGTGGATTTCGCCACACTCGCGCTTTATGAAACTTAAATTTTATGTATTTTACCTCTTGTATTTTGAAAGCAGAAGTCTCTCCAAATATATTTTGAGTACGTTTTTTATTTCCCTGCATTTTCCTCAGATATTAATCAGTTTTATGATTCCCATGGCATATTTCCATTGTAAGAAGTTTAAGTTTCTCAATTCCAGAGCTTTTCTTACTTTGAGAAATGGAGCTACATTCTCATTCCTTTTTCTTTTACTCGAATTTCTACATTAGCAGAATTCTAAAAATTAACCTTGCTCAGAACTTCTCATTTCTGCTGACACATAACAGCACTGCGGCAGAGGGGTTCTAAATAGAAACCTGCTTGCCTATGCGCTAAGAGCATTTCCTACAGGCATTTCCATAAAGAGAACTCAAAAGAAAGTAGAAAATTGAAACTTTTGTTACAATAAAACAACGACAAGGTTTTATTCTTTGGGGAACAATAAACATTCTCTAAGATGAAAATGAGACTTAGCAAAAGTTTCAAAAATTTACAAAGCTCAGAGTTTCTTTTTTTATTCTGTTATTTTCCTACCTGTACTCTTTTTCCACATTGATTTTATTTCTGTCTGTGTACTCCCCTTTGAATTTAGTTTTTTGATACTTTTTCCTCAAAGGGAGAATCTACTAATAAATCTTGAGACTGTTCCTTCTGGCCTTTTAGAATGATTCAAACTCTGGTCCTTTCACTATGAGAAATATGCTTGTAGGGCTAAGTCACATGTTCAGGTGTACCGAGTATTTTAGGATAAAGATAACTTGCAGCGTAGAATTTGCAGAAAGAAACGTGCAAATGAAACCATGATAGGCCTTAGATGATTTCTGGTTGTCAATAAAGTTACAAATGCCACAAAAATTAATTATGTTTTGCTGTTGTCTAATTGTAGTTTACAAACAATTTTGGCGTACCCTGTCTCATTCTACAGAAAACTGCCCACATTCCCTTTCATCTCAGTTTTATGAGATAAGTAGTGATAAATTTTGTTTTGCTCAAGGTGGTCACTTTTCTTTGTGTCACCATGAGCTTTTATATGAGGACTTGAAATTCTTACTCACTTGTCTTCTGGTCCTAATTTGACTCAGTTCCCTTCAGTGTGGTTTAACTTGAATACATGAAACTAAACAAACAGAAGACAATTTGAAATAAACTAAGTGTTGGTGGCTACTCCCCGGAAATGAGATTTTATGGGCTTAGCTCTGCTTGCGAGAACCTCATGCCAATACTTAACCTGGCTTCTCATTCTGTTTGTCCTTCCCTACTCTTTTCCTCTCAGCTGTCCCTAAGGTACAATTTTAAAGCCTGTGGTTTTTATTCCTCCTCGTCATTTAAATGTGTTTTCTGGCTTGTTTTCAAAAATAAATATTGAAAGCCTTCACTGACATAACCTTAAGCAAAGGAACGAAGTGCTTAGGAGTAGAAATAGAGATTTTTAAAAGACAGAGCTTGTAATGTTGCTCCATAAATGATCTGTTGAAGTAGAGTTTGAAACAGACAGATAGCATCCACTCCTAACTACAACCCTCTGTCATGTGTGAGTGCTTGGAGCATTGAGTATTTCTGGAAGAAAGACAAAGTGCAAAGCATCAAAAGCCTACTACTTCCAAGCGCATGGCGACATACTGAGAATGGCACTCCTCCCTTGGGACTAGGAGCACATGTGCTGCAAAAAGCTAGTGATGACACACAAACATTGCAAATGAGGACTATAGATCTTGTGTGAATTAAAATCTAATGAAAATTATACCCATACCATTCCTGATTTTAGCAAATTCAGTTTTAAGAATGCTATTTTCATTCAACCAATATTTCATAGTCCACATCAAAAGACCCTATCCAGTAGATGAAAATATGTCAATGTGTTTTAAAGTTTTATATGGCCTCCAGCAGGACTGAGGGTAGGCTCTGCTTAGGAATAGAAAAAAACATACAAGTACCTGGGAAATTGCTGGAAGATTCTGTGTGCCTCTGATTAAACACTCACAACTCTTGGATATGGTAAGCAGGCCAAATTAAAGAAGTCAGGAGGGACCTTGAGGGCATAAATAAGACAATTCAAACAATAAGAATAAATTTTCTTTTTTGCATCTGACAATTTAACTTGAAATCTTTTTGAGCCGATGGCATCTCGGTGTGGACATGAGGAGTTCTGACAAGACGGCACCTCTAATGAGACACATATGGATATTTTTCTTGCTTTGAAAATGTAGAGGAAATTTACTACATCCTTTGTGATTAAGAAAACATATCTCTTTCAAATGTGTCTGTTGGTAACTTCGTGTGTGATATCTTTCAGATTTTGATGTCCAGTTCCTAGCTAATTTCTTTTATGCTTATAAAATTGCACTGATTCATTTTAGGAAGATTAAAGAGATTTGATTCTTGGGCCGGAATATCTGCAGCCTGATATCTATTTCTGTATTCATTAGCTTCCCATCACCGGGACAAAACACCCAACACATGCCAAGTAAGAGAGTGTTACTTCGGCTTACAACGTCAGAGGATTTAGTCCATGATTTCTTGACTCCAAGACTTAAGTGGCACAGTAGAGTGCATCTTTAAAGAAAGCCACTCATTCCACGACAGCCAGGAAAAAAAAATAAAAATAAAAGGAATCAAGGAAAAAAATCACGACTTTCCGAGTCATATTTACCTACAATCAGGCCCTATTTCCAAACAGTATATATTTAGTGATGAACTCCTCAATGATTTTATCAACCACTGACCAGTATATTGATATAACTCATGATTCTTCTGAAAGTCCACCTTTGAACATGCGAGAATTTGGGGATATATTGGAGAATGAAACCACAACAGCACCCCTCATAATTCTGGCACAGGTCAATGAATCTTCAAGACATCAACAAATATCTTCTTTACACAAATTGCTAAGGAATATGAGACATGTAATAACAAATTGATCTTAATAAAAAGTTGATTTAAGTATTTATTTAGTTTCACACCAACATTTAGCTGCCGTGGGCATTAAAGCTAAATAAAAATATAAAATTTTTATTGGGGAAAGGGGCTACGAAGAAAGGAAAAAGAAAAACTATTTTAAAGTGGAATAAAGTTTAAAAATCAATGTGACTGGCATCTGGGAGTTACCGTGAGACTTGGATATATTTGTGATGTCTGAAAAGCTAGAATTATTTTATTTAAAGCTTCTGAAATGAAATTTAGTGTGGATTTCATGTAAAATATTAAAACACTAGAGAGTATGGCTTCATAATATATATATACACATATATATTTAAATATATGTGACTTCAACAATGTATTCATTATGTAACATACATTTAAATTCTTTAAATCATTAAGCTGTGAAGGGTATACAATTATATTGTACAGAGCTGATTTCTATCTTTAGAACAAAAGTATTTTTAACTCTTATTATAATCAGAAATCAATACCTGGCTCAAAGTAAGATTTTCTTTTACTGATTTCCTTGGGGATACCTAAGGGCTTTACTCACATGAAGTACGTTGTTGGGGTGCACTTTGTCAAGCTAATTTTACATTTCTTCATGTCTCAAGGGTAAAAGCTTTCCAAATGGCAATTCATATATATATATAAGTTCAAGTAAAGATAATAGAAACTTCGCTGTAGTCAACACAAGTTGTAATGCTTCCACAAAAGCACGAGTGTAGGATACAACAGAATCCTATGCTGTGTTTGCCTGTAATTTAATGTTATGCAGTAGATTTGAGAAGGAAAACTCTTAATGAGTAAACTGTGATTTAGTGCTAAAAAATGAAATGAAATTCACTGGGTATATGATTTAATTCAGTTTTACAACTTAATGAAATTATGTTAATTCAATTACTACAAGCTTAACTGCTATATTTGAGGGATGGTTTCAAAGTTATATGAACCAAAAATGATTTGAATTATCTTTTTCATTTAAAAATATGCATTTTATTTTTCAGTGTAGTAAATCACTGTGGGTGAATTAGATCACTATAATAGACATATGAATATATATTATTTTAAAATAAAATAGTAATGACAATTATTTTTAGTGATAAAAAAGTAAAGAACTATAACATGTTAATTAGATTATTTGGAATGTTTGCTTTAAGCATGGCTGTTACATTAAAAGTGTTTCTTAAGATTGTGAGTCATGTAGTAAGTGCTTAATATACTAAAATGTGTGAATGTTTTAGCAGGTATTTAAGGACTTGTTGAATAGACTTGGAATGCTTAAATTTATTCTTGATTTTCTATTTTCAATCATTGGTCACGTGAAAGGAATAGATGTTCTAAACATGTAACTTTATTTTTCTAACTTGAATTGAACCAAGAGATAACGCAGCTACTCAGGAGACTGAGGTAGTAGTATCTGGGTGTAGAGAGCTCTTCCTGAGCAATCTATGTGATCTTATCTCAAAGTAAAACATTAAAAAAGAACTTGGGATACAGCTGCATGGCAGAGTGCTTGTGTCTCATGCCCAAGATCCTTGGTTTTATTCCCAGCCCGCAAAAACTTAATTAATATCTTCAAGTGATTTTCACATCACTCATACAGGAATGAAGATTTGGAATATATAAGTGTGAACTTTTGGGTAATACTAATAACTCAATAGTATGCCTTAGATGAGAGCAGTAATACTTGCTGATAAATGTAATAGGCAGACATTACATTTTCTAAACATTGTGTATTGTTTATTCACTAGTCATCCAAATATTTGTCTACCAGATGAAGTTATAGGCTGTCAATTGTCTTTGATCAGTATATGTTTTGGTTCTGAGAAACAGCAACACCTTGTATGCTGGAAACATCTTCGAAACAACTCAGAGGAAGAGAAAGGCAGGCAGGTTCTGAGGTGACAGAAGGCATGATAACATGAATAAATTTGTTATGGTGACATAACTCTGTAACATTTTTCTGAGTCTGTAGGAACTTCAGGGTAGTTTGTAGCTCAAGTCATCCAAGGTCCTTGAGGCTTAAGAGCGTCTATGGTCTCTGGGCCAGTTGTCCTTCTGTCTCTAAGAGGAAAGAGAGTTAGCTATTTGACCCTTTCTCTAAGGATTTAGATTTTTATGTTTTATCAAGTCTTTTTTTTAAAATTAACATTTTCTGTAAGATATAGTTCTTCTTATTCTTATGTGTTCTAGCCTTCCCTTTCTCTTTACTTGGGAACACAGAAAACCTGCTCTTCCAAGCACGTCATACATACGTGAAGCAAAATTCAGAAAATATTAGAGACTTGTAGCGCTTGTCCTATTTTCTTGCCCATTCTGAACACATTTCTATGTTTGAAGAATATTGACCTTTTCACTTCAGTAAGTCTTCTGATAAACTCTTCCAAATTTCCTTTTTGATGTAAGAAAAGAGAATTTCCCACACATAAAACACTGTATGTTAGACAGAAAGTTAAAATGCCAGTGGAGATCTTAAGAATGGTTAATGTGTGCTTTTTTAGCATCATGGATTCTTTTTATATATGTTTTCTTTTATTCGAATATGAATGAACCACAGGTTCACCAACATGATACACACATACAAGCTGAAGAATTTACACCCATACACATATAATTTTGAAAGCATTTTCCCCCTCTTCTCCCCTTCTTCCCCATTCCCATTCTTGGTGTCTCCTCGCTTTCCTGCCAGTCTTTTGCTTCTTCCAACCCTCTCTTTTATGTTACGACCTATTTATGCTTTTACTTATGGTAATCTCATATGAGAGACATCGACAATACTTAATCTGTTGCGTCTGATCCATTTCACAGAGCATTATTGACTTAAGGAGGCCCCAAGACCTTTCTAATATTTTGTATCTGTCTTTGTTATGTATGCAGAATATTCCATTGTGTACAAATACATTTTCTTTATGCATTCCGCTGGTGATGGCCATGTAGGTTGTTTCTATATTTTACTCTAGTTGTGCTGCTACAAACATGAATATGCGTGTATATTTGTGATATGATGACTTTTGCTCTTTTGGGAAAAATGCCCCAAATCAAGTGGGGTTTCTGCTCTCAGCTTTCTAAGGAATTTCTAAACTACTTTCCGTAGTGGTTGATCCAAATTGCAGTCCCAGCACCAGTGCAAAAGCTTTCCTTTTCCCCCGAAGCCTTACCAGCAACAGCTATTTTCTGCATTCTTACTGTAAGCCATTCTCCTTGGATTGAGACAGAGTCCCAAGGTGGTTTTCATTTGCATTTTTCTGATGACTGGAGGTGTTGAATATTTTTTTTTTTATGTGCTTGTTGGCGTTTGGCACTTCCTCTTCTGAGAAGTTTCATTTCATTTGCCCGTTTCTCAGTGGGGTTATTTAATTTGAGGGGCTTTATTTTTTGAGTTCTTTATATACTCTTGCTGTTATTCCTATCTGAGACATCACTGGAATTTTTTTCTTTTGCACTTCTGTGAGCTGTCTCTTCACTCAATTGTTTCCTTTGCTGTGCAAAAGCTTTTTAGAATGATGTAGTTCCATGTATTGATTCTTGCTGCTATTACTTCTACAGTTGGTGTTCTGTTCGTGAAGTCCTTTCCTGCCCGTGTGCCTCCCAGCTGTTTACCTATTTAGTCCTCTAGCAAATTCAGTGTTCTTTTTGATAATTATCTCCCTGATCCATTCTTATATTTTAGTGTATGGTAACAGTAACAGTCCAGCATCATTCTTCTGCATGTACATGTTCAGCTTTCCCAACACTCTTTGCCAGAGATGCTGTCTTTGCTCCAGGGAATGGTTTTGGCAAAAAACACATGACTGGCTGTGGTGGGGTTCTTCTGTCTATTCTAGATTCTCTTCTTGTTCCCGCATCGTGTAGATTTAATCAGTATTGATTTGAGGTGTATTTTGAAGTCTGCGATGGTGATTCTTCTGGATTTGCATATGTTGTTTAGAATTGCTTTAGAAATTTGAGTTTTTTTCTGATTCCTTATAATTTTTTCATATTTTATCTTTTCAAGATGAAGATAGTATATTCCTTTCAGTCCAATGATATCGCTTCTTCATATCTTCCCCCAAAAGTTAAAATGTGTCACAGAGATTTAAGTATACCCATGTTTATAGCAGCACAACTAAAAAGGGCTAAATTCTGGAAGACACCGAAATATCTACCCACAGACAAAAATTGGTGCAAAAATTGATGTAACAGATCTAGAAATTGTGGCTTATACACACCATATAAATTTTAGACTTTTTTCTACTGTGAAGAATCTGGGTGATATTTTCATTGGTATTGCATTGACTCTTTATAGCAGCTTTGGAAATATAGCCATTTTCACTATCTTAGTTCTTTCTACCCAAGATCATGGGGTGCATTTTCTTTTTCTTAGTTCCTCTTCAATCTCTTTCTTCAGTGTTCTGTAGTTTTCCCTGTAGAGATTTCACTTTTTTGTTAAGATTTTTCCTATGTTATTTAATACTTTCTTCTTATTGTGAATGGAGTTGACTTCTTCATTTCCTTGTTATTGCATTTGTTATTGATATATAAGAGTGATATTGATTTGTGAGTGTTGTTGTTAAAACCTGTTAATTTATCCTAACTTCTTCCCTTTAGATTTGCATTTCTCTTATTTCTTCTCTTTTGCTTCATTATTCTGGCCAAAATTTCAGTCGCTGTATTGAGCAGTGAGAGGCGACAGAGGGCATCCTTGCCTTGTTCTAGATTTCAGAGGAAATACTTTCGATATTTCTCTGTTTGGAATGATGTTGGCAGACATGTTGTCATAGATAGCTTGAATCACATTGAGGTAAATTTATTCTATTTATATTTTTCTTCAAGTTTTTAAAAAAATCTTAAATGGGTGTTGGATTTTGCCAGACACCTCTTTTGCATCTATTGGAATGATAATATGAGTTTTGCATTTACAACTATAAATGTGGTATATTACATTTGCTGATTTGTAAATCCCTGCATTCCCGGGATGAAGGCTACTTGGTTGTGGATTATGGTACCAAATGTTTGAGTAATTTCTGTTCTTTATTGCTGTTTATTTCTACTTTCATTGTTCTCTAAACAGAATACATGGAATTATTTCAATTTTTGAAGATATTTACATGCATATATACATATTTGATAATATATGTGTATGGATAATATATATGTATATTATTATTATTTATATCAATTTTTCTACTGGATAATATTCATGAAAATATTGCTTCTCCTTAGACAACATAATAATGTACAAACTGCAGGAGTGTGATGAGTTAGATATATATTCCTGTAACAATCTTGGAAAAAAGCTCATCTTCACTGCAGCAATCTTGCTATTAATCTATTATATGTTTTAAAAACTGATTGTATTATTCAGTCAACTGCTTTTCAAATATTGAATTTATGTGATTATGTTTTCCAAATGAGTATGACCTGGACAACACAACATATATAAGTTGATAAGCCTGATTTAACTTGACCAGGCTTACTGAATAAAAAAGTATAATATAATATTCTTATTCCCCCCAAATAAAAATAAGTTGGGGGGTGATGAAAACATTCATTATCTTGATTGAATATTTTTATTATATATATATAGATGTGTGTGTGTGTGTGTGTGTGTGTGTAGAGAGAGACAGACAGACAGACAGGCAGACAGAAATAGAGAAAGAAAGAGAATAAAACATCTCATTTGCCTCATAATAATATCTTGGCTGTATTGGTTCAACTTCTTTAGAAGAACGGAATTGATATAATAAATACACACTCATACACACACACACACACGTAGTTAGAAATTTTTATACATACTATCCAGATCAGCCTCTATAACTGATAGTCTAGATTTCTTACACCATTAACAACCTATATCCCTGGCGTCAACACCACTTTGTTCATGGACTTTTTGGGCATGGCACAGATGGCTGAGGAAATTGTTTGACTGCTATCTACACAATTGATTATCCTATCCACTTGATTATTAATGTTTTCTGCTGCTAACCTCACCTTTTGGTGGACATTTATGTGGGACAACAGTGTCTTTCCATCCTTTGCTCATGTGGAGAGGTCAACCCATGCACCTCATCCTCAAATGTCTTTGTAACCAAATTTCTAATGATGTTCCATCCAAATCTATGACCATCCAGCCAGATCACTGGCTACAATCCATGAGTTTGCTTATATGTGCTGATTTTTTCCCAAGTAACCTGAACAAACAGGGCCACTACCTGAAGTTCTGCCCATCCATTGTGAAGATTTTTCTTTCACCCCAATCCTTTGATGATATCCCTGAAAAGGCTAAAGTGCTGTAGCTGTACCTCAGAACCATTTGTAAAACAGGCATTTGCAGCTAATTCAGAGTTGACTGTTTATCCATATATCAGCCAGCCAAACAAATAAAGTACTAGCATTTTTTATAACTCCATGAGCTATAGCACTAAAACCAAAATTTCTCATTAATGACTCTGTACTAGGTTGGTTCTACATGAATTGACGGAAATTATAAGTAAAAGAGATTTATTTGGAGGGCTTACAAGTCTGAGGAAAGAGATAGTCCAAGATGTTGGCCTGCACGTGTGAGAGCTGGAGGGCCTGACGCTGCTCAGCTGCAAGGGTCAACAACTGTCTGGGACTTCAGAACAGCCTGTGAGAGTCCACTCTGGATCTTGGTCGCTCAGAGAACAACAGAGAAAACCAGAGACTCAAGATTGGCAATGGGTAGACAGGTTCAGGCCAAGACTAGAGTGAATCTGTCGTGAAGATCTGCAACATATAGCAAGGCGGTGTCAGTAGATAATTGTGAAGATGAGAGCTTTCCTGGAAGAAATAAGTTGTAGCAGTCTTTCTTCTTCCTTCCTTTTATATAGTTTTATAAGCTGCTAATTTGGCCCCCCCACATCTAGGGTTGGTGTTTTTCCCTCGTTCACTGTCCTACAAACTACTCCTAACCTCTACACTGGGTATGGCTCCTAATCCCAACAAGTTGACGTAATTCCTTTATTGTTCAAAAGTTTCATATCAAGATATTCCACCTAATCTAGAATAACGTTTCTTTTATCACTATCCTTTATTCTTGAAACCCATTCCTATGCCTGTTTCCTGGATCTCTGTTTGTGACTGTTAGAAAACTCCAGAAAGCTCTTTGGGCACAGTGTCGCTCCGGGTGAGGTTGTGTACCTTATCTCTAAGAGCATTATGGGATTTGTGCCTGGTCCGAAAGACCCAAGTGAGTGCCACAGTGCGTCCTGACGGCAGTCCACTTTCTCTTGCTTGGTAGTTGTATCAGAGAAAGCGCTTACTGCGCTTCCTTATGCAACGAAAGATTACTTTCCTCCGGAAGTGGTAGAGAGACCACTGCTGCACGGTTGGAGTGGTAGTGCCTATGCCATGGAGGGTGGGTAAATATCTTTCTCTGTCAAAATAAATTGATAAAAATTTAGAATTGTGACGTCCCCAGCCGCCTCAGGTGTATCCCAAATGCTTCCATCCCCATGTATTTGTCTGATCAGCTCTCTCAGTTTTGCTGCAGATACCCTTCAGGTCTGGGAAATCAGCTTGTGCTGTAATTCAGTTAATTGCATTAGGAGGGCTTGTGTTTTGTGCTTGGCAAATGCAGCCTTCCAGCTACAGAAGAGAAGATTTTCCCTGAGACACACTCACAACATTCAGCTGGAGTCCGGAGATGAGAAATTGAAACTTTAGGCGTATTATTTTCTTTTATTACTTTGTACAGAGACGCCAAGAGCAACCAAGCAACATCGTTGCATAGCTTACTTGCTCCAGAATGTTCACTACTGTTGTGTAGAGTTACCGAGTTCCTGAGAGTCAGAGTGCGGAATTAGCAGTATCAAACAGAGCCACGTTCTTTCTTCATTTCTTTAAAGAAGGCGTATCACAGATTATCAGTTCTTTCTAAACTATCAAAGGAGAGACTCTGACAACTGTAGATTTCATCAAATTAGAGTCAATTAAAAAAAAACCCCACCAAATCCATTAGAGAAACTCATAACTCTGGATCTACTGCTGGTGCCAAAATACCAATACAAACACACACACACACACACACACACACACACACACACACACGTTAGAGTTGTCTAGTGGAACAGAATCTATGAAGAAACACATATGATCATTGTTATCATAATCATCATTATCAAAGTTGCTAAATTTCTTTTCCCTGGGCTTGAACTTGCGACCTTCCTCTCTCTGCATCCCAGAGTCTGAGGCCTGTGTCCCCAGGCCTGGATCCATTTGTTAACTTTTTAAAAATTGCATTGTTTGTCCTGTCCACCTTTGAGATGTTTTCTCATAATGTATTTTAGTTATTATTTGTTGAATACTTTTGTTGAATGAAGAGAATGTTTTTCTCACTTCGGCTGCCATCCCACTCTATTCTTTCTTTTCCTATACAGACTTCTACTTTGAGGTCATTCTACTTTTTAAGTTTGTTCCTTTTAGAATCATATTCATAAAGTCTTCTCAGATCATAGCATACTGTGCTTTATTCTAGCAGTTTCATATTTTTTGGTTTTGTATTTAATTATTTGATCTCTTCAGAGCTTAGTTTCATGTATTATGAGCTATATGATATGGGTCTCGTTTCTTTCTTCTACCTTTTAAAAAATTGAGTTTTCTCAAGACAAAATATTATAATAAGTGTTCTTACTCATATATTCTTGGTATTTTGGAGAAATAGTTGGCTTTAGAAATGCAGACTTACTTACATATATATGTCAATTCTGTCTCATTGATCTATGAGTCTATTTTCATGCCAACATCATTTTTTTGTTTATTATAACTTTCTCATACGTTTTAAAGTCAAATATTGAGATGCGCCTAGATTTTTAATTATCACTCATATTCTCATTATCTATGTTACCTAACTATGATGACATAACAGAAATAGAAAAATAAATTCATTCTTAGCAACTTCTTGAGAGGAAAATTGATAAGAAGCTCATTAACAGGTGTTTGTTGAGATGGGGAAAATGCTTTCTAATATTTTACAGTAGAGTACTGCAACTATGATTGACAAGTTAATTTTATGCATAAAATGCCAGTTGGAGAAGAATTTGAACATTCGTAACACAAATAAATCATAAATACCTATTATCATTACATACTATATAATATGTGTCAAAATATCACATTGTACTATGTAATTGTAGTATGTACACACACACACATAGTGATTATGTATATATATATATATATATATATATATATATATATATATATATATACACAGCTTATATGACATTTTGTCATCTTCTCCAAAATAGAAAAATTAAAGATTATCTCTTTATGGCATGTATGTAAATGTAACAAACAAATTTCTTGAGGTAAATTTATGGTTATGTAACTGCTCTTGTTGTTTTACATAAAATGTGAAATTACTTAGTGACGTACAGTGACATTATTTATTTGTTTATTTTAATGCATAATAAAGGCCAAATGTCATAATTAACATAATGCCCTTGTTATTCCTATTTATGAATGACACACCCAGAGATGTCTGTAAAAGAGTTTGTCACTAAATTCTAATTTATATTCTAGTGGGCTGAGTCATTCATTAATTTTCTAAGGACTAAAGCTCAAAGCTTTATTTCTGTTTTCAAATTTTGAAACTAGGTTTGTCAGTCCTGTGGGGCTTCTTTCAAGATTCCATTTAGGTCAAGTATCAGATTCTTTTAAGTGAAATAAATGTCGCTTCTGGGAACTGCTTGTGGACAAGGGACTCATGTTAGAAACGTCAAGTATTATTCTACTGGATATTTGCAAGCTCAAACTCTTCCCTGTCCAACAATATGCATATCTTCATAAGTAATCTGTGCACCAACCAAATAGAATTGAAAATTTTCCTGTGAGATGTGGGAAAAAGTGAGAATATTTTCAATGTAATGTAGTTTATCTGAGTTTCTCTTTAATTGGCTCAGAATCTATTTTTCGAGCAGCCAGGAAACTGGAGAGAAAAGTAAAATTGTGTCGAATAAGCTCTAGAGTTCATCATATTATAAGGAAGGGACAAGAGAAGAGCTAGCTCCAAGTCTAATACTGGATCCTTTATTTTATAAATATAGTTGATTGAAAAAATTTTAACACTAAACCATAGCGGGTGTGCTGGTGCATGCCTGTGATCTCAGCACTACGCAGGGTGAGGCAAGAGGAATGCCATGAGTCCAAGGACAGCCTGGGCTATGAGTTTAAGACCATCCTTGGCTACAGAGTGAGACCCTGTTTCTAAATAAATAAAGAAAAATTACACAATAATAATCAAAGAAGAGTTAAGTTTTTCTTATATTTATTTAAAATTTTGGAAAATATATTCATTTTATATTAGTGTAGTATATAATGAACACTTTTTTGAATATAAACCTAATTATCTTTATAGACCTTGTTACATAAGATTTCCAAAATGTCACCTAAGATCTCTAAGATTGTGCCCTCATGTATCTAAAGTCGTTCAAGTTTTCTTTCAATTTATAGATACTTTAATTTTTAATTTCTTTCTGGTTAAAATTGATTTTTATCAGTTGTAAGGTCAATTTGGGGAAAACATCACAAAGCAAACAAACAACTCTGCAATCTGTCTAAAGATTAGGTCTTTAAGCCAACATCTCTACCCTCTAAAAATTTCCAAAAATATTTTCCCTCCTTGGACCAGACTTTTCTATTTGTAGAAATATTGCTTTAGGCCAGACTCTACAGGGACAGGATTTCTCTCTTCTCGGACCTTGTACTATGAAGATTATTTTCTTTTCATCAAACTGGATTTTCCTGCTATCCTTTATTGTGCTATGGTCCTTTTTTCCCCCCCTGAACACCACCCTCCTTAATGCAGATACTGATGCAAAATCCTACGTTTTCCTCTCTTCATAGCAAAAACAGCTTATTAGGTACTTGTAAAACTGTAACTTAACACACAGCGTGTCTTCCTGTTTGATCCCCAGCAGGAGGAACAAGTGACTATGTGGATTCCTCTTCCTTAGCACAGGACTGCAGTCAGCAACTTTGTCCTTCATTTCTAAAGGGCCTTGTTATGAGAGCGCTTCCCACTTTATGAAAATGCATATTATGAACATATTAAGCTTTATATATGTAGACTTTTTACTGTCCAAATAAAACTTGCAAAAGTAAGTGAAAATTAAAAGTAAGCCTGACATGTGGCATGTTACTTAGAGTTTCACCTAAGTTTGCCAGAATTTAAGAATTGATGCAGGAGGCAGATGAAGATGGTGAGCTAAAAATAAAATTATATATATATATATATATGTATATATATATTCTAGAGCATGTTCTTTAAATAAATTGTCCAAGTGAACTTTCACAGTCCCAAAATTGGCAAAATGTGAGGATATGTAAATCTGGTGTTCTAAATTTAAAACTCTAGTTCGACATTTAAAATTTCTATATTTTACTTAACATGTTGGCACGAGTTGACGGTACTTGTCCAATGTGTTCAATTTTGAGACTTGTTGACAAATAATATTTGATTACATTAAAAACAACTAATGAGAAAATATTAATTGAATAATAGTTTTTATTCATATAGTTCCATATCAAGCAAGTAGCAAGTAGAATTTTTTTTTTCTCAGAATTAAAGTGGTAGAAAACTTTTTAAAAATAGTTGCTTTATTTTCAACAAGATGAGTGTGAAACATTCTTTTATTAGTAAAAACACAATACTAGAGTTGATATAGTCAGGATGTAGTTATGGATTTATATATAAGGATTGCAAAATAGGCATTCTAAAATATTAAATAATTTTATGCTGATAATAAAATAGACCTTTAATCTGCTAATGAATTCTGAAATTAAATTGTACTTTGAAAGTTCAATTTTAAGTCTAAGTTGTGCAACCTTAAGATTGTTAGTGCATAGTTCTACACATTCATTATTCACCCTCATCTAAGTCAGAGAGAAATACCCTGTGCTTTTAAATATTGGTTTCCATAAATACTTTTAATAACCCAAGATAGTGACATGGTAGATGGTAATGAGGTAACTGCCTAGATGCTAAATCATAGGCAGATAGACAGAGAGGTAGATGACAGCTTGCTAAAGCGTTGACAATTTTCAGAAGTTTTTTTTTTTTTTTCTCTACACCTCTACAAAACATCTGACAAATCGGCTGTCTCAAAACAATGAAACAAAAGTAATTAGCATGACCCGGTGGAGCAGATGGAAGAGAGTGAAACACCTTGTTCGTAGAATATCTGAGACTGGAAATGATTTTTAAATTATCTTTTATAAATATTCCATGCTATAAATTTATTCAATTAAATTAACAAAACATGTAGCTAGGCTTTCTAAAAGGGAACAGATTTAATGTTCACTGAAAAAAAAAACTGTTTCCCTTTATCTATTTGTCATCTCAAACTAAAACTTTTTGTGTACTTTATACAGAATTGTAAGAAGGGCTTCACTCATTCTTTTAGACTCCTATTACTTGTTTATCTTTTTCTAAATTTTTACTTCTTGTAATTTTGTTAAAGGCTTTGAAATGTGCTGTGAGTAAAAATTACCACTGACACCTTCTTGATTTAAACTCTGCTTCTCATCGTAGCCATTGCAAAGATGCTAATAATAAAAAGACCCACATACCCAAGCAACCAGAAACTTTGAACTACAGTGAAAAAATAATTCAGAAGTAAATATTAGCCACCAAACCCAGGTCCATACAGTTCTGCTTTTATAATGGGTGACACACTATACTGATTTGGAACGCTGTTAAAGGTAAGAATCTAAGAAAGAAACGAATATGACTAAGAAAATGAAAAACAGTAAGAAACAGGAATAAGAAAATTTATTTATTATTGTTATTTACAATAAGAAAGAATAAAAAAATGAAAAACAGATTTTGGTATAATAGGTTTGTGAAATGTTCTCAATTGTTAATAATGTTTAAAGGAAGTATAAACTTATTGGAAATGAATCAAATTCCTTTAACGAAATTGTTACATATTCTTAACGAGTTTCTTATTATTGTCAAATCCTATGTAACGAATTAACAAAGGCTATAATAATTTCGGTTTATAATTAAAATTTAATTAATGCTTTTATGTACAGAATTTTCTCTCTCCACCAAAGAGGCCATTCTAATAAGCCTTATTTGTGTTTTAGTTAAAAAATATACTGCATCAAAACATCATATTATATCACTTTTATTTTGTAGAAAATTTTATTTTTGTTTTAAATGAAGTTCTATTATTTTGTTACATTTTCTTAATCACTAACATTATTACCAAGTCTGCAAAAAACATTTTATCATCTCATTTTTTGCCTACTAAAGTTAATATGTTTTTCTAACAGTCACAAAACAGGGTAATAAATATAACCACATTAGAACTATTTAACTGAGGATATAGATATGATTATAATATTAATAGGTATCATAAAAATACACATTTAAAGCTAATTTGTACATAAAAACCTAAAATGCCCACTAAGTCTAGAATTCACAATATCTGGATCACAGGAATGGGAGAATACCCCTGTAATGAAGGTTTTTAAGAATTACAAAAGTAATCGAAAAGAATGTTTGGGATTTCTATTAGAATTATTAGAAAAACTAATAAAAACTAATAAAAAGATTCCAGGTGTACAGTTATCATTAAATCAGCCCTATTGTTTTCAGCTTTGATGTAGTCATGTAAAAGTGTTGAAGCAACAAAAGAACAAATAAAGGTATGAATATTTGTGTAATATTTGCAACTAATATAGGAATTTTACCCATTATTAAACATAACGAGACGTCAAACTTTCACGATTAAAAGCACAGACTCTCAAACCCAAGTACTTAAGTTTAGGTCTTGAGTGTTACTTACACTCATCCCTGTATATTCTATAAGATATCAATTCAAATGGTTTCTACTTCATGATTTCTTTAAATTTTAAGTGAAAAAAATGCATGTGGGATATTAAAAAAAAACTTTGATCATGGCAATCCATACCTCAGTGAATATCAGCTAGACACTAATTACAGTTATTTTAGTTAGAAAAAAATATTTATACCTTAAAACGTGATCTTGGATTAGGGAGATACACTGAATATCTTTCTAAGATTCCCTTAGTCACTTTCTCTTTTCAGAGTCACTGTCCCTTGCCTGGACAGTGGTGCCTGGCCCTTTGCTGATGCCTGTGCAAAACTCTTTAGGCTCAGGGAGTTAGAGGTGAAATCCTGGCTTTGTGTGTTCTACACTTCCCACAGGCTAAATTCCCACTATAATTCTTGCACCTTTGTACCCACATTGGACACAATGTCCGTCTTCTGCGTGTAGTCCCTGATTCTTTGAGCTACCAGCCAGGCAACTGAACTCAGAGTCTTTAATGTAGCAAATCTTGTTTTAAGGTTAGATTTGCCTGCATTTTCTGAGACAGTCTTGTTTGCACTGTTGCTATGTATAATTATTAATAGTATGAATGTACTTCTGAAATGTTGACAAATTTCATAACTACAGTAACAGAGAGTTCAGAAGAGCTAGAAAAGAAATAGTAAATGAAAAAGTAAGGGGATACCAGAAGTACATATTGGTGCATTGATCTATCTACTTTTGATCTATTAAATATATTTTTGTATATTTTAGTAGTTCTTTTAATAAATTACCTTTCTCTTATTATCTTAACATAGGCAATATACTGAGACCATCATGCTTAGTGAAGTGAGCCAGTACCGCCATTGTACAGAACCAAATGTGTGTGATAGTGGGAGTTAAGGGGGGATGGGAGAGTGCAGGAGGACCAAAAATTGAAAGAGAAAGGAATTGCAATGTTGAAGCGACATATATGGAGAAAAATACCCAGCTCATTGTAATCATTATGCATTACATATATTGACATGAAAAGGCAAAGTCAGCAACATGGTTCAAGGTGTTTGATAGCCTAGAGTTCTCTTGCAAAAGCTACTCTGTCCTTACATGTTGTGAGATTATTGAACTTACGTTTTGAATTCATCTTTAAAGTATGCTTTGCATGATATTATGGAGACTAAAATATTTTATAGCACTACAGACTTTTTTGATGTAATTATGCTTTTAAAATTACTGTATTAAATATAAATAATGAAGCGCTTTTCTTATTCAGTGTACTTTCAAATCTGTGCTTATTAAGGACAACTCTGTTTTAATTTTTTAGTCAAATTAATCAGATGAATTTCATATATTTGCATGAAATGCAAATTGGCTGTCTTTGAACTGTAGCATATTCATAATATTCGTAATATTTTTGCAACAGTATACTCAAGGCTTCATAGCTAGTGCTCCACTAGTCCCTTCTGACCTGCTTAGTAGAAAAGAAATGTATAATCAACAACTGTTTTCCTTTGTAAGCATTTTGCTATTTTATATGTGAACTTGTAGGATTCTTTCTGTAGAATTCATGTTTTTCTGGCAGCGTATGTTCTACTCAGAATGAAATTAAATTTTTTAATCACCTGCTATTGGTTGAATGTGCTGAAAATGTCATAGCACTTTCTCAGGTAACTTTTTACATTATTCCACTGTGTTGATTTTATTACCTCTTTTCCATTTTTATTTTTGGCCTATCTGTTTCCTTCTTTGAGAAAGCACTTTAGTGTTCTTTTCAAATAATGTTCATGCTTTTCCCCAACCTGTCTGCATATTACAACATTTAATATCAGCTTAACTGTAGCAGTACCTATTATTTTTCTCTTTTGTTCTCCTTTTCTCATTTGGTTTCTGCATTCGTGTGTTCTGCTCTGGGCAGATTTTTTAAAGATGACTTTCTTGTCATGAAATCTCATCTTATTTCATGATTTATTTATTCTGTAATTTCTAGAATATTATTTTTAAGACACACATGGTGTTCTTTTACTTTTATTGTTTTCTCTTTCCTGGGGTAAATGATTTCCAAGGAATGTACTTTTTCCTTAGTTTTGGATGAATGTAATCTTCTCATGAATGACTTCTCCCTTCTTCTCTGACAATCCATTTTCAGAAAAAAATGAATTATTTTTCTCTGTTCTTCATCTAAGTATTTCATTGAGTCTGTATTAGTCAGGATTGTCCAGAGAAATAGAACACATAAGATAGTTGATTGATAGGTAGGTACATAGATAGATAGACAGACAGAGTTTTATCATAGGAATCTGTTTGAGTGGTTATGAAGGGTGAGACAACTCAATATATCTTATCTGTAACAGAAAATTCAGTGGTGTGATTCAGCCCAAGTCAGAAAGCCCAAGAACCAGAGGAGCTAAACTAAAGGGCAGAGAACTAGAAGTTCAGATGACTCAGTATGGAGGTTAACTGTCTGAGCTCAGTGAGAGTGAGAAATAAATTCATTCATCTTTGTTTGTTCTCTTTCCTCTCTGGACTGCATAATGCCGCTTCCTGAGGGTTGATGTCCTCTACTGGGTCTCCTCATTCAAACACTAATCTTGCTGAAATGTACCCAGATGTATTGTTACTGTATCTCTGGGCATTATTTTGTCCCACGAGAGTAATATATAGAATCCACTTTCACTTTTACCTGCTCACGTTAGGAGACGGTTGTCATGGGTCTCACATTTGTACGTAGTGTATAAACAGACACTGAGTGCCCTTGTTTTGGAATTCGTTCGGGTATATTTGTACAGCAAAGGCCTGTGGAAGAGCTAAGGCAATGTCTCCATAGCCTTGGAAGACAGCGTGCTTCCTCTGGAGAAAGGCACATGATTATTCCCCATTTTAAAGTGTTCGGTTTCCGTCAACCCAGAGTCCTCTGTTACTGCACAACAATCTGTGCACAACTGGCACTGTGTCTTTTCACATCACCTTGTGGAAATCAAAGCTTGGGGCACCGACATACACAATATCAATGTTTAGTCTAATGTTATTACAATGACTAGTACATTCATTTTTCATTTGACTCTGATTCAATTTTTTTTTAACTGGCATTCAGGTAGCTGCGAGAAGCTCACTTCTTAGGTTACAGATTAAGCTTTCTAGAAAAATAAAAAAAGGATGAAAATTTCTCCATATAATTAAGACTATTGAGTAAAAAATTGCTGAAAAACAAAAATTGAGAAATTGTCTGGTCTCTATTCAGTAACAAATGATCCTGTACTACATCAGGTAGGTGAAGACATTGTGTTATGAATATATGAAAGTAATTCTCTCAGTCTGACAATAACACAGTACTGTAGTCGGAGTGGCTTATAAACAATGTTTGTTTCTCAGAGCTCTGGGGAAAAAAAGTCCAAGATCAGGGCACTGGTGAGGGATTGCTTACTGGTTTGCAGAAGACTCCTCAATACATACTCATGAGGTGATAGGAAGAAAGGGACACCTTGGACTCTTCTGCAAAATCATTGATCCTACCTGTGGGACATCACTCATGGGTTTATCACCTACAGAAAGGTTCACTTTTTTATTGGGATTAAACCCAGGGTCTTCATTCTGAGCAATATCCCAGAGGGCTTTTTATTTTTATTTTTATTTTTTAGTATGATTCTCCCTAAGTCAGATTGGCTTGATTTTTGGTCCTCCTATCTTCACCTCCATAGCGCTGGATGCTGGAATTACAAGGATGTACCACCAAGGGTGGCTGGGCCCTGCGTTCTTCACCCTATTGAATGGGGAGTTAGGATTTCTAAATATGAGTTTAGGAAGGCATGGACATTAAATCTACAGAAAAATGAAAATACAGCTGTCCAGCGGATGCTTGTTTTATAAATTCTTTCTTTTTTTGTATGAAAGGCTACTTCAGATCTGTTTTTTTAAAAAAACTTGTTTTGAACAGACAAAAAATGATTGCTTTCAAATAAAAGTTATTGAGACTTAAACTTAGAGTGCTACCCTGAGCCTTGAAAGGTGAGATATGGGCATGGCATGGGCAAAATCTTTTGCATCGTTAGAATGCCGAGTAGGTGGGACATGAAGGGGCAGGGCATGCAATGGGTACGAAATAAGTAGCAAATGCAGTGTGGTCATAGTTTGTCCCCTTCTGAGGCTCGTTGCATCAGCCTTAGATTGATTCAGAGCTAACAGCGGAAAAAGAGAATCTCAAAAGCATACTTTCAGGGTATTCTGGTTTCATAAGAGTTTGAGCCTTTGATGGACACTTGTTGAGATAAGAAAATTCCCAAGGAAACTGTGGATGAGGCAGTAAAGGCTATTTAAACCCTACCACTCAGGATGCAGTTTGCATGGCAATGGGAAGGTTGCAATGGGAGAAGGAAAATGCGATCCTCAAATCTGCACAGAATGCGGTGCTTGGTCATATAAATGATAAAATGACTCTGTGCAGGTGTTTGCTGAAACTGAATAAAAGCTAGTAAACATTACCTTGATACGAGGTGTATCATATGCCTGCCTAAGACATATGGACTTCCTAAGCAATATAATAACTACCATGAGTCAAGTCCACTCGAGTCAAAGTGTAAAAGTTTCATAATAGCCAGAAATCAGCGTGACTGTGACAAGGAGTGTCCAAATCTCTCTGTAGTTATGATAGTGGTGCCAGCTGAATGTCTTTAGGAAGATTGAATAAGTTACAAGAATTTTTGCTGAGCCATAGAAGCCTCTCAGTACTCAAAATCAAGTTTATAGATGAATCGACTCTCTCCACCATACCTTCTGCTCACTGCAATGCACGAACCTTACCTCAGCCCTCTTAAAAAGAAAATTGAATATCTACAGGACTATGGTGACCTGAATCCCAAAGGGAAGAGCAGGCTGTACATAGCACTTTTCAGAGGAATTTTGAGAAAGAGAACAAATGAAATATTTATTCTTCTGTTGGGCATTTACATTACTATTCTCAAAGTTCCCATGAGAGTAGGGTAGAAAGAAAACACCAAAACTGAACTGAGGACATTTAGACACCATTCTCATTGTAGAAATAAATTGAATGTGATCATTTGAGTGTGTGTTTGTGTATGTGTGTGTCTGTGTAAGTAATTTTTTATTATTTTTAACATCTTGATGTATAGAAGGTTAATATATTTTAGTATTATAAATGTTATATATTTCTATTTCTAATTCACATGAATGAGTGCAGAAGGAATTCACCTGATTGGGACTTTCCACATACAAATTTATTTTAAACTCTAAAACGATAACAGCGTTTTTACCCTAATAGCAAGAATTACAGTGTCTGTGGTTCTTGACTTTGTTTGCTGGCATCTTTATAGAAGATAAGCAATCGATCGACATCTGTGGGGACTTGAGACTTATCACCTTTATGGTGTAGCTGGGGTTTTCTGGAATACCTGCTCAAAACATCAATTTTAAATCTGTTAGTTTGAAACCAGGTCCTTACTGAATCTAAACACCTGGTTCATAGTGACTGATTCTCCGGACTAGTATTTCTATGTTGCAGGAGAATAATACAGTTTATAACAATGATTAGTAAAATGAGTAGGAACCATTGAGTTGTGTTTGTAAAAAATAGTGTATGGCTTGTGTGTTGGATCATTCACCTTTTTTTCTCTATGTATCTTGGATATATGTTACGAAAGAAACACAGTGACTGCTATTTTTAAAAAGTATTGTTATCATTCAGGAGGTCACCTGATATAAAGCTAGTGTCTTACTGGGCTCTTCAAATCACGGATGTCGCTATGAATTTTTGGTCTTGCGATGGTTCAAGTAAGCTAAAACCGGACAGTGTGCAAGATGTTACTGTGACTGTCCAAACTCAGAGCCAGTTAGATAAAATCAAAAGTAGATATAAATGTTTCATTCGATAGGAAGAACTTATGTAATCATAGTTGCTTTGGTCAATACTCCTTGATGAATCTTGTTATAATTTTAGAGATTTGATGTTTTCATCAAGGGCTGAAACTGTCATTTTGAAAACCATATATGGAGCTATGGGTTTAGATCAATGGCTAAAGCATTTTCCTAGCTTATGTAAGGTCCTGGATGTCATTCCCCAACATTACATAAAGATTAGTAGGGTGTGGTGGTACACGCATCTAATCCATGCACTTAGGAGGTTGAGGCAGAAGGATTGTCAATAATTTTGGGATAATTTGCACTACATAGTGAACTCAGAACCAGCCTGGAAAGAGAGCAAGATCCTCTCTCAAAAAAAAAACAATAAATAAATAAATAAATAAATAAATAAATAGAAAAGTAAAGGAAACCACGTATAAGCTGATTAAGGATACTCTTGTTTAGAAACATATATTGATGAACCAATCGCAACTGTTAATGTAACTTTCTGGATAATCATGTAAGATCTTGGTGCAGTTTCATCACTTTATGAAATCATTTGGAGTAAGTTTGATACTTAATTCTGTACCCAAAGACTGTAAATATCTAAAGGTGGATCATTTTCATGCCAAATTAGAGAATGCGTTCATATTTATAGACTGACTCCACATAAAAGGCTTTATGTTTATAATGCTGAAGTTATCAATATGTATGGACTCTGACTATTGCCAAGTTTGATTGGTATTTTTGTTTCATACCAGAGGACATATCACATTGGGAAATCTGCCCTGCCTTCTCTTAGGAAACTCATAACATTGACCCTTTAAAACAATATAGAAAATGTCAATGATGTCATCCTTCCGCTGACATTTATTCTGTTTAAAGTATTACTCATACAACTGAATCAACTGATTCTGGCTACATACATGTGTAGTTTTTGAAAGTAACCTGGATTTCTAGATTTCTAGGCCACCTCCAGTTTAATAATAGAGTAACATATTTTTAGCAGACAATATGTTTGATGTATTGTTCATGCTTTGTATCATCCACTGGCTTATGATATGAAGTGTTAAAATAGCCTCCTTAAAATCAACTTAAAATAATTCTTACTCAATTTCTCTCATCTCTTGCTTGTCCGTAAGAAGCATTGGTTATTGAATATATCTGCCATAAGATAAGAATTAGCATTCCTTAGGTAAATTCTGGAAAATAATCAGGAGTTGTGAATTTGGAATTCTCTTTCATTTTGGTTATAATGTTTAGATGTAAAACATAATCCAAAATTTTTACATTCGGAGGTGTGGCCTGGACAGGAGATGTGATTTGCAAGGACCCATTCCTGTTCCCCAATTTCTCTCTTAGTTCTCTGTTTCCTGGACACTCACTATGTGGTTAACAACTTTCATCAGCCATCAATGTGCCATAACACGTCTGTGTTGGAACCAACGACCATGAGCCCATTGAAATTGTGAGAAAATAAACCTCATCCCTGTTAGATTATTATTGTTGTATATTTTATACCAGTGACAAGAGAAGGCTTCATACATAAAATTAGGGTATTTTTGTAACGATGTCTGACCACGTAGTTCAAAGCTTTGGAAACGAATTTCTGGAAGTAGTTTGGAAAAGTCTGGAGATTCTGGCTAGAGAAGATCTAGAATGCTGTTAACCTAAACTGATGGAAGATTCTGGTTGAAATAAAAGGCCAGAATGCTGAGAGGAATGTAGGCAATACAGGCCAGAATAACGAAGTTTTAGTTGGGAACATGGAATCCATTGACAGAATAATGGTGACAGGTGTTACACTCTGTCAGAAGAGAAAAATCTATATTATATCTAGGTCATCACTCTTTGCGACAGGTTGAGATTAAAATCAGAGGGTTAATTTATCTGATAAAAAAGTGTAGAGGGGCCAATATTCAACCTACGGCAACAGTGCTTACTGCTGGTTGCTGTTATCCAGATCTATAGTGAGAATCAGAAGCAAATGGCTGAACTAAATATAGTGAAAAGTTTGCAGTTTGACTAGAAAGGAAATGGATGCAAGTTGAGGTGATGAACAACCTGATGGATGAAAATATTAGCATTCAAAGAAGCCAAATACTTTGTACAGAAATAGGAAAAAAAGATGCCTGGAGGATGTCACAGAAAAGGGCAAGATTCCATCCATTGCAAGGTCATGACTGCAGAATTGTAAGTCTTTTATTTGAGATTAAAGTCAATGGATGATTGCTAATTCATGCCACTTGGGTAAGGCTACCTCTTCCCTCACTTATCCTGATGACTATGGTATTTTTTTTTTAATTGAGGCTACTTTACTGGCTTGGAGCAGCATCTTAGAAGGATAAATGACATATTTATGGTGGTTATCCTCATGAACAAAGTCATTCAATTAAGAAAAAAAAGAAGTGTTATATAGAACTTATCCCTGTCCTTAAAGTGACAATGATATTACCTCTGCCATAGAAAGAATTTATCTCATTGATCAAGATTTTTATGGGTGAGAAATCTCCCCTAGCTAGCTTCCTTCCTGTGGACAAGACAGTGCCTGCATAGACACTAACAAGTCCATCTGTACATAGAGTTATGCTCTGGATCAAAAGGAAAGGTCAGAGTGATTTATAAAGAAGGCTACCTGATTTTTTTTTACATGACTGTAAATATTTATTAAACATTTTTCGACAAATGTGTCCTGTTTGCTCCCAGGCATGAGTGACGTCAGTTCTACAAGTTTAGCCTCAATCAAACTGATAAGAATTTCCCCAAGTTTTGTTAATCATATTTATTAGAATCATGGGGGTTTTACGCATATTGAAAAAACACAATAGAAACAAAGATGCCATTAGACAGATGGATAGTTCTTTTTAGGGATTTTTTTTTTTTTTTTTTGGTCTCTTGGATTTCTGCATGCCTTACAAGCAGAGAGAATGACTTCTTTTTCCTTCCTTCCTTCCTTCCTTTCTTCCTTCCTTCCTTCCTTCCTTCCTTCCTTCCTTCCTTTCTTTCTTTGAGATAGAGTCCCATTCTGCTGTTCAGGTTGTTCTGAGAATAGAGTAGAATGGAAGTAGTATTAAATAAGGAAGCCTGTGCTCACCAACAAAAAATAATACTAAGAGCCAAAAGAAGATAAGCTCTCTGGGGTAGCTATCTCTGTCTCACATCTTGGTACTGTTCCTTACAGCCCTTTACCCCAAAAGTCAGATTTTTATCCACCACAAAGGGCAACATCAATATTGATATTTTATTATGCTTTGCCTATAGTGTATGGACATCTCTCTGCTTAGTATATTGCCTTTTCTTCCCACCCGCTTTAACTGGTGATTTTCAGTAGTAGATCGCTGAAGTAGAAATGGCTCCTCTAGCCCTGCATGGACCAGAGCATAGGGGCCATGCTACTGATCACTTCAGTGAGCCTGAAGGGTGACTTCTCTAGCTCAACCCCGTTTTTTATTTCCCTTCTACACTAACACCACCACAACAAGCTTTGCCATATAGAGCTAAGCCTGCAGTTGTAAAACTCCTCTGCTTATGACTTAATGTGCTTCATTCTTTTCACTTTTTTGTTCTTTTATGAGAGAGTTTGTTGGAACTGATTGGCTCCAGGTAATCAAAGCAAGTTCAATCATTTCATATTCTTCAGTCTTCTTAAATAGTTGAAAATTTAACTAAGTGAATGAAGTCAAGGAAAATTGTAGGAAACTTAGAAATACAGACTATGTGCCTTCTGTACAGATGGTAATATTGTCTATTTGTCCTGTTCAGGATGTTTTTATTTTTGATATCCCTTCATTTTACAAGATTTTACTTTATTTGAGGCCTAATCCTTCAGGAAGTTAGGTCCTTACAGGTTTTTGTTTTGTTTTGACTTTTTTTGTTTTGTCCTGGTAGAAAAGATAATAACAGTCATTTTTATAGCATGGTTGTATTAGCTTTTATGTCTAGCCTCTCAATATCATCTGGCATTCTTTTTCAGCACTGATGAATATTATTTCTCGAATTCTTGCCTAAGTTCTTCAGCTCTCTAAGAAGTCATCACATTAATGAGTTAAAAACATCTTTGACACCTCTCTACTACTTGGTCTGTTTTTTAATTTCCCTGAATATCTTATTTTGAAAGAGATGAAATTCATTTTGATCCTGGAATTACAAGCCATTGATCTCAATAGGGAAGAAAAAAGTCCCGAAATGCGGCACCATGTGCTGTATGACGTGAACTACAAACCCAGCTATTGGGGAAAGCACCAACAAAAAGAAATAGAAGAAGCAGGACAGATTGGAATAATTCAAAGACAGCTCAAAATTATTTGCACTTTGCAAACACCATATTAGGTGATAAGTGTTTTAATGAATGGGTGCCTTTAAGATTTGCAGAAATCCGTGATGAAATACATGGTGTTTTTGAAAGCTTGACAATGATTCAATTATAATTGAATAGAAATTTGTTACATTTCTTAAATCGTATCCATCAAGTAAGTCTTAAATACCTTTTTAAAACTGTTTATAACTCAACCTTACAAAACTGTAGTAGAACAAAATTTGACTGAAGCTGGGCTGCTTTGAGGCTAAAAAGGAAGAAACTACATAATTTGGTACTTATATTTTACTGAATAGGTTTCAATTTAACTGTTGTATATAAGTCACAAGGAACAAAAATAAATTATTTTATGTTTCAGGAGTAGTTTACAACTTGCCTTAGAGGCTGAAGTAATAAATTTCAATATAAAATTCTGAAACCATATTACAGAAACTGGTTAAAAATGATCAAATATAAAACAGAGTCTATTGGGAAGAAACAGAAAAATGTAGATAATTATTCTTTTAAATAGAAGGAAGGAAGGTACTCTCAAGTAGGGAGCAATAAATCAAAAGTCACTCAAAAGAAACAGAAGCAGAATGTATTTTATAGACCAAGAAAAACAAATGTTGTAGTGCTGAACAGATCATGAGAAAATAAAAATACTATGGAGCAAAGAAAGCACAAATACAGAAGAAATAATATAGTGAAATTAAAACAAACTGTAAGAAACTATTATAACAACAACATGACAATAATGATAATGTAATAATACCAGCAAAGATGAATAATTACTTATGAACTTTTAAAGACTATTGTGATAATGAGTGAAAGAGCTGTTGAACGTATTTTAAAAGTCTATTCTGTAAGCCTTGCTTGAAAGTCTCTTAAGATGATTTTTGAGATTTACGTATGCATTTAAAAATATTGCCTTTCATCTGCATTTCTTGAAAATACTGTCAGTGTCCTTTAAAACACTTTACCAGAAAGGTCAGATGATTAGGAAAGATAATCTTCATGAGGATAATGAAAAGACTGTTTTGAAACATTTCTTACAAACAATCAATACATTACTGTAGCAAATCGGAATTATTCCTTAAAAAATCCCAATTTTATTCTGAAGAATCATAGTGACACTTAGGATCTAGCTAAATTTTAGGGAAAACTGTTAAGATAGTGAAAGATTTTGCCCATAACATATTCTCCTGTAAAGTGCAGAGAAAATCAGAAGGGAAAAGGCTTTTTTTTTAAAAAAAAATATGGTTCATCATAGGAAGTGAATCCTCAGCTAAAAACAAGTCTTGTAATCATGATCCTTGAAAAATCATGAAATTCCTATTATCTCTCCCACATTTTAGAAATTAGAAATCCTGGATGGATATATTTTGCTTCAGTTGATTGTTTTTCTTGCCATCCTTAGGTAAAATGTGATTTGGTTAGAACCCAGTTAGATACATCTCAGATTATGTGGGACCATAATCATAATATTTTTGGAAATGGTCTAAATGTGAATGCATAACAAAAATCAACATACCCTGAAGAGGTACAGGATACCTTCCATTAATGTTGCTAGGTTAGTTATTGGAGTGATCTTGTTTAGTAATTGTGATAGGTATGAATTTCTCACAGGGAATATTTTGAACTTTATGGATTGTCTTTATGAGAAATTACAGTCATGAAAATTTTGAATGAAAGAGTTGTGAAATCATTTATGATGTTAGTATTTGAGGACATTGAAATAAGATTGATCGTGTTCAATAACCTTGCTTAGGATCAGTCCCACATTAATAAAGTAAAAGATAATTTCCAGGTATTTAGGATTTTTTTTTTTTTTTGGTGAGTGGTTGAATTTACTTAGGAATAGAGTAAATGAAGAAATCAATAATTAATGCTTCATGTCAAAGTTCCTTATTAGAATTTGTCCTAGTTAAGTGGTGAATTGTAATGGTTTTGAAAGGCTCAGAAAGACCAAGAAATATTTGGGAGTTTAGGCTAGAAACCAAAACCATTGTAGATATGGAACTAATGAAGTTTTGAGAGTTAAATCAATGCGAGATCTCTGAAGAGAAAAACCTTGTGAATATTTGTGGTGTAATGGGGATAAAGCAAAAAAATATCAATCAATGAATAAGAAATACACTGGTAGAAAGTAAGTTATTTAAAAGTTTTTGTGAGAATTTTTAAGATATAAACATGTAATATTTAATTTTAAGTTGGAATTTGTAGTGTAGCGTACTTTAATTCTCTAGGGTTTATCCAAATAGAAAAAAAAATCAAATTTATTGACACAATACTGAGCAGAAGCAAAAAGACAAAACTCTTTGAGAATATAATGCATTTTTAACTAGTAAGACCAAAACAGAGATGTGGAACTCGGTAGAAAGAGAATCTTGAATGTAGGTTCAATTTTTTTTTTTTTTTTTTTTTTGAGAAACCTTGTGCAAAGAGTCAGGGTTTCTCTCTGACACTTGCAGGATGTTGTAAATGGGCCTAAAATCGTATTAATGAAAAAATGGCCAAGATAATCTAAAAGACTCAGGTAATGTGCTCTCTAATGAAAGAACAAACTGTATAAAGGTAAATTTGAAAATTTCTTCTTTAATATTACTAATTTTCAAGGCCATTTCTGCTTTTGGTTGCCTGTCTTGCAGTTATTTAATATCCCTAGATTATGTTCAATTCACTTTACTAAAACTCATCCAAATATAAAACTGTGAAAGAAAAATAGCAAATTAACATTTTGGGAAATAATCTTCAGTGTATTATAAATATATTAAAGTTTATTTTATGCCTTAGAAGAAACTCAGCTAGAATATAAAAAATGCTATTCATATTCTTTTTATTTGTTGATAATAATGTATAATTTCTCTAGGCTCTATTAGGTTGATATCAGTTCTTTTGACAAGCTTACTACTAACAGATGCAATGAGGTGACTGTGCAAATTACTACCAAGGTTATCCTTGGTGATTAAAATTCAATATCCCTAAAATGTTATATTCTTCTGTAAACCTGTCAGCAGTTCTTATCTGAGTAACATGACAAGCTCAGCACATGTCAATATTCAGTGCCTCCTTCATTCCGATTTATTCTGCATGAATAGTGAGATCAGAAGGATAAATGTTCCATTTTTGCAAAACATCATTGCATGGACTCTGCAAATGCAATCTTTTATATTTTATTATAGTTTTTTAATTTCATAAAATGGAGACAGATGGGACCTGGTTAACAGCAGGAATTCGTAAGGTTTATATCGGAATTAGTGACTTTAATTACTGAGAGCAAGTGTGCTAATATGGAAAATAACAGCTTAGTATCTATTTGAAGATTGGAGAGACTCTTCAGGAATTTTGCAGAGATTGGAGCAGAAGGGTTTTCCGGAGGTTTTCATGTGTCCGTGTTGTTGGTATTGGGTGTTGGTAGCACCCTTGGAAATCTGGGTATATCCTGTCGCTGGCCACTTGCTGAAACCTGTGCTCTGACGTCAGGTGTCTAGGAATAGGGACTTACTTCTTCCTTTCTCTCAGTATTCTCTGAATATTTCTGCTTAGCTAGAATTAACTAGAATCTTTTAAACACTGAAGTGTGCGTGATAAATCTCGAGTTCTTATGTTCCTGTGGTAGATGATACTTCATGTACACAAATACTATCGGAAACAAAAAGATAATGTAGCCTTGGAAACTACATCATAATTATAGAACTAATAGTTACAATAATCAGGACTTCCACTCTAAGATGTATCTCCGGACAATTTTTAATTATTATTTTTGATTTGGAGGCAGGGTCTCACTGGGCTTGAATCTGAAATCATCCAGCCTCAGCCTCGCAGAGTGCTGGGATTACAGGCCTGTGACCCTGGGCCCAGCTAATAACTTAAAACTTAATTTTTAAACTGGGTATTTAATCACACACTCACCAAATGTAAAATAGGCCAGTTAATCATAATGATTTCTTGCTAGGGAAGGTGGAGGGTTAGGGGATGAAGGGTTGATCGAAATCAGGATGAGAGAATTCTCACAATGCAATCTGCTTATTTATATTTTTTGCAATTGTGAATGAATTTTTTTCTTCAAAAAACTGACACTTCAAATGCATGAATTTTTTCAAATTTAAAGCATTCACTGGAACATTTCTGTAGAATGAATTATTAGAAGTGTGGTACAGTTACAGGCACCGTGCAAATGTAATTTGCAAAAAAATCAATATCAGCAACACCTGGAAGGTTGCTTAAAAAAGCAAAATATTACTCCCCACCTGAAATTCCATAGCTGGGACTCACCAAACTGTTTCCCAGAACTATAGCTGATGTTTATATATGCTAATCTAAAGGAATTTTTTTTTTACTTATATGAAACACATATTTTTAAAGAATGGTGTACGTTTACACTTTTCACTAATGTATTCATCATGTAATGGAAAGCATTATGGAATTTTGCTATTGTAAAATAAATGCAGTAGATGAAAAATAATGTCATAATGTCATTTAAACTTTATTTTCTATGTTACCATTGAATATATATAGTCGTTTCATGTCTTTATAGGTATCATTGCTCTTTGTATATTCTAGCAAGGTAGATTTATTTATACAGCATATAAATAAGATTCTATTAAACACACAATTGTATATGATTCAGTTTTTCAAACTGAGAATGATGAATCATTTATATTATTGTTTGTGGTGTAGGACATTCTCCCTGTCACAGACTAGGTTGAAAAATAGATTAGATACTTATCCATTCATTTGATCAATGGTTCAGAGAATTTTCAAGTGTAGTGTTTCTAAAAATAATGTAGCTGGGCACGTTCTATTGTTTGAATTTTGGGTATGTGTTGTAGACTAGTTCTGTTCATTCATTCGGTACACGTTCATATGACACTAGAACAAGTTTCTATAGTTGAAAGGGATTTTGCAAGTTTCCTTTTATTTCAGCAGTGTGTAAGATTTCTTAATTGCTCTACATCCTTGACAATACTCGAGTGTCAGCCTTTTTAATTTTAGCCATTCGTGTGATATGAACTGTTAATTGCATTTACCCTATGACTAATAAAGTTGCACACCTTTTCATGTTTAATTTTAATATCCTTTTTAATGAGGTGTCCTTTCTCTAGGGAAGCTTATAACCCATGACTGGCCAATGCTGAAGCTACAAACACCTAGCTCCCTTATCCCTGATTGGGAAAGCCTTGAAGGGGATATTGTAGGTCCAAAGCTCTCAGTGAAAGTGAATAACGCCTATGTGGCAACTGCTTTTTGCATCAGTTTCTACGTCTGATGCCTTCTACCTTGCTTAATATCTTTGGTTGTTCCTAAAAGAACCCCCCCAATAAACTAGCTGCATGATATCTGTGTCTTAGAGTATCTTTCCTAGAAATTCTAATTACTAGTTGGTACTTGCAATGATTTAAGAAAATTGAATTTGCTTTTGTATCTTTTCTGGTTTTGTTTCGTTTTGTTTTAGATTTTAAAACACAATTCCCTTTTGGAAAGCTGTCAGTAATGATTGTATCTCCATTGGGTACCGAAAGCACTAAGAAAGTTGTAATGCTGTACTTGCTGAATCTTTTAGGTGAACAGACTGATGTGAGATATTTGGATCAAAATGCCCACTATGACTGTATAGTAGCATTTTGAAGTTGTTTAAAAATTAATAATTTTGAATCAGCTAAGGGTTGTTGGCAATAAGTCCATATAAGTAAATAAATAAAAGGCTATGAAAGATAAATCATTAATCCAATAAGGATAAAAATTAGATTATTCGTGAAAGCACGTAGAAATCTTTTTATTCTCCTTGAAGTTGAATAGTAGAAAAGCAAACTATGTAGTCCAGCATTGTATTGTGAGAAAACCAGAGAAACCAGTAAAGTTCATATGATCTACTCCGGAAAAATTTCCTGGGTGTGAAATTCCTGGAATGGAGCACACTAGGAGAAGTGCAGAATATTATGTCAAAGTATTGAATAATTTGAAATCTCAGATATCTTTGAATCCTCTGGTCTCTGTCTCTTCTATTTGTAGACAAACCCTCCGTGAATAAATATGATTTAAACTTCATCCTTGCAAGACAGATGTATATACTTATCCTAAGGATCTCACCTGTATACTGAGCCATGTCATTATATGACACAGTTGTGTATCCTCTACAAGCTTAATGAGAAAGGGAGCTGTAAGCTTAGGCACACTGGCAGGATCAGCCAAAACATTCTGGCAGGACCATCAGAATGTGTATTTACCTGGAACCTAAAAGTTCTAAGTCAAAGCAGGTAAAAGATAACTTTGTTTCAAAGAATATTAACAATCATTAAAATGCTCATTGAGTGGACAAGACTGAATCCTGGTAAGCTGCAAAAAAAGTATTGTGATGGTTTATTTTATGTATTAACTTGACTGGGCTACACGGTTTTTAGATATGTAGATAAACATTATTCCAGGTGCTTGGGGGGAAAAAAATTCCTGCATGATACTGATACTGAATTTGTAGACTAGATAAAGAAAATTATCTTGATTCCTTCAGTGTTAAAGGACTACACAGAACAAAAATGACATGAAAGAAGTGATTGTTTACTCTCTTTATGTAAATGGCTTTGAGCAGGAACATCAGTCTTTTGATTTAGACTCAGTGTAGAACTGATACCATGGACTTTTCTGATTCTGCAAACTTTGAACTTAGACTGGTAACTATTCCTTAAGATTTTCTAGAGCCCTATCTTATCCACTGTGGCTCAGTGTCTTATCCATTCAGTGTATTTCCCTCCACTACTGTCTTTCAAGGGTGTCCAAGACAGGGCTGGGGAATCACAGTAGATGAATTGAGGCAAGTATCTATCATATCTTTATTGATCAATCATCTCTAACCTATCATTTATCTATCTTATTTAACCTTTAAGGAGAAAACTAACACATAATACATATTTATTACAAAACTACTTGAAAGTCAAAAAATAAAGAAAAGAAAAGAGGTATTATTCTAGCTAGAATGACGGTACCTAGCAACCAAGGGAAATTTGACTGCCGCTCAACAGCAGAGGTAAGAATGAGTATGCATGGACTACAGAAAGTGTCTTAGGGCATGTGTCATTACCATGCCCTATAATTAGAACTGAGAGGAAAGTAAAGTGCCCCAGTATAGTCATGATTCCTAATGTTCTGGAACTTTTAGGGATGAAGATTTAGGTCACTGAATCAAGGAAGATCCATGACTATCTGAGGCCCCTGCTGAAGTTAAAGAGGAAAGAGATTGGTAGCTACAGAAGGCAGTTATAATACAATCTATGATCTTCTAATCAATTACAGAAATAAGAATGTTAATTACATTGAGTATTCCTCACTTGTGTGGTACTGGATATTTCATATCAGTGTGTATATGATATGCTTTCTTTTGTTATTCCTTTATTATGTAATATAGGCTATAAGGACTTTATAATAATGTACTTAAATATAGTAATTAACTTTTGAAATTGTTTTATTTTTGCATGATGTTTAAGCTGTCAAGGAGCATTAACTCAAACATATTATATTCTCTACTAGGAATGAGATTATTAAAATTTCAGTCATATGAAGGATAGTTATATTGAGTTAGAAAGAATTTAGACTGTTCTAGTTGGAGATGGATGTGAGTTAAAGACCTGTATGTATGTTCCAACTTGACAAAATCTGGATAGCGATGAGTAATTTTATGTGCCAAGTTGCGTGGGCCAAAGTGTGTCCAAATACTTTTGACATTATTTTAGGACACTTCAGTGAGGATATTTCTGGATAAGACTAACGCTTGAATTAGTTGACTAACTCAAGCAGAATGTGTTCATGCCTCAGATCATCTGTTGAAGGTCTGCATAGTATTAAAAACTGAGAAAGGGTTATGTTGTGGTTTGGAACTAACACGTCTCCAAAAGTATCATATATTTGTATGTAGTGGGATACTTATGGAACCATGTGTTGTTGAGAGGTAGGGCCTAGCTCAAAGGGGCAAATGTTTGGGGTTTTACCTGAAGAGATTGTTTCAGAGTGTTGAGATTGGTGATTGCCAGGCGCAGAGCTTTCAGACATTAGTTATTGACATTCTGGCTACTAAGTGAGGGAGGTGCATTCAACATGAGTGTTGGGGGGGGTCACAACTGAAAGCTTACATTAAGTAAGAGTAGAAAGAGGAAGCATTGTTACGGCTTTTTCTGGGACAGCCTTGGCTTTTGTCTCGATTCTGGACATCTTCTCCTTCCTTCTCTCACTTGGATTTCTGTCTTCCATGCCAAGAGTAGCTTTTTTCCAACTAGACCTTTGCCATGTGCTTCCACCATCTCTGGGTGGCCATGAATGAATGGTGTAAGACCTTATGAAACTATGAATAAATAAGTCTTTTTCTCCCTTAAATTGTTCATGTTGGACATTGAGTCACAAAGACGAGAGAGTAACTAAGACAGGAATATTTGTTCTCCCTCTGTTTTTAACATTGGAAATCATTTTCTGTCTTCAGATCTAGGTTTATATTGAAATTGACACTATCAGCTCTCCGGGATCTCAGTTTTGAGACTTGGCTGGAATTGTGATGCATACTTTTCTGGATCTCTGCTTTTCTCACTCCTATTTTTGGTACTTGTTAATCCCTAAATGAACATGTCCCAACTAATTATACTCTTGGGAGAGACACAGGAAGATATTAGTAGATAGATCATTAGTTTCTATTTAGAACCCTGGAAAATAGAAGTATTGATCCATAGATAAAAGAACTTTTGAAGAGATTGGAAAAGTAATGAACCACACTAAATTAAGGAGAGAGAAGAGGAGGAAGATTTCTTAAGAAAGAAATGAGAGAATAAAGATGACTCACATTACATGAAGTAGCAGTTCCGGAACTGCGATAGAATAAAAACAAAGGAGGACAAAATCAAAAGTTGTGGAAAATTTTTTCTATATTTGCGAATATTTTACTTCAAACTGGAAACTACCTTTGGAAAATGCTCTATGGAAATTTATGTAGAAATCTATATATCAAAAACGATGGAAATAATTTTTACCAGTAGTGTGTCACTAGTAAAGAAAGACTTAGTTGTAACTATACTATGTGATTAAGATCTTATGATTGGAGTCTTTCTATGCATCTTGGTTCTCCTTTAGTGAAATGAATCCTAAAATTAAAACCATCAAATTTTATATGTAATTGTCAATCACAGAAGAGTTGTTACAATTTTTATGGTTCACAGTAAGGACTAGAGGAGTATGATCTGAAGGGAATTATGGATTCGGTTTTATGGTATGACAAATTTAGAAAAAGAATAGAATGACAGTGAACAGGTTGTTTAGTTTACAAGATAAAAAGTATGTAAGAACTCATGGTCAGCGAGCTAAGAACAGGCCAACCATCAGACTTATCATCCTACGTCTAGTGTTAAGAGCTTAGTCAGTTTTTGGAGCTATCAACTTTTGACTACAGAAGAAACTTGACTTTTATACAAAGACTCCATATTGGTTATGTAAGGTAGATTCTCAATGGTCAATTTATGCAAGTGATCATTCATTAAAAAATGAGGCTATATAGATATTCTGAATATTGCTAGATACACAATTCTCACTAACATTGATATGCAGGGCTCCGAATTATCTTCTTGTTCCACCCACCTCTCCTCTACAATATGGAGGTCAAACCTTCATCTAGTTCATAGACACGGCAATTGTCTTTTCTCTGCCTAAGATTGCAATATATATATATATATATATATATATATATATATATATATTTCTTAGAAAAATAGAAAAATCCTCATATATGTTCTCATATATGAGATATGACATGATAGAGAAAGCAGAAAAAAGCTCTGATTTATTATCTTCATCTTAGACAAACATTTTACACACATAAAAATTCACATTTCTGGGGCGTGGCAGAAGACAATACCATCTTTAGGAGATGCCAGTGCTCTTGCCCAAGCTAGATTCTATTTAAACAAGCATCTATAATCTACAAAGGCTAGAATGCCGCTGGTATACAAAGTTTTTGCTGATAGAATTCATCTGGAAGTATCTCTGAGTGGAACTCACAGGCTTACTATATAGTACCATCCAAAAGGACACATACGGTCTCAGTCACTGTTGGTCTGTGCGTTGCATTCTTTCCCATCCCTTCCAGGATAAAAGACCAGAGACACTTCACATCCATATAGTATCTATCATTCAGACTTCTGAGAAATGCCAGAAACCACGCAGTAATGTGAACATAAAAGTTTAATATACGTTATTGCATTAGCTTTCCATCGTCTTTGTAAAATGCTTCCTCAGACTTAGCATCTTAAATAACGGAAATGTATTCTAATAATTGTCTGGAGGCGAGAAGTCTGAAATCAGTTTCCCTTTCAAGAACGTGGAAGGCTGGTTCCTCCAGAGAGCTTCCGGGAACAGCCCCTCCCTCCCTCATTTAGTTTCTGACGGTTGTCAGTCTGTGCACACTTGGGTCTGCATCGTTGGAAGTTTGCTTTTTCTGGTTATATTATTTTAATATGTTTAGGGAGTTCGAGTGTGGCTGTCATTGGGAAGCATCGTACAGCCTGCATATGCATCATCAAAAGGTTGCTGCAGGAGTAATGAAGAGTTAAAAAGTAAGAGGAAAATGGAAGTCTAAACAATACAGGCAGCAGATGTAGGCAGATGGAGCCGCAGCCATTGCTCCTAAGACTGAGAGAAATCTGTAAAACAGACCCAGCTGGGACATCTACCTATTTAGAAGTGGCAACAGATGGATACACCAAAATGGGTGCGAAAGATGTTTCCTGAGGTGTTACGGTCATGCAATACTTTGGAAAATTTCCCACTGGATCGTCGGGAGTACTGCCACACTCAGGTTCCCTCGTAGTGGCACTTTGCTACAAAGACACCTAAGAGAAACCCCGGAGAAGACAGTTAATTCCTGTTTTAAGGTAAACTTTTTGGTCAGATGGTAGTGGTATGGTGGACAGCCTAAGGGTAGATGGAGCTGTCAGAAGGAACACAGGAGAGCTCCAGCAATTCTAATATTTTGACTGATTCTATTATGTGTTTTTAAGATAAAAGCTGCCACATACAAACTATTGCTTAAAGTTGATTTTCTCTTATTAAATTTTTTTCAGTGTCCTCCTTTCTGAAATTGCCCTTTTGAATGTCTATCATAATCACATTCTCAAACTTACACAGATGCACACATGTACTCACACACACACAGTCACTCACTTTAATTTTGTTCAACAGCTACCATATAAAGGGAACAGTGGGAAAGTGTGTTAGGGATGACCGTAAGGAATCATTTTAGCCAGGGAAAACTAACCATCATACTGATAATTAAAAATCATTAATATGTTTGGAAAGATCTATTGAGTAGTGAAAGAAAGATTTACAGGTCTTAGACAAGAACAGGCTGTAGCAAAAAAAATGTTACATTGTATTTGATATATTGATTTTAAGAATAGGTTGGCCAAAAATATTAGAAAACTCAATTAAAATGGCTTATCAATCAATAATGTTCATTTCCTTGTAAAATAAGAAGAGATAAAAGGGAACTCCTTGGCTTTGTTTTAACTATTTAAAGAGCCCAACCTTTTGAATATTTCTTGCTAGTGTATTTAGTCAATTATTAATCATTAACCTGTAGTTATAAAATAGGCACATGGGTTCCAGTTTCCTCAAGAATCATTTGTTAATATGAACCAATTCATCTTTTTGCTTCTGCCATCCTTCCATCTTCTAACTTATGAGAAACAGAAATTACATGCACTCTATTTTAAAACTTTGTTTGCCAAACTCTAGTTTGAATAAACCTTCTATAAAGTTACTAAATTTGGTTTATGGTCTTTCCTTGTAACTAGTCTCATGACTACATGTCTACTTTTCTTAACTGTGAATCACAGCTACTTCTGAGAGACTAGTGTTACTTCTAACCACAACAAATATATATATATATATATATATATATATATATATATATATATATATATATATATTTATCCTCCCACTCATTCATATACTTTCCAACGTGATGAATGGATTCATCACAAATATAGAATTAAAACAAGAAAAAAAGACTTAATAAGACATTCTCAATTTTAGAAACACTTGTATACACTTACTTCAAAACACAACTTCTCTAAACCTTTACAGTTTTTCTTTCTTCATTGACCTCTTTCTGTACAACCCCTCTCATTCTCATGTTACAACACCTGAATGCTGATCTCATTTATTTGAGTCTTCATACATGTGCACGCATACACACACACACACACACACACACACACACACTTCCAGCCCTATAACATCAAAAGTTTCAATGACTTGATATCTATCCTTGAGTTTTGGGATATCAGTCATCAAATATTTATATTAGATAATATTCGATGAGAATAAAATAGAGATCTGTGAATTAATTTAATATTTTCATAGTATCTCATAATTTCACTTTAATTTGATTGTCCATCTGAGCACTAGGGATTGAAATGTCCTTTTGTATAAAACATAGAAGTTTAATTCTAGAATATTTTCTACACGTGATTGACTGCTTTCTCATTCTGTATAGGTGTAGAGTAATCTTAAGGTAGTTTAAAGAATACTAAAATATTTAAGTTTTCACATGGAGTTTTCCGTTGCTTTAAACTCCAGTTTGTTTTTATTTATCAGCCAAAGTCTGTGCTCAAGTGGTGATGTGTTTATACTTCTTAAAATTCTATCTGGAACTGAGAATAAATGTGAGAGCCACAAGGAAAAATTGTAAAGGGATTTTTATGTTAGAACTTTCTAATAGAAGCTTTTACTCCTTTAGAGTAGAGGAACTCCTTGTCATGACATACTTGTCTGAATTTTCATAAGATAAAATACTCTGTGTGTGTGTGTGCTTCTGTGTGGTATAGAAAATTAAATAGCATACATAGTTTTGATTTATACAATAGAAGAATAAAATTTTGCTTAATTGTGATCTTAATCAAAGTTGTATTTTTGTATTGATGAAACAGCCTGCTATAAGGTGAGAAATAATAAAAAATATGCTTTAGTCTTAAAATCCAGTTAAATATGAAGAAATAATAGTTGATAATTATAAGCCTTGGAATTTCTTCTCTGAATATATACACTTATTCATGAACTAGTGTTGTGTGGCACTGTAGTGCAGTATTTTCTACAATGTTTACCATATTTGTATTTTATTTAAAACAATCTAGATGAGGTAGGAGGATTTCTATGAGTTCACTATGGCCGCGGAATATGTTCAAGGCCAGTCTGCACTCCAAAGCTACAGTGAGACCTTGTCTCAAACAAATAAACAACAACAAAAACACCAGCATATCACCTTTTAGAAGTACAGACATGAAAACACTGATGATGAATTTTCTGTCTAGAAACAGGGTGTAATTCCTAAAAACTGATCATGTGCTTCACTTTTGGTATTATATGTAATCATTTTAAAGCTTATGACATATCTTTTGGTAAGTTGATTTCTCCAATATATTTGTAAATTAAAAATATGTGGTTTCCCCAACAAAGAAACTGAACATACAGCAGCAAAGTAATTACTAGATAGAAATTTCTAGTTTTCTTCAGTAAAACGTTACAGTTTTCATACATTAGTCTCTTTCTTTCAGTCACTTTACTATTTTCTCTCAGTTACTTTTACCCCCAACATTTCTGAAGAGGTATTATTTTGATAAGTAATTACATTTAGTCACTTTTTAATTTTCATATCCATTTGAAGGGGGACATTGCAGAATTTATGTCTACATATTAATCTAGTTATTTTACGTGGAGTTCAATCACCTTTAGATTAAATTTCATAGTTTCTGTAAGTAAAACATTGTAATTGGATAATGATAAATGAACAACCTTCAATTTTTTTTCTCAAATCCAATTTGTGTTACCAGTGAATCATTTCAATTAATGGAACTTTCAACTATGAAATTTCTTAGTATTGTAAACTAATTTGTATTTCTAATAGTGTTCTTTATTTAAAGATGCATTGTTTCTGTACTTTCATTTTTTAATCAAGATGATTTTTGAAAGGATATTTGTAATAACACTCTTACAATATTTTTATAGAATGTCCAATATCTGGGTTTCATTACAGATAATTTTATTTTTTAACTTTCTTGTTCATAAACCATAGTTTCCTGTATATTTGCACGTCTCTTAATTGCTTTTGAATGCTGTATATTTCCAATGCTTTTGTATGGCGTATGGAAATTCTGAAAATCAAATAATCTCTTGCCACCAGCATTTATTATAATTGCTGATCTTTGTTTCTGTGGTATCTGTGGACTCGGTTATTTTTATTGTTGTTTATTAGTTTTGTTTTTGAAGACAGGGCCTTCCTTTATAGCCCAGGCTGGGTCCTGGGCTCATTATGGAGTCCAGGCTGGCCTTGGGTTCGTGGCAATCCTCCTGTCTCAGCCTCCCAAGTGCTGGGATCACAAACGTGCCCCACCACTCCCAGCGTGTGTGGTGCTGCGGAATGGAACTCGGAGCCTTGAGCTTGCTAGGCGAGCTCTTTACCCCCTGTGCCCTTCCTCCAGCTCCTGGGTCTGTTGGTAGGTGAATTTCCTATTTGCGTTCTCCGAAGTCGTTGCTCCTTGTCCTAAGTGAGCCCTAAAATCTCGCACTATTAGCTTAGTTAATTTGTTTCTGACAAATACTTCTGTCAGTACCTCTTGTGAAGCCCTGTCCTGCGGTGTGACTTGGACACTCCCGAGTCTCTCAGTTTGCTTGTCTTTCGTTTCCCGCTTTACCAGGGCCATCCTGCCAGTCACATGTGTGCCTCACCTGCTTGTGAGAGACGCAGGCCTGCTCTGCAGCGTTCGCTGTGCGTTCCGTGCATTCCTTTGACTGTATCAAACTCTTCCAACCACCCGCCCACGCCCGATGGGTACCCATGCTCCATGTGTCCATTTCATTTTTTCGGAGCAGCCTCTTGTTTGCTTCCTTTGATGTTACTACCTCCGAGTCTTACACTGTCCAACGGTGCAGCTGTCCTTCATTTTTAGTTACGTTCTCTGGGTATAGAAATGTTGTCATTAAAGAAAATATCAAGCATGGTTATCACACAGCTTATTTTCAAAAACATTAACACAAATTAATATTTCTGAAAATAAGTGGTGCAGAGGGTCATATGGGAATGAGGCACATTGGGGTACCACAAATATCTCTATTATTATCGTGACATCTTTTTCTTCCAAATAAATGAACCTCAAGTTTTTCTATGCTTTGGTTAACATTCAAAAATTTGATTTTGATGATATTTGCTAGCAATCATTTTGCTTTTTATGATGGAGCCCATTTGGAGGTTTTCAATGCATTGTTTTGAAAATTCATATGTGCTAGGTATTATTTTGAAAGTAAAGTTTCTCAATATTTTTCAAATTTAAAAATAAAACACTAATGGGTTCAATCTAGATGTTCCCTAGGTTTTTGGATCATAATAGTTTATTTCATAATTAGTTTTATTGTATCTTTTCATATATATTATAGATAAGCCTGAATGATTCATGGGAAGATTTAGAGATCCTGATACAGTAAAAACACCATAATGTCTTTTCATTAGAAAATGATAAAACATTTCATTAATCAATAAGAATTGTATTATATTTCCAAGGATGCACCATAACCCTTACCTTCCTCATGTTTGTTGAAATCTCTCAGTACTATGTTTAGTTAGAATTTGGACTTTGTTTTTGTGAAGGGCATTAGGAAAATAACTTACTATTAGTTTGTATAACTTTACAGTGGGAACTTTCTTGTAGAATCCAGGATAAAAACAGCTCTACTCAGAATGATTGTCATAAATATCTGGGGCTATGTCTCTCATTATCTGTGCCTTCTGGGTCTTAAATACTGATGTCATTAGTTATGTCTACTTTAGATCAGGCAAAGTGAGAAATATTCTTAAGCTACATAATATTGTTGTTTCAAAGAAGCCCTTAAAATTATATAGACTTCTTAGGTTTCCATAATAAGTCAGGGTATCATGTATATAAATACCTACCCAGAGGATATTTGTGTCAGTTGCTCTTAATGACTCAGAAGAGTTGATGTCCTGATAGCTAAGTGAATCTTAACAGATGCCTTTACATTTATTTTTTTCCTGAGGAAGGATTAGAAGTTTAAAACTGACAAAAATTTAGAATGAGAGAATAAAATCCTACACTCAATAAGTACAAAATACAAATCAAATTATATGTAGAAAAATACATTGGTATAAAATAAGATTTAAAAAGTTATGGCATTATTTTCATTGCCAAATATATAAGATAAATATATTAAATCTAAAGTCTGTATTACATTTTTGTCCTAATTATACATAATTTTTTCTGACATCCTCAGTGTATATATTAATTTTACATTTTGATCTTGACTCTAATTTTCTCTTTCCAGATTTCTTTCTTTCATTCTTTTTATTTTTTTTCCAAACTTCCAACCATTCAGGGAAATTTAAACAAGTTGTGGGTAGCTTGGCCTTCTTTCAACAAAATGGCTCAGGTAGAGTAATCATGTACATCTGACCTATAAAATGGAATACTCCAGTGATTGCCAAAAGGCCAGCTCCATGTTTTACTGCGCCGCTGCATGCTCACATGTAATACTCAGGAGATGACATTTGTGAAACTTCTGTGCACTGCGGTGAGACCCCGATATCTGGGTCGCTGTATGAATCCATATTCATCACAACAATGGATATGTAAGTGTGTCAGATAATGATGCTGAGTTCTGAAGAAAAAGTGACATTTTATTCCTCAGTTCTTGGCTATTTTCAGGATAACTATAATTTCATAATTCTGATTCGTGGAGAATAAGCAAACTCTTATTTGCTTTATATAAAGTAGCCACTTAAGAAACTCAGTTGAGAAAATGTTCACACAAAAAGGTCAAAAGTAAGTGTAGAGCACTTTGTAATAAATGACAATTACTAATATTAAATTTTACCCTCCTAATAGAATATCAGTAAAGATTTGGAAACAATTTTCTCATAGAAGAAAAAGTGGAGATATGTGTGCATTGTAAACTCCAGAAAACAAAATACATATGAAAAACCTGCTTAGGGTTTTTTGTCACCTTATAGGGTTTTATCAGAGAAAAATTATAATAATGGCCCTCTATTTTAAAACAATTTTAGAAATTAAATAAATACCGGTTTTAAATATGAAGAATTTTTGTGAAAACACTTACCTTAAAACATTTTCTTTATTTTCAAGTTTCTGCTGACAGAATTGTGTGTACTTACCATTCCCAACATCACGTTTTGAAGGATCAATTGCATTCTGGGAGATTAAGGACAGCAGGCTAAGTTAGGTGCAGATAGGTCAGATCCCATCATCTCCCTCACACGTGACATCTAAAGAGCCAACCTTATGCAAATCAAGTGCACACTGGCTGTTACCAGACACTGGGGAAACAGGAAGTTGGGGAGAACTTAGGTTTCACACCTCAGTTATAGAGGAGTTAGCTCCCAAACCGCTGCACAGCAGGGTGGCTATAATAATAATGCATTGTATCTTTAAAGGAGCTGGAAAAAAAACAACTTTTGCGTATTCTCATAACAAGGAAATGATACAAGTTCAAAGTAATGGATATGCTAATTATCTTAATTTGATGATTATACTATATATATCAAATTATCACACTTCAAGCATAAATATATAAATTTACATGTTAACAAATTTTAAGCAGTCCTTTATGGATAGTGGTTTTGTGATAATTATGAGAATGTAGAACCCTGGTTGTTACTGGCACAAACAGATGCTCACGTTCACTTATGGGCTCCTCTCTGTGTTCACCATAAAGTGTTTATATGAAGGACTGGCTGAGAAAGAACCCTGGGAAAAATGCCATCAAACTCTACAGAAATGGTATGGAGTCTTGTTGACATTTACTATATGTTCATATTTAAAAATTCCTGTGCTAGAATCCACAAAACATTGAGGATAGAGATACAAGAGTAACTGAAGTTCAGCCTATTGTATCGTAGTCATAAATAGAAAAACTCAATTTTTTAGAATTCTAATTTTCCCCAAATTGCAATGTAAATTAGTCATACTTGCATATAAACCCCAGCAAAATTTTTTAAATAAAATTTGATTCTAAATATTTTAAGATGAACAGAAATATTTTAAGATGAATAGAAAAGGAAAACAAAATTAAGGGTCCATGCTATCTGAATTTTTAATTTACAAATTACGCAACAAGGAAAATGTAACTTTGGACACTAGGGAAACATAAAATTAAAAATTAAAATATACAGTCCAACTGCATAGATGATTTTTGAAAAAATGCCAGGCTAATTAAACTTAAGAATAAGAATCTTTTTCAAGGAGTCCAGAAATAAATGCAGGAGAAGATTTAGCCTCTTTATTATGTGGTATCGCGAATATTGGATAACTACGCACAGAAGATTAAATTAGCTCCCTATCTCTCAACCGTGTACTAACAACAAGGCAAAATTGATCAAAAACTTAGATATGTACCCAGATGTTGTGAAACTGCTGAAAGCTAACATAAGCGGAACACTTCACGCTAAAAAAGTAGATATTCACAATAGAATTTCAATATCACAAGAAACAATGTTAACAATAATAAGTAGAATTACATAAAATTAATACCTTCACAGCACAGGAAAAACAGTGAAAAGTCAAACCACAAAAAGGTACAAAAAACTGCTGGCTACGTTTTTGACAGAAGATTGACATTTGGAAAATAAAAAGAACTCAAAAAACATACGCTCCAAAAGCAAAGGGCCCAATAAAAAAGTGCAAGCAAACTAAACAGTCACTTCTCAAAGTAGAAGTACAAATGGCAAGTGAGCGTATGAAAAATAGCCAAGGCTGTAGCCATTTGAATATGCAAATCCTAACTACACTGAGATTCCATGTCATTCCAGCCAGAATAATTACCATGAGGATATTAACACATGCGCGCACACACACACACACACACACACACACACACACCCCAAAGGGGGAGGGGGGAACAACAAAACAGTAGAAGCTACTAAGAATGTGGCAAACAAAAACAACCTCTTATATTGTTGGTGAGAATGTATACCATTACTCCACCTTATTATTTATTTTTTTATTTTTAGATTGACAACTCTTCATTTAGAAACAAAAGACGGAGGGGTAAAAGCTCCCACTCCTTGGGAGATGATCCCGAGTGGGTTGAAATCAGGGTGGAGATTCCTCAAAAAATTAAAAATAGAAATATAATTTGTTTCAGCTACACAAATGTTGGAGTATTCTTGAAAGAATTAAGGGCAATATATTTTTCCCCATTTTATTGATATGTACAAGTGCAGAATTTAAGGTTTACAATGGAGTTGAGCCTTTTATACACATATGTATCTTGTCAAAGTGACAAGGGCTTTCCTGCAATATATTTTATGATGCATGCGTTCTCATAGTTCTACATTCTCAAGATGTCTGTCACATGGCCGTTATCAGGAAAGACTTGTTTAAAATTTTTTAACATACCATGTTTATAGAAAAATAAATTAAAAACAAAGATCTATAAAATTGAATTGTTTAAGTATGTCATTAATAATTAGATTAAAAGTAAATTTTGTATAAAACATATCTTTTTCTAAAGTATAACTAAAATAATATTTACTAATGTGTGTTGTAATATTAAAGCAAAATTAAGCTATGATATCCTAGTCAATGTGTAAGCACTTTAATATTTGATATTCAAACATTCCCTCTGAGTTAGAAAACACTACCCACGTTAAGAGATGCCTGTTTCTAGGGAAAGAAAGTAATCACAGCCATCATCTTAGCAGTAAGTTAATTAAATATTTTACCAAAAATAGTAGGTTGATTTCTAACTTGATGATTTTGCACGACCCACAAGTGGTGTCGTAAATATCTGAATTTTCCTGGGCATAAAAAAAAACTTTCCTCACCCCTGACCCAGGGTGTATATCTACCTTTGGTTTACTGGCTTGACATTGCTTTCAAGCTTGATTCCTGGGGCTAGATTCTATAATTTTTCAGACAAGCCCATTACTTTTCTTCAAGCAGAAATGTGCTGGTTTCAAGTTACGTGTCACATAGGATTAAAGGATAAAGAGGTGTGTCATACATTTATTCTGATGTTATTTGAAGATCACTACATGTTTTGGGTTTTAAAAATATAAAAATATTTTTAGCAGTTAATAGGCTAATCACTTAGGTGCAGCTTTTCTTGAGAATTGAGAATGCAGTGAAAGGGCCTTGGGGTGGGATGAATCTGCCAAAGCCACTTTCCAGAGCAGTGGCCACTGACTGTGGCATAAACAGTTGCAAAAGCAAAGGGCTCGCTCTTTCTACTCCGTGAAGATGTTGTGAATCTCCAGAAATAAAATAACATATTATGAAGAAAAATGTACAGATGTATTTCTTGTAGAGGAGCATCCTAAACTTGAAAAGTTAGCTTGTAATAATTTGGCAGGATTTAAAATGTTATAGAATCTCTTCATTGTGGCTAAGGGAATGGGAAAATTATACTACAGAGAGAGGGAATAAATAATTGGTGTAGAGAAATGGATCCAAAGAATGGAGAGAACAGCCTCGGAATCAGTGGCATCAGAGCTCAGCTTAGGCACCAACTTGGCTCATCTTCCCTGTCGGATGAGATAGGAAGGTGGCGCATGGCAATTGTACACTGATACAAATCCATCAGAGAAGGCCTCGCAGGTGTATCAGCAGAGATGTGAGATGTGGGAGGGTCAGAGGAATTCAAGGCAACTTTTCCAGGGGTAGCCTCTTTAGGTGAGGATACCTAGAATGCCAAAGTGCCATCTTTTGGAGTACCATTTTGTAAGTCTCCAGAGAGTGTATACTGTAATACAGCCACTGCTAATGTTGTAAGCCTTGATAATTTTTTCTTCCTGTCAATCTCCCTTCTGAACTATATTTTTGATGTTTCTATTGCTTAGACCATGAAGTGAGAAGTTACATTCTGTGAGCCTTTGGGAATACTCTTTACATACATTGTTTAAAATTCTTCCACATTGGAAGTTTCTATATTCTCCCAAACTTATTTCTTAGTTAAGGAACTTATTCATATTATTTTTTAGTATTCCAAGTTCTGATTCAATAGTGTAATTATTTCATTTTTCGATTTTGTTCATTGACAGTTTTTTCATTCTCCTGATGTCAGTTTGACATAGGGAGATATGACTGTGCTTTTTAATTCACATTTGTTTTGATTTATTTTAGCACTTTCTGGCACTACAAGATGTTTAGTCTAATCATATATATTTTTCTCAATCATGCACTCATCCATAACTCCAATTATCTCTGATTGCTTTTCTTGGAAACCACATTTTGGGACAGTTTTTCAGTAGATAGTGCTAGGAAAATTGAATATCCAAATGCAGAAAATGAAACGAGACTCCTACCACTCATCAGTTATGAGAAAAAAAAATCAAAATGAATTAAAGACGTAGTGTAAGACATAAAGCAATGAAATGACCAGAAGAAAACATGGAAGGGGAAAACTCAGGTTATTGAGTTGGGAGAGCATTTCTTTGCATATGCTTCTGACAACATAAGAAACAAAATAAAAAATAAATAAATTGAATTACATCAAACTAGTAACCATTGTGTAAGTACATAAATAAATAAATACATAAATAACCTTGATAAAAATGTTCAGTGGCTGGAAGTGTAACTCATTTTTAGTTTTCATAATCAGTGTACAGAAAAGACGTACGCACTATTCCCGGCGTCATTCTTTTTTAAAGAAAGAAATATTAGTTGCTGGAGGTTAAATAACAAATACTCAAAATAGCTTATCATCATGAAAAAACAAATGAATAACACAATGAAAAATAACTTCACCAGAATAAGAATGGCCATTTTCCAAGAAGAATCAAGATAATGAATAAAGATGTGAAAAAAATTTAGTTTGCACATTTTGGGTGGAAATTAAAAATAATGTGACCATTGTGGATAAACGTATTAAGAGTCATTGTAAAACCAAAATAGAAGTACCATGTGGTCCAGCTATCTGACTTGTGTGTATATGTATATACAAAAGAAAGTATATTAAGGGGACACGCCCATTTTCGTGTTCATGCAGACTATGCACAACAGCCGAGAGAAGAAAACAATGTAAGTATCCAGCAACTGATGAATAAATTAATAAATCCTGATACATATACCCCATGGAATATTTATCAATATATTTGATGTGATTGAAAAATAGGAGTACTTAAATTAAAAAAAAAAACCTACAGTGTGAGACCTACTGTCACCAGAGTCCCCTCCAGGTACGCCTCCTTTGCTTCGCATGTTCTCGGCCATGGGACTTGCCATTTTGGGAAGCGGTTCTTATGTTCCATATGCACATATGTCTTTAGTTGCAGTGTCCTGACTGCTTCAGTCTCCTGAACCAAGTTGAAACCTTTGTGCCTCATGGACATTTTCACTTAGGGGAAGGGCCAGAAAGTGCACGATGCCATGTTGAGTGAATACGGTGCATGAGGACCGTAGTGTTTGCGGGCCACTCTGCTACAGCATTAGATTTTGATGGCAACTTGTAAAGACACTCATACAAAACAACTTGCAGAACTGCTTCAGGGCATGGGAAGAATGATAGGATAAGTGTGTATAAAGGGAAGGATAGTATTTTGAGGTGGATCAATGGCAATATGCCTTGTAGTCTAATAAATTTTTATTTTTAAATTTAAACATTTGGTTTATATTTTGATACACTGAGTAAAGGATTCCATCCTGTAATTCATAACAAAATGAATAGAAATGAATATCACTATATTAAGCGATGTAAGCCAGACACCAATGCAAATGTCATGTGATCTTATTTATACTTGGCCTCTAAGAAAGCTGACCTTATGGAAGAGGAGGTCAGAATAAGCCCTAGCAGAGGCTGGGGGGAGTAAAGAAGAGAGAAGTGTTGAAAAAAAAGAAGAGAGAAGTGTTGATCATTGGGTACTAACTAAATTATAGTAACATAGCAGAAGCTGTAGTATGCTATAAATTATTTATAACAGACTGTTCATTAAAAAAGAAAAAAAAACTAGGCACACATGACTTCAAAAGTTTTTAACCGGATGAGGAGATAAATGTTTACCCGGACTTGAGCTTCACACAATGTATGTATATATCAAAACATATCTTGGTACACTGTGGATGTGAACAATTTAAGTGCTTTATGGATCAGCTATAAATGAAATGAAAGGTAAAGAAATATCATACACATCTTAATAGCATTTTTAGATTGTTCATAATAGTGCTGTCTTCAATTTTACCCACTGTTAAATATATTATCCACCGCGGGAACGCATGATAAAAATTTCTGGCCAATCCTAGTGGGATCAAATGGGATGACAGTGTATTACAACTTGATAGTGTTGCCACTTACCCCTAGATGGGCAAATGACCTTAAACAGATCACCCTCTCACGCTGCTGGTGACACTCCATTCCAGGAAAAGCAGCAATCATTACGAACTTATCGATCAGAACAGAGGTAATTCTAAATGTGGATTCAACTACCTCCGTAGGTCAGTGGGTCATGTATGTGCTACCTGAAAGAAACTAACAAAGGTCCAAATATGTAATCAGCTCATGTGGCTTTTCCTTTTGCTTTTCATGGAGAATTCTGTCCTCCTTGCCCCTTACATTTCTAAAAGCTCCTACCAGACATCCTTGGTGTATTATTTATAGCCAGAATAACTTGGTTTTATCTTCTTCAGAGTAACACTTCACACACTATTGAAAATATGTGGAAGGAAATGCAAAGCTTATCTGCAAATAAAAACCCCAATTCTAAAAATTATCGACTTTGGAAATAATGATACAAGCACAAGCTCAAAAACAAGGTCACAGTTGATTTCATCTCTATGCATGTAAATTAGTGATTTTTTTTTTCTGTGACTGAACAGAGCAAGTGTCGTCCATTGGTGTTAGTCACAGAAACAGAAAAAATTAAATGAAACTTATAAGCAACTCTGATAGAAGTTATTAAATGTATCATCTCTGCCCTAGATGAAGTGCAGGTTAGTTTGCACTCATTAATATGACTAGTGAGATGGACAATTACACCACTCTAGATTTTCTGATGGAAAGTAATTTTGGTGTCTGCTCTATTACTAATATTTTTTTCTTATACAAAGTTATTAATGTAAATCATTTTTGCATTTTTGTGGTTTCAAACGTATTCATGCTCATAATAATGATTCAAACAGTAACATCAATATAAAAATAATAAAATTATTAAAATATAACACGCTGTATACAACCTTAAAGAAGAGGCTACTTGACTTTTCAAGTTTGATCCTCAAACTCATAAGATCTGTTCTGTTGGGTTGGGTTGAAAAATTTACATTCCAGGCTCCAACAAACTCTTACATGATTCATTACATATTGCTGTCTTGTCATGGTGGTTATTAGATTCTACTCTTGCATTTGATGTAGCGTCTTCACTCTTTCAGTATATACTTGTTTGGGAAATTTCTGTTCTGCTCTGTTTTCAGTTGTTACCTTGGAACCACCACAACAAAAAGACTATTTTTACAAGGTGTAGATGCAATCAAACAATTCTTCAGTGATGATAATCCTTAGGTTTTTTTTTTCTGAATTTGTGAACCTCTTTCAAGTGATAATCAGCCCAAAATGGCAGAGACACTCCCTACTATTGCAAAAATTATCTCAGGAAGATAAAATACAACTTCCATAGACATTAACCCATAATAGTCAATGGCTGCCTGTATGACAACTTTTTTTTTTTTTTGGTCCAATTCTCATTTAAGGACCTACTAGAGAAACAAATCAAGACTAGTGGTTATGAGTGTAATTTAAAAGATGAAAGTTTAAATAAAAGCATAGCCTGAACTTAATGTGACTTAGCAAACATGAAGAAGAATCCAGTTAATAAGGTGTGAGAAGAGAGGCTGAAGAGAAGCAAGATGAGGGCATAAACTGAGCATGTTCTGTCGAACAGTAAACACAGGTCTCCTTCATTCAGGGGACTGTTGAGACACAGGCGTCTGTGACTAACACTTTCTATGCATGTTACAGGAGTAATCGGCTACCTACTTTAGTTACAGCTTGTTTTTATTTTCAGAGTGATTTCTTTTCTATACAAAAAAAAGACAACTTCTTCAAGACAGGTCAGTCAGCTTTGCCAGCCTCCATGTTCTCCTACCACTGAGCTGTAAGCAAAGTTCTGCACAGTGAGATCTTCTTTGTACTGAAAGCTTTTCACTGTTCAGTCTCTAAAGGTAAACGTTGGTTTGGTCTTATCCTACTTACAAAGCTGAGAGGCTGCTTTCTTTGTGGGGTGGTATTTTTCTGCACTGTTCTCAGTATTCGGTAAAAAGTGAGGTTTTTTTTTTTCTGTGTTTAAGGACATTTCTGAAAACGTGCTATTAAGTGGATCTGAAATCCTAGAATATAGGCCAATGAATACTATGACTTCAGTTATTATTGAATATAACAGGTCATACCACATTACCCTTTGGAAGTTTTCTGTGAAGTGACACACAGGTTGTTAATCTCAGCCCAGGGGGCATTAGGATAATGAGGGGAGAGCACCTGGGTTGTTTTCTCAGCTTTGCTGTTGGTCTTCAGAAGTTCCTGCTTATGGATGCAGTTTTGCATTACTCTTCAGGCCAAAGAATCTGAAAATCAAGAATTATCCCCCTTAGGTAAAATATTGTAAAGGGCTGAACTCTGAGGGGAAAGGTATGATGTAGCTGCTCAAGTCTGTGCTTACTGGTCGATGCTAAGGGGTTGGGAAAGTCCTGATCACCTTATATGATATATGTTGAGGCTAGCCCAGGTTTTGGATCATGGCAGTACGTGCCTGTGTGCATATATGGGCACCAGACTGTGGGAACACCTCCAGGGCTCAGAGAGCTAGAAAGGAAGCAGAGAACTGGCTTTCAGTCTGTCATGTGTGTTGAATCTAATGAGTAAACTTTGGAGGGAGTGTTGGATAAATTGCAGAGAACCTCAGATATTGTTGAACAATCCCTGCTCTCAGAATTTGCAGTTGTTTAGCATTGTAGGCTTATTATTAGCTCAAAATAAAATAAAGGACAGTTCACAGCAGATTTGTAAGATTAATCGGCAAAGCTGATTGATGTCTCTGGAGACCTTAGCTGTATTTTGGCCAATGGCTATCTCGTTTGAGTCTCTCCCCACCCCCCAGTGTGAGTTCAGTGGCATATGTAAGTGCGTAAGGCCTTCAGTTTTGCAGATTGCTCTTAACTGGGCTCAGTGCTTGTTCTTATATATTGATAGAGGAAAGAACAGCCTTACCCCTTGCAGTCTTTTGTTGTAGGGCTTTGGGCCACTGCAATCAAAGTGCTGCTATCTTTAGGAATGAGTGATGGCTAAAATGCATGGATCTATACATTATTTAAAGTGACAATTTTGATAGTCCTTTATTTTAGAGGTTTCACACGGAAGTTTTTCCTAGCCAGGATCCCTCTCATCACCACCACCAAGTTGTTTGGACCCTTCTTTCCAAAGTAGCGGCATTAATCTCACTTCTAGTATGAGATGAGTGATGGGAATTTTGAGTGTGAGGAGGTAAAAATCTTTCTTATGAATTATCTTTCTCTATTTTAAATAAAACAACTCACTCGTCATACTTAATGAGCAATTTAATTGCTACAGGTACTTGATTGGCATGACTGGGTGTGAGTCCTTATTTTTGCTCTGTAAGAAGTTAAAGTGTAAAACAATTTCAAGGGATTCTGGGAAACTCTTCATTTCATTTTTGTTTTATAGTAGGTTGTAGCTTGAAATGATTACAATGCTTTCACAAGTAATCTTATTATTTTGGTCCTTTATTTTGATCCATTGCAAATTAGAGCCTACAAAATTTCAATGCTGCTGCAAATAATCTTATTGGTGTTTTTAGTCTGAGTAAACTTTGCAAAAGAATTAACAAATCTTTGTAGCGACAGCTTATGACGTTTTCCCTAAACCTTGAAGTCCTTGCTATATATTTTGGTTGTGATCTTGCACAGGTCTCTATGGTTTCTTCACATCAAGTTATTGAAAGTTCATGAAGTTCCTGTAAACAGACTTTATAGCATCTGCTACATCATGAGGGGGTCTGGATAAATCTTATTCAAGTAAGAACTGGAAGAGTCTAAAAAACTGTACTTTCTTTAAATTGAGAACTTGGACCTTTGTTCAAAAGTGGCCTCCACTCTTCCCTGGCATAATATGACATTTCCATGACTGGAAACCTCAATGTATAAAAGTGTACAACAGAAAATAAGGCTGGTTGTTCCACTCATTTATCCCGATGGATTCATGTTCAGACATGACTTTTATTTTAACACTGGTGTGGTTTTCTATGATATTTGAATCTCTAATAATATAACTAATAATTTAACTTCATGTATATCTTTGGATGCCATTGTGGGTATCCCCAGCAAACTGATCTTTGCACTGTTTTGCTTTATGCCCAGTTCCATCTCTCTCTAAGTTCAAGTGTTTTGGTTTTCACATTCCTTGAGATGCATCACTGTGTTGGACTCCATGCTGGCAAATGCTATAACCAGCTGATTCTCAGCGCCTCTCCACACAGTCAGCATCTTCTCCAATAGAAATCATTGATCTGAGTGTTTGGCATATTCTGATTTGACAGTGTCAGGTCATGTTTCTGCCTGCTGTCAATTCTGGTGCAATGCTGGCCCTGGAAAGAAAACATCCGGAGATTGTGGAATGGTATCATGTTGACTGCTTCTCTTTCAACGTACAGCCTTTACTTGAAGAGAAAAATGGTAGAGATTCTGTATTATAGTAGAAATGGAGATTTCTAACACCTTGAAACAATAAACATCTTGTTACTTTGGTGTTAGATAAGATTCAGTCAAAGCCAGAAGTAACCATACTCATGTATATTTAAGTCTCAACTTTCAAGGGCTTCTGTCCAAACATGATGGAAAAAAGAGAGGGAAGCAACTGGGAAGAACTTGCATAATCAAGAATCAGTTTGTTTCAAACATGTACATGGGTCCTGTGGGGAAGAAAATTGTCTGATATTCCTGCTTTGCTTCCTCACCAATGGGCTAGCTTCCCTAGGAACTGGCCACACTCATGCCTCCTCTGCTCCCAGCTAAGATGTTCTGCCAATTTTTTCATTTCACCACAAGCTGTTCTGTTCTAAGAACTCGATGTTGAATTTAGTTTTATGCCACATCTCTCCCATAGAGCTCATGAAAGCATGGTCCTTTTATCAGCTGAAGTGTGGAACTGTAGCAACCTGTTATACTTCCTCATTTTGAAATTGATTGCCTAAGTAAATATAAACATCTAATATTAATGCAATTAGAATCTTTGCAGGAAAAATATTTCTTTTAGAGATTTTCTTCCTATCTTGCAGAAAAAATACAGTAACTTTTATTGACATTTCTTAAAATAATTTTAATTAGGACTTGATTAATACAGAAGTATGACCTTCAGAATTTTTCTCTGTAACAAAATAAATGGTAACATCTAACATATGTGCTGGCAAGGTGTAAATTTACCTTTTTCAAGTGCCTGTGAAAATCTTAAACATTTTCTATTATAGTATGCAAAAATATTGATATTACATGGAATTGAAAGATTTTTGGTCTCAAATTTAATAAAGCTTTCATACTCCGTCCAATATTAACCACAAAGCTTTCATATAATCTGATTTTACATATTTTTTCCTCTTATTTCATTGCATGCTATAATTTTATGCAAAGGCAGGAAACATGTATATTAGGTTAAGTCCTTATATAATATACGCTTTAAATATGATTCCGAATGAACCGAATTTGTATAGAAGGCAATTATATGAGACCAAATTTGAGAAAATATTTCAAGTTTGCATACGGCATGCAAATTCCACACTGCTGAATAATCAAGGTTCTGAAGGTCACTTATTGGTCACAATCCTTAAAGAAAGAGAAAAGAACAATCAATGAAGAAACCTTACATAGTAAAAAAAAAAATGAATTAACTCACAAACAAACAGGCATTTTGGAAAACATTTTCTAGGTAACATTTTTACCAATTCCCTAATGAGCCACATTAAAGATCAATTCATATTCCACATGCCACTAACAGACTGTTATTGCAGAAAAATTCAGCAAGCTCATTTCTGTCACTACTTACCTGTATATTTCTCATAGTTTGATGGAATACTTTCTTCCAATGAAAGTTTTTTCTCCATTCTTTTTTCTTAAATATTCACAGTGTCGCATAAATTTGAAAGAGCCATATCATTTTTCAAATTGCAAGCAACATTTCTGGGGTCTACTGCAGAAAGAATGAAGAATATCTTAGAAAAAAAGGAGTTCCTCAGAAAATGAGAAATGTATTACAGCTGTGTAGGTTATGTTTTGTCTTTTTAAAAAACATAAATCATCTGGTGCCAGTGATGAGAAGAAGTAATCCACTTATATTAGTAATTATAATCTGAGAAAAAAAAAGTGCGCTTGGCATCTGTAATAAGAGTTTAAAAAGGAAATTTCAGAGCACAGGGAGATATTTAAGTATACTTAACTTCGACAAAATTAAAAAAGAGGCATACATGCTTAGTGAAGTGAGTCAGAAGCAGAAGGTGAAACCTCAGATGGTCTCTCTGATATGAGAGACCCAGACCACAACCATCTCATAGAACTTTAAACAAAAGACAAAGCGAAAGAGGGGGGCGAGGGGGGGTGAAGGGAGGGAAGGGAGGGTAGGAAGAGGGACAGAAGGAGAGCGGGAAAGCCCTTGTCACCTTGACAAGATACGTATGTGCACAAAATGCTCAACTCCATTGTAAACCTTAAATTCTGCACTTGTACATATCAATAAAATGGGGAGAAAAAAAAGAGGCATACAATTGAACTTTCTAAATTAAATTACATTCTTTATTGATTCTGAGACAGGGTCCTGCTCTGTAGCCCAGGCTGGTCTTCAACTCCCTATGGAGCCCGAGGTAGCCTTGGACTCACGGCAATCCTCCTGCCTCAGCCTTCCAAGTGTTAGGATTCTAGGCAAGTGCCTTCACTCCCTGTTTAGATGGTGCTGGAAAATTGAACTTGGGTTCTTAGCACTTGACTGTGTGCTTGTTAGGCAAGCTCTTAAACCTCTTAGGCATTCCTCCACCCCCATGCAATTGAATTTTGATATAACAGTCTTCCATGAAACATTTTAGCCCAACTTTTTTTTTTTATGTTGTGGGAGCACAGTTTGTGGACGCAAAACTGTATTAGTAACGGTAGCTCAGAGATTTGCTGCATATTGCAATGTAACAATATTTTAAATATAAGTTTATCTTACATTACTAAATATTTCTTTGATAGATGTTAGTAGATTTTATAGAGCTCTTCAATGTTTTCTTTAAAAAATCTGTTTGCATTTTATTAGTTGTTTCTCTGAAATACATCATCAATTGGCCTCTAGCTCCTGGACAGTTGTGAGCAGAAGCACAGAACCTTGGCGCGTGCTCAGCGTTCCCATATCTCACTCAACTGTGCTTCCTCGCGTCTTCTTGTTCTCCCAATTTAATTTCACTTCAACTTGAAATATTGTGTGTAGTAAATCACCTATTTGGAATACGGCAAGGAATTAATGGACAAATATATTCAGAAAAACACTGCGTTGAGAGGGCTGGGAGTTTACCTACTTGTGGAGGAGAATTGTAGGAACTGTCTGAACAGCATACAATCCAGTTTCACTTGAGGTCGATGTTTTCCATGTCAGCTCATTTTACTTTTGCCAAGAAGGTAGCTCAGATCTTGTTGCTGCTTTCCCAGTTGGATGACGTATTCAACTTTTGACAAATAAATTGTTTCTATTATTTCTTTATTTATCTATCATAGCCTTAAAACACGATTATGCATCCAGGTTTTAAACAATTTTTTCTTTCTATATTAATCACCTTCCCAGTGATGACGGTTATAATCTTCTTGCTGGGAAGCATCACTGCAAGAACCAGGAATGAAATTTGAGTGTGTGCATGTGCCAGTCACTGAGGTTGCATTGAGAGATTCAAGCATTTATGTTGTTTTTGCAGTTACTCAGCACAGTTCATGTTTTGTTCACTAACCAGATGTCACTGAGAAGTTACACAAAGACAGTTAACAGCCAACTGTTTCTAAAACTAATATCAAGAATACATGCTGTCCTTGAAAAAGCTACAGAAGCCAGTTTTTTTGGGAGTGTTCCTTAAGTATAGCAAATCTGTAGGAAGGAATAAATATAGCAAAAATAAATATAAACCTGTACCTTAAAAACTATATAATTTTGGTAATAAAAGTTTTAGGAAGTCCTAACTATGTGGAGAGTTATACAATGTTATGGATTAAAAAAATTGATGTTGGTAATGTATCGATTTTCAAAGAAATTATTATTAGAATAAATAAAATCTTAAGAGTTTTTCATGAGAATTGTTTTTAGAAGTTCACCAAATGACTCTGAAACTCGTGTAAAAATTTAGAGTCTAACATAACCAAAATAATTATGAAAATATTGTAACATTTGAGAAGAATTATGTCCCTTTATTTATAGTGAAGACATAACGTGGTAGTTATATACTGACAGATTAATATATAAATTGAGGCAGAGGGTATAAATATTTAATGTATTTTAATGTAGCAAATACATATATGTGTGTGTGTCTGAGTGTGTGCTTTTGCAAACAAATCCAGAATATATGAAAACTAACAATAAGTTGTGTTAACTTTCTCCTTCGATTGCAAGGGTAAAATATTATAAAAAAGCAAACTAAAGAATGAAAGAATTATTTTGGTTTATGAGTTCAGAGGTTTTGATCCATGATCAAATGGCTCTGTTGCTTCTGGGCCAAGGTAAACCAGAATATCCTGGAAGGGAACTTGTGGTGAAACAAAGCTGCTGTCCTCAGGGCAGCCAAGAATCAGAGGTGCACAGTGAGAAAACAAGGGGACTGGGCAAGATACAGTCCTTAAAGTCTTACCCACACCCGCCTCCTGAGCTTGGACTCCGCCCACTGTTGTTGTGAGAGCTGCATTGAGGCCTTCACGCTGAGCTACATGCACAGCCCATTCTTTTTCCCCCACTGTATTGATATGTATAAGGGCAGATTTTAAGGTTTACAATGAAGTTGAGCATTTTTGTGCACATACGTATCTTGTCAGGGTGACAAGGGCTTTCCCACTCTCCTTTTGTCCCTCCCCCTACTCATCCTGCTCTCCCTCCCCGCCCTGCCCCCCCTGGTTCACTGTTTTTCGTTTTGAGTTCCATGAACTAGTTGTGGTCTGGGTCTCTCATATCAGAGAGACCATTCGCTGTTTCACCTTCTGCTTTTGAGAACATTATGCTTAGTGAAGTGAGCCACAGCCCGTTCTTGTTTGTGATCAGGAGACAAGGTGTTCCTAAGTTACTGACTAGTTCAGGCTGGACTTGACTTTGTGATCCACCTGCCTCAGCTTCCCAGAGTGCTAGGATTACAAACCTGTGCCACTAAGCCGGGATCAGGCACCACCTGAAATTTCATGACCTCTCATTAATGCCGCCAGATTATGATCTCATCAATGAATTAATAATCACCTAAGGATGGTAGAGATTTGCAGTGCTTTCCTCCCTTTGTTAAATCAATATTTAAGAAAATAATTATAGACCACATGAATTAGTCCTTAGTACAATTCTATATGCCTAGGGGGATATTTACCCTTTTTTTTTCCGAAAGTAAAATGATGTAGGTCACTCATACTTTCAGAATCTTGCATAAGTGGGAAAGATCATCAAAATGACTGTCATTGCTCTTGTTTTAGTCAGTGTGTTAAGAATGACTTGTATAAAATTGTTTTTACTACAGTTTTAAATAAAATATTCATTAATTCAACTGACAATTCAAATATTTTTTCATTGAATTGAAACGTGTAGATAATATCTCTGTGTCTGTGTGGTCTCTGTCCTTGTTTCTCTCTGTCTCTGTCTCTCTCTGTTTCTCTCTCTCTCTCCATATATATATATATATATATATATATATATATATGCACACTCTCTCTATATGCATGTACACGTATGTATCTATACATATACACTGTTCCTCTTCATTCTGTAATTCAATCATAGGGATGAACATGCATCTTCATGGAGTTTATGGTATACTGAAGGAGACTTATTAAAAAGGTTTACAAGTGTGTTGAGTTTTGTGGCCAACAAAGAGTAGGCAGATATATTTTCAAGAACATTCTTTCAAGCAGAAAATGGTTCTAGAACAGTTTTTAGTATATGGATAGAGTCGAAAGTTCACAGAGCAATAAAATAGATTTAAATTCTTTTGCTTTTTGGTAGTATTTCCTGTGACAGTTTTTGTTTTTTAAAATAATGAGATCCAAATTGAATACTTTTAATAATTAAATTTGTCCTAAATTATGGAAAATAGTTAAAGAGCACTTATTATATTACTAATCTTATTTAAATATTTTACACAGTAGGATTTTGTTATATCTCAAAAATCTTTTGGTCATAGGCTATTCTGTCATTGTTTTACAATGAAAGTGTAATTTCTATCTATAAGTTTGTCAGAATCTTAAAACATGATATAATAACCATTTGCTTTCTATAAGTTTCATTAGTATATAATAATTATATTGGATAATGGGTTTTGTTTTGACACTTTGTTACCACATATTGGTACTTTGGTTATTTTTCACTTCCTTATTCTTTTCATTTTCTCCCTCCATCCTTATGTCTCTAGATATTTTATTTTTATTCTATTTATGGAATTAATGTGCCTCAGTAGATTAACAATTTCAAGAAGACAGAAAAATTTTTGAGGCCTAATTATACATATGACATGCAATGAGATTACGAATGAACAAAAACAAAATATTATGAACAAAATTATAATTTTATTTTTAAAATCTTACTAAAAAGAAGAGCATGACTTTGGAACGTAATTGTAGAGAAATTGCATTTTATCTAATCTTGATTATTAAGATGAAGTAGTTTCTTGAAGCATGAGTACAATGTCTTTTAGCTTTGTTTTTCTTTCCACTCTAGAGTGATTTAGCCTGACTGAAATATTTAAAATAAATAAAAAACTCCATGAATTAACTAGGTTTCGTCTACAAAGATGAAAAGCTGCCTTTTCACTTTTGTAATTTCTTTTCCCGCACTGGGAGACCTGACCTAATTCAAGATGCCTGTAAGTGATTTGATAAGTCAGCTCATTTCTGGAGTTCAGCCTTAGAACTGTTACTTTATTTAGCATAAGAATTAAAATGAGTCACTTTGAATGTGCTCTCCTCTCCTTCTAGAATTCCTTTGTATTATTTTAATTATTTTCGACTTGGGGAAAGGAGAAGTTATCTACTGAATTTCATCAGAGAACATACTATTGAGTTGAATATACTATTTTTATACAGCTTCATTCTTTTGAAATTCACCAACTAAATATTGCAACATGAAATTGCTTATATTATTCTGTCTCTAACTCACTTTGACCTAACAAATCGATGTTGTTTTCATTTTAATTTACATTTAAGAAATGGTATTAGTTCATTTCATAAGAAAACTGAAGTTACATTCAGGAAAAAATATTAAATTATTAACTATGCCCTCATGCTTGATGTATAAGGAATTTATAGCCAAACTCTCGAATTTGAATATTTGCATTCAAGATTAAATACAAAAAACAAATAAATGTTAATACTTTACAAATTACAATAATGATTTGAAGTTTCTATGAATAGGCAAGGGAAATAAATTATTCACTGACTGACTTCCACAGAAAATCCTTAAAAATTAGATCCTGATTGAATGTTTTTTTTTTCTCCTGAAAAAGATGTAAAAAGCAGCTTTTGTAAATAAAAAAGAAATTGTACTCTTACTTTATGTTGTGGGCACATATGCCATTTGTGAAATCTTCTTTGGGAATATTCTCATCTTAAGGTAGATCAAATCCTCTCTTGATATGAAGATCTCAATTTAGATTTATTAAAATTTCTCATGATGAGGCAAATTAAGGAATTGTTGATATAAGCAAATGACATATATTAATTTACTTTGCATGGCACGTGGCTGCTTTTAGCAGTAGGGGATGGTTATTTAAGGAGCTAAATTGCTCTGCGGGGTTTAGATGAAACCAGGCAATGCATGGCTCCAATCAAGCCTCCCACATTCTCCCCGGATGTTTGTGACTATGGCATTATCGAAGCTGTTACCCAAAATATGTCACTAATTGTAGTCTCTGTTTTGCAGCCAGGTGAGTGTAAATGACTTTTGACTGGTGAAGGTTTATAACAGCGGAGGGACTATAATTTAACCATACCAAGGACTCTCTCCGTTCATATTAAGAGTATGAGAATCAACTATATTATATACACATTTGAACACACACAGAGTCAGGCATTTTTAACTAGAGCTTAGAGATTTGAGATCCAGGCTCTAGTCTGAAGAGAAAAGACAGGCAAGATTTTGAAGAAAATATCTGGGAAAATAGACCTAACCTAGTTGTGTACACTGACTCATCTTTGGAAGTAACAATTTGTCACAGAACTTGTCATCTGTTACACCACTTATTTTTGTCACCAGGACCTTCAGTGTTTATGTGGAGCAAGAGCAGAAAGGTATTATAAGTAATTCACAATGACCTGTGGTGTAGGCTGTTCTAGTTAGGAATGTTCCTATGACAACAGTATAAAAGTAAAAGCTGATCCATCCCATGGCCTAAGATTGATCTTTAAGTGAGTGTCATGAGTACCTTGCACAGGAGCTAAGCTGCACTATGGGACAGAAGATTGGTAGTATATATCAGAGGACAGGGTGACTCTGGTAAGCAATGCTGAGGTACCCAGTAAAGGAATAGTACCAGCCTTTTTATTAAAAAAAAATTTTATGCACAGATGCAACTACTCTCAGCAGGAAAAAGTAAGTAGCAACCACAAAGATCCACTCAGATTGGATATACCTATAAGTGCCAGTAAATAGTGTTCTACAAATTCCAGGTGTGTTTTGAGAGGGCTTTTTAGGTACCAAGATCCTAATTGGTAGGTGGCAGAACAGGCATATGTAAACTTCCCATCATTACATATATAATATATATGTTATATATCACTATTAATATTATACGTAACATATATGATATATATATATACATGTATATGTATGTATAGATAAAAATATTTCTTTGAAGAAAAGCCCAAGTGAAGGTAACTTTGGTATGTTCTTTAAAAATTAATTAAAAATGAACAAAAGTAGACTCAAGGGTATGCAAACTTTATTTTTAATTTCTTAGTAATAGTACCAATTATATCTTCATATGATTTTATACATGTAAATTAATTATTTTGAGGAATAAAATTGTTCAGCATCTATCTTTTCTTTCTTACTTCTCTCTGTCTTATATATTGTCTTAGTTTCTTTTTCTTGGCTGTAACTCAATACCTGACAGGCACACCTTAGGGTGGTAAGATTTATTGTAGCTTATAGTTCCAGAAAGTCTCAGTCTGTTCACGGGTGGGTGGCTGGAAAATGGTGGAACCATATAGTGGGCCTCCAGTGAGAGCCAGAGCAGGTGATCTGGGAGACAGAGGCACTCATGGCAGCATGGCAGAACGAACTGAGAGAAGACTGCGAGGACGGGTGGAGCACACACACCCCGTAGGTCAAGGTTCAGGCATCAGCCCCTTTGAGCCAAGCTCCACCTTCCATCAGTACATTGTGTCCAAATGGGTAAGATGCTTTTGGGGGACACTCCAGATCCAAACCACCACACATATGTCTTAAGTTTCAGTTCCATAAGGCTGCTTGAAGAGACAACAAATAATAATACATTTCTGCAAAGTTAGGATAATTATTACCAGTTATGACTTTGCAGTCTGTTTTTCATTTAGTCAAAGCAATGTTGTACATTTCTAACAATACTGACTTCACATCCTGTCTGTGAAAATTAGGTGCAACAAAATACCCACCCTCCCTTCGACATTGACAAGTATGTAAGAGTGCTGATGAATGCGATGCTTACCTCTTGAGTTTCTAACCATCACCTACTAAGTAGTTTTCTGGCTTTTCACAATTACAATCAATCAAAGTCTACATTTATTTTCAAACATTTCACATTCTGGAATCATTTGTCTGGTAAAGACTTTCACTTAAGGAAATCTTGATTAAAATATAATGGCTCAGCTTTAAAGTTTCTCTTAATTAACTCACTATTTAGTATATTCTATCGTATTGTCAGAAAAGGGCCCTTGTCTCCCGGGAGTCTGGTTTCCAACCCCTACTCCATTCCCCTCTTTCTTGTTTCCTCTCTCTCCTCTCCCTGTGTCTCTTCCTTTTTCTTTTTTCTTTTCTTCTCTTTTCCTTTCTGTTTTCTCCCTTCCTTCTTTTCTTCTTCCTTCTTTCCATCCTGATTTTGTTTTGTCGTTTCTCTTGTTATTGTTTTTTCTGGAATTGAACCCAGGGACCTTTGCATGTAAAACTTTAATCACACTGATAATGTGCTGCCTCTTAGCAGCATGTGTTGTTTTTATTATATCTGTGCTTCATCTTACAATTGAAGCTGAAGGTTTCTGCTTTTTCACGTGGCTTTGACTCCCATGATGATTATCATTGTGACAATATCATTCATTTATTTAGAGAAAACGTCTACCTGTAAGCTAAATGAATTCAGTAGTAGTATTTTTACTCCATTTCCCAGAATTAGAAATGCATATAAAAACAGTTGAGACATTTGTTGGTGGTCACCAGGTTGAATGTGGTAATGTGGGGTTTTTAACCCTGGCTCTGCACTCTTAGTGAGGACGCTATTCTGTTCTTCATAGCGTGCTCAGGACAGTCCCTAGCACTTGATACACTCTGAAGAATACAATTGTCCTGTATCAATTTTGTATGTAATTAAATTTATCTGATACTCTTCACAGTCTTTCTAGGCTTGCTAACTACGATGACTTGGAGTTCTTACTGGATAATTTTGCCTGAGTTAACCTCCAGTCTTTAATTGATGTAAGAACCCTTGTCGTTGCTTTGGACTTGAGAATAACATGTCTTCATGAGGGGTGATTTCTTGATTGCCAGTGTAACCATTGGAGATTGGCTTCTTATTTTTGTCTACTACATTGGTATCAAGAACTGCTGTTTTTAATATGTGAGCCGTATGCTGGTTTATTTTTTTCTTCTTTGTGACAAAATGTTCTCTTTATCTATCCAAGCTATTAGTTTATCTATTGTTTGGACACTCATCCTTGCCTTTACAGATGCTGGAATGTTTGCTGGCAGTCCTTTAAGGTACCACTTCCTTACCAGAGATCGATGTACCATGTACAACTCGGTTGTATGTTTCTTGGAGATGAATAATGACCGTGTTTTTAATTAGTGTATATTTACTTAATGGTCCATAATGGTGATGTTAGGTTTCGGAAGTTCACACATGTATGTAATGTTGCTTAGTCATGTTAGATCCCTTTACCTTGTCTCCCTCCACCCGCCTCCCCCTTCCCAGCTTCCTTGTCCTTTTTCCCAAAAGTCTTCCTTCTTGTTTTCTACAATTGTTCTTTTATTTGACTTAGTTTTGTCAATGTGTTTCGGTTTCTCAAATAGGAGAAACCATGGAATTTATAACTTTCTGTTTCCCCTTCTTTCTCTTGGCACTTTGGCCTCTGGCTTCTTTCATTTTCTTACAAATGAACATAGTGATTTTTTCAAACATGGCCACTCCCACACCGGTACTGATTGGACTGGGGGGATCAGGAAAATACAGGGCACGAGTGAGTTCAGACGACAAAGCAGTGCACGTGTGAACCAGATGGAGCTTGAGAAGAGGCTGCAGGCGGTAGTTCGTAGGAGAGTTCTGTTAGCTCACAGTTGAAAGCTCACGAGTGTTTCTATGGTAGCTTCCTTCATGCCTTTCTCCCATCTTACATATATACTTCCAAGGCAAGGTGGATTATTAAATGATGCAAGGAATTCCAACTAAATGATGTTTTAAAAATCTTAAAATAGTGTGTAACGTCTAAGGCAGAGTTCCAGTTTCTAGTTCCTTCCATTCCTCTAGTACCTCCTTCCCAGTTCCCTAATTCTTCACCATGTTTCCTTTCTAGTCCTTTGAGAACAGGCATTATTCTCAGTGGAAGATACAGTTGTTCTTAATCTTTTCAGATGGCTCTTCCCCTTCATACACCACGTGCTGATCCGTCCTGAGTACAGAGAAAAACATTGCTGACGTCTAGGTTCTGTCTGTAGGCGCTCTCCTCTCTGGTGCAAGGTTCCAGTTGGTTTTAGACACCTTTCCGTCTTTTCATCTTCTTTTTGTGGCTCAGGAAGGCCGGTTGCTCTTCTGGGTTCTTTGCATCTCGTCGTTCCACACCACCCTCCCTGCAGCCGCCATCTTGTTGATTAGATCAGATAATATTACCTTTGAAGTATAATTTTTAAAAATCTTATTAGGGATGGCTGCTTAATGGGAATAGGTAGACTTTAGCTAAACACTGCATACACTTAAATGAGGTCTATATCACTGCATAGCCAAGAGAGATTTTTTCACAATATGCCATTTTTTTTTACAAAAAAAAATTAAAAAAATTTGGACTTAACCAGGATTCTCATTAGTGGCTTCCATTGCCAGAAAGCCTTTGGCAAAAGAACCACGCTTTAAAAATACAATTTGCTTCAAAAATCATAGAGCTAATTATGGTATTCAAGGTTATTATATTAGGCTGTTTGTATTTTGTAACATGTTGATGTTTATTTGAGAGAATTTTTAGTGATGATGGAGTATCCAGGGCCAGATAAAATGCGATTGCTTCTCCTTGGAAGCTTGCAGTTCTCTGTTTCTACAGCTGCTGATTTACAAACGTTGCCAGGGTTGGACAGATGTAGTACATCATTGCTGAGACATGGAAGAGTCAAATGCTTTATTTTAGCTGGGAAATTTACAGGCCTTTTATCCAAGTTTATCTGGACAAAGAGGATTAATTCAGCTCACTGTAGGATTTTACATCGAAGGGCAAGAACCTCGGAGCAATGCACACAAGATCTCACTATGTACACAAAGGGGCATAATGTTCCAAAGATGGGAATGCTATTTGGATGTGTTTTATCTATTTAAAAAACTATGGATTTAGCTGTTTGTATTTAGACTGTGGCAAATGATTGTCTACATTCAGTTGGGGTTCAGTAAATTCAGGAGTGATGTCGGGCTTCTGGATTGCACATCATATCACTTAGTCATTTCCTGGAATCATTGCTAAGAAGGACTGTAATAGTCACTGGATTTCTGGTACGCATATCTCTTTGCGAGGGACTGAGCTCTATTCTTACAACTCCGTTGATCATCATTCAACAACAATAATCTCATTGGTTCGTTTCTCTAGAGAAAATGTTGCAGCATAGTGGAAATTTCTAGTGCCTTTAGCCAGACACCTTCTTTATCACAATGGCACATCTGAAAGACTTCTGGTGTTTTGTCTCTATGGACTTTCAGTCTCGTTCCCTCTTTTCTTCTCTAACCCCCGTTTTCAAGCCATTATTTATAAGGCATCAAACTCACTACCAGAAATATTCAAAACTCTACATCATTTTACGTATTAGGTTTTTATCTTTTGTTTATGGTACTGGGGATTGAAGTCAGGTTCTTTGCATTGATCTGTATTTCCAGCCCATGACTTATTTATTTATATTTTTAAAAATGTTAGCAATCTTGTTGAATCACTAAGTTCTCCAGGCTATGCTCAAACTTGTGATCCTTTTGCCTCAGCCTCGCAGCTTTTTGGGATTAGAGATGAAATTGGGAATGAGATAGACATGACTACTTAGTAAACTATATGTGATGGTAAAACTTGTGGTCAGTTCATCCTATTGTAGGCATTTGATGAAGACCCTAATGATCTCTATTGTGTCCTGGCTTGGTTGGACCCAAGAAAATATTAAAACTTCATAAATAGATTTGGGAATTTCTGTCAATTTATAGGGTGAAGCAAAGTTGAGCTCAATATAAATAACATCCCTCTAATGTTGCTCTTATGATAGAAGCCCAATCACGTATAGAAGAGATTTTTAAAAATATATAGTTAAGTGATTTCTTGAGTTTTATAAATGTCTCTTCTTCTAACTCTGCACATCAAACTAACTTTATATTTCAAAATATGTTTCTTTTGTTCGACATTTCATTAGTACCTCTTCAAAAAAGCCACTTTTGCCAATGATGAGTACTGAAAAGAATACTCTAGTAGAAGAACAAAAAATGAAATGACCAGTTGACAAATGTAGTTTTATCTTTCTATTAGAAATTGACAAATTGTCATACGTTGTCTCAAATGACACCAAAAATAAGTTGATTTTTGTAACGTGCCTCAAAACAAAGCTAATCATAAAGTCTTAGTCACTTTCTTGATACTGGGACACAATCCCTGATAACCACAACCTAGTGGAAGACAGGTGTCTCTCGGTTCAAGTTCAGAACCCTCAGCCTGGGGATGGACAGGTAGACAATGGCAGAGCAATGTGGCAGATGACTTAGTGCACAAAAGCTATCTATCTCAGGAAGGCAGGAAGTTCATCAGGGAACAACTGGGAATAATCTGGAGGCAAGAACACAGCCCTCCAAAGCCACACCTTATAATCAGAGCCCTCTGACCAGAGCCCCCTCCAGACGGTGCACAGAAATATCCATGATTGAATCTAATCAGTTCAGTCACCTCTTGATCCAAACACCGTGACCCTCTGGGGGCAGTGGAAATTCAGATCTAAACCACAACATAAAGTTAACTTAGTCTTGTTCATGTTTGAAGGCAAAAGAAGGTTATTACAGGTGTAACTTTTCTTCCATTCAATATGTAATTTTAGGTAACAGAGATATCAAAAAGCATTAAGGAGCCCTAGAATGAAATTCTTATGTTTCCTAAGTGCATTTATGAGTGTCTGTGTAGCCCTCTGAAGTGAATGGCTATACACTCTATGACAATTTCTTGAAACTATAAACTTCTCTTTCAAATAAATGAACAATAAATCTACCTTGGGCATATCTTTTTATTATCCTTAGCTTTTTTGTCACATTGAAAATCTTTAAATACCACATAATTCAGTGTCATAATCTTTTTTATTCTGTAGTATAGAAACAATTATATTTACTGTGTGTTTCTTTTTTAAATACCAGAAAAAAATTAGCTCTGACTTAGTGACTAAACTCAGAAAAAATAAAACACAAAGCAAGCATTTAATCAAAAAAATTCTCATTTCCCTAAAGATAATACATTTTCAGTATATATTTGATAGTATAATTTCAAATTATCATACTATAAATTACATTCTCAGGAAAGAGAAAAGAAGCATTTTTTCATTAGTTTTATTCTGTAGAAAATGTGTACAACTTTTATTCTGAACTGTTTTTAGCTTTGTCATATATCAAGATAAACTATATAGTTAATCCTTTCCTGGAAACCATTTTATTTCATTTGTTTATGTTTTTCTTATGTCAAGTATTATGTTTTTTTCCCATATAGTAGCTTCCTTATATCTAGAAATGGGTATATTTCATCAGCTTGGCCACTACCACACCTTGACAGTTCCTAACATATCACAGTTTCAGATAGATTTCAACTAGTTATGCTCAGTAGGAAAATTAGCTGTTTTAAATGGATTGGAAGTCAAGAACAATTGAAAATTTGGCTTTTAAAAAATTATTAAGCATTCTCAACCATGACAATGAGGAGGGTGCATCACGGTCCACTGTCTTTACCTTTGTTTAATTTCTATTAGTGTTTTTTTTTTTTTCATGTGGACCTCTTAAGAGTCTTTATTTAAGTAGAGTTTATCATTTTTACTTGAAACGTTATACTTTATATCAAATATACCTTTAGGTAGGAGCATGTATAGTTCTCTGAATTCTAACACTCCGGACGTACCTCTTGAATATACACTTCAAATATACTCAGATAAAGAATCAGGATGGTACCAGACTGGAATGGGAACAGTGGGATGAGGTGGCCTCAGTGGAACTAGTGAGTTAATAGAACCAGAGGAAAACGTTTTGCCCAGAGCAGATAGAATAGCTCAGTAGGAAAAACACAACTCTGCTCTGTGGACAGTTTTTTAATATGTTACAGAGCAGGGGCTGGAAACAGAGCCCTGACTCTGTTGCACTCTGCACCGCTCTGCCATGTTGGTTTCTACATAAGAAGTAGACCACCTGAAGTTTCCCCCTTATCAGACCTAACACATCTGATTAAATGCTAAGTACTACTATAATGCTTAATAGCAAATTTTTCTTATGGCAGAGTTAAAATCATAAGGATATATTGTTTGAAACTTCTTTTTCCAAATTATGATTGTGAGACTCAGTCTTCCATTTCCAGGAAGTACATGAGTATAAACAGTTCATTCACGATGTCATAATACATTATTAAATATAGTTATCAAAATTTTACTTTTAGAGGAGGTTACATTTACAAGGACATGCTCAAACAGAAAATTAGAATCTCAAAATGCAATGTCAAAATACTTGTAGTTCAATGAATATACTGTACACACAGTGTAATTATGAGTGGACAACTGTTTTTATAAACAATTGTGTATAGCATGACCAGCTAGGACGTTCTTGGGAACACAGAGCTACGCACCATCTGTCTTTCTGAGCGTAGTGAGGCCGTGGAGCCTGAGACGGCATTGATCTGCAGGACTCTGGCAATATTTTACCGATGTTTCTAGGTTTATTTTAAAGATGTTTACTGGTTTTAAGTAAGAATTCCCTTTAGAACTCAAGCCACTGAGGAATGATGCATTTACGTCCAATTTATGCACTTTAATTACGATGCTTTATTATATATGCTAAATTTTTGCTTTTACATCAGTACGTGTCAGATATACAAAAATAATCAAAACCAACTCTTTCCCACTTGAGGACTCTTATTAGTTCACTACAATTTTTACATTGAGATGAAATTACAAAACACACTGTTGGACCGTTTTGTTTTGTAGGATGGTAACATGTTGCTAGGCTTATAGTCAATAGGTGCCATTAATAGTTGAATAATTGCATTATCTGTATCTTTATTTTCTGTGCTTGAGTATTTTTTACTAAATTTTATTTTAAGAATATAAAATGTTAAGCAATAATAATGTTGAAAATTTGTATCCTAAATTTTTTTTTCTAGATTATTTTTCTTACTGATGGGTTACCTTAATACAACCACAGGTTATTTGTTGAAAACAAATTCAAATCTAACTGTTTGAAATCTCTCTCCCTTTCACTCCTCTGTGTGTGTGTGTGTGTGTGTGTGTGTGTGTGTGTGTGTGTGTGTGCACGTGCGCACGTGTGTAGTTGATTAAGTAAATGATTGCCTTAAAAGTTGGGTAATTGATAATTTGTATTTCGATTAGCTAAATACTAGCCCTGATTATTGTGGTTACACTGTGGCTTGGAAGAGATCATATATAAAAGCAAAAATGGGATTTTTTTCAGTCTTTTGAGGAATCTCCATACTGCCCTCCCTAGTGAATTTACCAGTTTACAGTCCCGTTAGCAATGTAAAAGTATTCCTTTGTCTCAGAAACTCATCAGCATCAATTGCTGTTGGAGTTGTTGAAATACTCCATTCTCACTGGGTTGAAATGGTATCTTAGTGATGTTTTGATTTGTATTTCTCTAATGGCTAAGATGTTGAGTTCTTTTTGTGTATTTGTTGGCCTCTTGAACTTTTGCATCTGAGAACTGCCTATTCATTTCAGTTGCCCATGCTTCCATTAAGACAGATAAACTGGAAGATTTTAAATGGATGCAATTTGAAACCATCATGCTTAAATGAAGTGAGTCAAATTCAGAAGGTTAAATATCACATGGCTTTTCTAATATGAGAAATCCAGAATACAGACATTCTATAGAACCAATTGAGTGTGATATTGGGAGTTATGGGGAATGGGGAGAAAGGGGGAGTTCAAGGGATTGTAATGTTGATGCGATCTGTATGTGCACAAAGTACTCAGGTTCAATGTAACCACCGTGTATGTCTCTCTCTCTCTCTCTCTCTCTCTCTCTCTCTCTCTCTCTCTCTTACACGCGCACGCGCACACACACAGACACACACACACACACAATAAAAAATGTGGAAAAAAACAGCAAAAAGATAATTTCTCCTGATTCTACGCTGGTTTATCATCTTATTAAAAGAATCTGACTTTTAGGAACATATGCATAGCTTTAAATCCCAAACAAGAGTGTGGATGCTAAGAATTTCAGTTTCAAATATCTATTTTTAATATATTATTTCTTAAGTAAGATTTCTAAAACTGAGTTATTTTTTTTAAATACAGCAGTTTCTCTTTATTTGCAGTTTTATTTCCAGTGGCTTTAGTTACCTCAGTCCATCTTCGTATGAAAATATTGAGCTAATAATTCCATAAATAAGCAGTGCTTTCATTTGAAATTGCACACAGTTCTGCATAGCGTGAGAAATCTCACATTGTTCTTCTTTGTCTGATCAAGGCTTAGAATTACTCCTTTCTCCTGTGTGCTCACGTGTCTAGACACCCTGCTCAGCAGTTACTTAATATCTCAATTAGACAACACTTATGTCATAATAACCCTTATTTTACTTATTAATGTTCTCAAAGTATAGCAATAGAGATGACAGTTTAAGTAAGCCCAGTAGAAGGGCAACTAGAGTTAAGTCAGATATTTTGAAGGAGTAAAATGGTTTCCATCCATATAACTTCAAAATAGCCACAGGAATCTGGGAATGTGCCCTCCATAGATAAGGCAGGACTACTGCCGTAGCACGATTTAAATATGAATTTGGTGTGATTTAAATTTGCTTGTATTTTATAGGCATTTTAATTTTCAGATTCATTTGTAGCTGGGTATCCAATCCTGGAGCTGGCTTTATTTCCAAGCCCCTTCACTCTGGTTTATTTTTCTCTCTCCCTTGAGACATTTACTTAATGGAGATTTGAGAAGTCGATAAGAAAACTGCAGAGGTTATTGAATTTAATAGTCAATCACCTGATGGAGCTTGGTCACCGTCACCTTCTCACCCCAATACTCTCTCTGAAAAGGAGACAGTCTGTGGTGCCTATCTTCTCTCTGGAGACACTCAGGAATGCATCTGATCCACATTTTCTCACCTACACTGTGTTGCTGTGATCTAAGTTCAATGTTGTGTGAAATGATTTTTCCTGCAGAAACACTTGACTGTTCAACTCCCTGTCCCTTTTAGTTGTTAAATAAATCAGACTCCCCAGACTCTTTGGGTCTTTCACTTCCAATGTTCTGCTACTTTGTATTAAACATTATGTCTCATGATATAATTTGCAGGAGATTTGAAAATTCCATTGATTACAGCCATCATGTGATCAAAAAGGATAGAATTAGGCATTTATGCATACAGTGTAGATTGGCAAACTATTAAATAATTCTATTCATTAATCATTTACCTAGTGCTACCTTGGAATGATTTTCAGAAGTATTTAGTTCAGGAAATTACAAGTGTTCGGTATAATTTAGAGAGATAAAGAAGAAAACTATTCCAGAAAACTATTGTCCACTTAGATCTGAATTCCAGAAAACTGTTGCGCACTTTCTACTGATTTTACAGAATGACACAGTGAGATCTCTTAAGAATGAAAAGGAATCAACAGAGAATGTGGTCTGAAAACTTAAATAGCATTCATGGGAAGACTTTGAACAAATATCACTTGTAAAATATATATCAGTAAATTCTTTTCCCAGCATATATATCATTTGAAAATTTCAAGTAAACAGTCCTTTTGTTCTCTTGTTTCAGAGACCATAAACTTAAAAATAATTATTTAAAAGTGTTAGTAAATGAACAAATTTTCAGACCTACTCATCATTAAAAGCCAGGTACAATAACAAAAATAAAAAAGGAACTTTGCCTATGAAAGCAAAGCATGTGGGTACTAACATGGTTACTGGTAAAACTGGTAAAATTGGTAATAGTTGTCCAGTCAATTTGAGAAAAGCCCAAGTTGTATTTCTCATCAGCCAGGAGGTTTTAACTGACACATGGAAACAATACAATAAACTATAAATCTACTGAAAAAGAATAAAACCCCAACAAGCCTCTTCATATCTATGTATCTATGTATGTATGTATGTATGTATGTATCATACGTGGAAAACCGCATAATCTATAACAAAAGTACCATTCCATCAAACAAAGAGGTGGCAGCTTGCTTTCAAAATATGCCAAGATAAACAAAAGTAGAAGAGAAAATATTAGCTACAAAGAGTGTTAGAGTGCATTTCCTCATTCCATACCCAAAACTGGTTCAAGCAGATAGTTGCATAAAAGTGCAACATTTTTAAAAGAACACATAGGATAAAGCATTGTGCCCTTCCATAAGGCAAACATTTCTCAGAATGCCAGTGAGAGTATGGTGTAATAAAACTAGTACAGTACACGTAATGGGGATTTTAAACGAATTTCTCTAATGTATCATTGATAGAAGAAAATGAAAGCCTCAGCTAAAATAAAATCTTTTCAAAACATACATCTCGTAAAGATACTCTTATCTTTACTATGTCAAGAAATCATGACTTATTAAAATTGCAAAAATGGCATTTATCCAAATGCAAAATATAGACATCATTTTAGGTGTATGGTTTTAAGCATAAGAAAAGATGTTTTACATCAATCATTTAGGTTTATAATATAATAAAAAGTGGACACACATAATTTCGGTAAAGGTGTGATGTATTTGACACGTCTACCATGGATATTGGAAGAGTCAAATTAGCTCACTTTAGAGTAGAAACTGAAAGTTCTGTAAAAAATGTCGATGTAACTTTATTTTTCCCATTCAACTTTTATAATCTGCTTGGACTTGAGCTGTAGATACAACCCTGCCCCCGCCCCGGCCCCTGTAGTGTGGATAATTCTGTGGCACAGGCTTTTGGTTTTCTTTTTTTTTTCTTTTCTTTTCTTTTCTTTTCTTTTTTTTTTTTCAACTTTGTGTTCTAGGACCCAGTGCAAGGAGGTGTGTTTGAATTCTGTGGGCTCGGAAGAGCTTTGAATGTGGACTGGACACAGTCTGATGCGCCTCCCTTTCTCTGCTTACCCTCGGAATCTATTTTTCTTGAGTCATTCTCATTTTTACAACCCCAGGCCCTGCTGACCGCCTGGATCAAATCCTGCCCTGGTTTGGCTCCCTCATTTCCACCTTCTCATTTCATTTCTGTCACTGCACTAGCTCAGGCAAGTAAATTTTTGTGAGTTTTATGCATTTTTAAAAAATATCCACTTCAAGTCAAGTCAAAGCCGTAGTGAGAGAAAAATCGGAGAGTTTCAGTCCAGCCCTGCTCAGCAAGTTGCTGTTGGTCCTGACTGAGCTGGAGGTGGTGGTCGGAGTTTCAGGAAAGAAGGTCACAGGCACCTGCTGTCTTCATCCCTTACTCTAGAAGCTACTCAGGAATAAAGATGTCAAAATATTTGCCTTTCATTGATTTTCAGAGCTTTGAAATTGTTACTTTTGACAGTTCTGTCCAATTTTATACTTTTTTTTGGTTGAATCTAAGTTTTGTTTAACATCTCACAATACCATAGATATTCACTGTATTTTAAAAGCTGTGGAGCTTGACTACTTTAGAGATGTTAGATAATGACCGCCCCCCCCCCCACAAGGAAAAATTAAGTGGAATTCTAGGAAAATATCCTATCATTTAACAAATTTTAAATAAAAATATTATTTCAGTAGAGATTATAGCAGCCTATGTTAAAAGTTTGGCATCTAGCCAACTTGGAAATCATTTCTCCTATCTAGCATTATTGATATGCAGGGTCAATATTTGGACAACTTTTTTTCTAGGTTTTGTTCATTTATTCTTTTACAAAGTTTGTGTTGTGTCTGTTCAAAGTACATAGAGACAATAATCAAGTTACAAAAATATTTCACTATAAGGCATTCATTCTAGGTGGGCAATAGAGTGCAAGGAGCATTGTGGGAAAAGATAAAACACGCTGGGGGGCGGTGTCAAGAGAGCTGGGTTACAGGCTGTGCCTGATGGGATTTTTTTACAGGGGTAAAGAGAGAAATCAGCACTGAGGAGAGGAATTTGGGGCGCAGACTTGAGCGGGATGAGCAAACAAAACACGTCCACATATTTGGAGGTGCTTGTTAAAGAAAATAAATATGCGAATTTGCTCTGGTAGGATTTTAAGAACTGTAGGATCAGACTGAGCCCGAAGGGTTGGCAATGTAGCTCAGTGAGAGATTCCACACGGAACAACCTTCAGGTAATGAGTTCAACCCCGATTTTGGAGAAAAGGATAAGTAAGTAAAGAAAGAAAGACTACCCTCTGACTGCGGATAGTACAAAAAGTCTGAGGATTAGAGAATGACAATACAGTTTTATGTTCTTAATGCAGTCGCATCTCTGTCCTCTTTTTCTTTTTTCCTCTCTCTCTGTCCTTTCTCTCTTTCTCCCTGTTCTTCTCTGCAGTACTTGGGACTGGACCCAAGCAAGGCAAGCACTTTACCGATAAGTTATACCACTAGACTCATGCAGAAAAATAAAAATCTCTTAATTTTATTTACTGACATGAAATCTGCAGGAAAGTTTTAAGCAAATAAATTACATATAACCTTTAAATTAAAACGAATTACTCTGGTTTTAATGTTGGAGAGGGCGGAAATCAGTTACAAAGATATGGCAAAACAAAAGCAAGGAATTCTGGATCCCTGAATAAAGGACTATCAATAAATGTTTTATATATGGTGAAATTGGGTAATATGTTTAAGAAACCCGCAAAAGGAATTCAGAGATGGCTGTAGAGAAAGACGCAGAAAACATGGAAGCTTAGTGGTTTAGGTAATTCAGACCCTACTGAGAGATCGGCCTATTGTAATAAGGACACACTTGGAGTTTGTTTTTGCACTTAGTAAAATGTAGACGTCTGTTCAACGTTTTGTTATTGAATCACCTGCAGTCCAGGAGAAGTGTAGGCTCACGATATTAATTTATGAATATTTTAGAAATATAAAATATTTAGATCCATGAGAATTGATATGATCATCAGGAAATTCTGAATTATGTATTCACTATTTGCCTTTCACTAAAGTAGCCTGGAAGCCAAAATTCTGCCCCAAGGCACAAGAGTGTAAAAATTATCTTAATGTGCCAATGGGTGAAGAATAGAATAGAATTGTGACACTTGATTCGTTATAAGATAATATCTATAGACATTCTTTCCACAGGTAAACAAACCTAATATAGTCAATTACTGTCCTATTGAACTTACTGTCCTGGCCAATACTATTTATTTTTTATTTAAGAAAGTTGTAGATATATAGAATAGTTGATCAGATGGTAAACATTTCAGTCTTATGTGTGCTACATAAAGTTCTTTTCCAATTAATAGTGTCATATGTTATTGTAATATAATTGTTATAATTAATAATCCAGTACTTGTACATTATTGATTGAAATCTATGTTCTCTTCAGACTTCCCCTGGCCTGACCTGCCATTAGCACACCATTTCACAACTATCCCGCAATACCCAAACGTATGAGGCTTTGAGGGACACCCCAGATCCAAATCATGGCAGATGTTTCTCCAGATTTCATTTTCCTTCTGATGACCCTGACAAACTTTAAGGCACACTGGCAAGATGTTCTGTACAATGACTCTTTATAGGAATATACTTTTTATGATGAGTCATAGATCATAGAGGTCATATATTTGGGATGAAGATAAAAGAAACTTTTTTCCTCATTGCATTACATTGAGGACATATATTATCAACATGATTTATCACTATTGGTTTTGTAACATAAGACTATCAGGTATCTCCATTGTAACTTTTTTTCTTTCATATTCTTTTTTTTTTTTTCATCCAAGAGTCATGGGAAAGGAGTACATGTCTCATACTTAAAGAGTAGGAGGTATTTGAGATTTTTGCCTGGGATATTTGTATGTCCATTTCTGAATTCATTGAATCACAAATTGGTATATATCCTGAATTTTTATTTTATAAGTTGCATAATCCATTACAACATAAATTTTTGCTCAAATCATTCAGGTTTAGCCTTGGAGAGTTTTTTCACTAAGATTGCTATTTGTTCCTTTCCTGTGTTCTTTTTATCTGCCCACAGGAACAGAGAGACAGATTATGAGAGACAGAGATAAAGAGAGAGAATGAAAGATTTGTTTGAATATCTCTTTAGTATTGAACACTACAAGATTTTCCCACCTAATTGTTTATATTTCCTGTTTGGGTTTTATAATTAGCCATTTCTTCTGAGAGTTCTCACTTTCAATAGAAAATTATATTGTAAACAAACATCTAAACAATAGATATGCTGATAGGCATGATAAGTGTCATTACTTCTGGGCTCTCTCAAATATAAGATTAAAGAAAAATATGCATAAGTACCAGTCTCTCCATATACATGAATATTTGTATCAACAGGAAACAAGTGTTTTGAGGGATGTTTTCACATCTAGAGCATTACTACAATAAAACATTCTAACCTCTGACCTTTGCTTGTTTGTAAATCCCCCTTCTCACGGGGAGAAATGGGCTGCTGTGAAGCCATCTGCTTGTTTAGTTGTTCAGTTTTATTCTACATGCATAACAATGTCATAATCGGTACATTGTATTCTCGCTTGGGACACTTGGAACACCAAAAACGCTTATTTGCTCATCTTTTAAATCTTACTGATTCCATTCCCAAGACTTTGTCTCTTTTTCTTCAACCTCTTTTTGTTTCTCCTTAATTCAGCTGTTTCTCTGTCATTCATTTCTAAGACAATTGGATACTCTAGTTATGACCTGCGTGCTATTCTGCAGTAATCTGATCTCAAAGAGTTTTATTTTAACTTGCACACACTGATATCATCTCCTTGTGTTCGAGCTTTATTGATTTTAAAGATACATCGATGTACATATCACTACACAATGTTATACAGAACCAAATAATCTTTAAATTAATTAAAGTGCAGAATGTATTGATTGTTTCTAGGTCATCTTGGAAAGGATTGATTACTTAACAAGAGTAAGAATTTCTGTCCATAACCTCTCAAATTTCTTAAGTTACAATTTTTTTGATTTCTGCTAACAATTTTATTTTTCACATACTTCTCTTGCATTTATCTTATTAAATTTATATGTAAATGTTTGTTTTTGCTATTTCGGATGATATTGCGTCTAAACTTTGAAATTCAAATTTTTATGATTTTGACGTTTTACTATTTTTCAATTTTCATATCATTTATAACTTTATTGAGTTGTTGCTGAATTAGTGTTGCTAATTATTTCTCAAGTACTATAGATAAGAATCTTTTATACATTAACTTTGCATATTCTTAATTTGCTGTGATTGCTTTTTATTCTCTGAATCTTTTCCAGTCACTATTTTTTTTTTGGGGGGGGATTTTTATCAAGACATAATCATATGAGATGTCCACAAGATAGTTTCTTTTTTTCCTTCCCACTCTGAATGCATTTTTTTCCTTTAGTTCTTATTTTGGTGAATGGAATGTTTCAGTTCAATGTTAAATACAATTGCTTGGAGGGAGACATCTTTGTCTCAGTACTAATCTCAGGAAGAAAGTACCCATGTTCTCATCAGTAAGGAAAAAGGCAGCTATTTCATAGATTCCCGTCATCAAATTTAGCTCAATACACACTTTTTTCCTAATTTCCTAGCAGATTTTTTTAAAAAATTATGAATCTCTGTTGAAATATATGAATTATGAACTGTGCATTGGTTATGTGAAATGATGCCATGATTTTTCTACTTTATCTTGCAGAAGTGATAATTATATTAATAATTTTGAATTATCCTTATATACCTAAAATAATTTCATTTTCATATCCTTTCTGACTTTATTGATCTATTGCTGGATTAGTTTTGCTAATCGTTTGTCAAGAATTATTGAATCTGTGTTCATCACGTTGTCTGAGATTTGATATTAGGGTTTCTTAGTCTATTTTTTGAAAAATATTCTAGAGACAAGATAATATTTTTCCATAAGTTTGTGAAATAATTTATTTCTTAAGCCATCTAGGTGTGTTGCTTTAATTTTTTGGAAGATTTTTAACAATTAGTTAAATTTTTACTACAAATACAGCCATTTTGATTATATTTGTATTTCCTTTAATGCATTATTATCACATCTTTTTCAAGAAATGTAATTATTAATTTCCATGTAAGCCTTAGTGATGGACATTCTCTTCTGTATAATATTAGTAATATTTTTTTCTCTCTCTCTTTTTTAGTTAACCTAGCTGAAGTTTTATCTATTCATTGATCTTCTCTGATAATTAGCTTTGGGTGTTGATTTTCTATTTTAAATTTTATTGATTTCTGTTCTCTTCTAAACATGTTTATTTCACTTGCTTATATATTAAGTCGTATTACTTTGTCCTTACCTTGCTAAGATAGATGCATACAAGTTGGTTTTAGATTTTTCATTTCTTCTAAAATATGCATTCACTGCTATAAACTTCTTTCAGAATTTCCTTATTATACACCATTAATTTTGATAGACTATGTCTTATTTTTCTTTAAGAAATTTTTAAAATTTTTTCAATATTTTTATTCATGTGTTATGTAAAAGAACAGTACTGTAATTCAATCGTAGAATATTGTGAGATTTTTAAGATATTTTCCAATTATTAAATTCCATTTTACTTTCTATTCCATGGTTGTATGAATGAATAGTTTGGATATTTTGCCCTGGTGAGACTCTGGCAAGATGTTTTTAGCCCAGAAAACGTTCTCTGTTGGGAAATGTCCCACATAGGCCTGAGAAGTGTGTGTGTGTTATATTGTTGAAAGATAAATTGTTCTGTGGACATCAATTAAATCTCGTGAAATGATGATGATCACGAATTACATGATCCTTCTGATGACTCCACAGCTGCTGTGACTATGAAATGCTAGAAAATGAGGACTGAAACTTCCAAATGCAATCATGTAGTCCTGTCTTTCTCCTTTGGATCTCTTCTGTCACTTTGACTGAAGTATTGAATACTCGGTCTTAGGGTGCATCCACGTTTCAGACTGTGACATCTTGAAGAATCCACCCTCGTGTCATGTTTCAATGTCAACGTTACATGTTACTTGTTAATGGGTTCTGAGGTTTCTTTCCTCTGAGATCGATACAGCTAATTTAATATTCATTTGATTAATGTTAATATAAAATACATTGTTCCATCCCTTTGCTTTTATCTTTTCTGTATCTTTTAAACAAGGCTTCTTGTAGAGAAGTTGAGGGCCCTTTTTGTTATCTTCTGTAGCTCTCTTGGTAATATACCTGCTATCCAGACCACTCATGTTAATGGATTAATAATCACTCCATTTTAATGCTTTTTTCTACTTGCTGTACTTGACCTTTGTGTTCCAATTTATAGATATCTCTACTTTAGTACTTTATGTCAGTTTGGCAGCATTTTAGATTGTTATATTTTCTATTTTCACCAATATTATAATTATGTGTTTATATATCTATACACATATATACACATATATATGTACACACACACACACACACACACACACATAAAATTAACCCAAGTAAACTTTAAAATATGAGTATGTAACTTTAGTGCTAGAGAATTTTTTTCTTTTTTCATTTTATTATTATTTATATGAAATACACAACAGTTACACTGAGCTTGGGTATTTTGTGCACATTGATATCACTTCAACATTACAACCTTTTCCCTTCCCCTTCTTGGCACTCCTGCTCTATTTTTTAGAAAATTTCTATGTGACTATTATCCCAACATTTTACATATTATTATTTTTTAAAATTTATATATACATGAATTCCAAATTCTTTAACACATTAGAGACATGGGGTATCCAGAATATACAAAGAAATCAGAAGTATAAAACTCGTTGATATAAATGACCCCATCAAGAAGTGGGCAACTGAAATGAAAAGAAGCCTCTCAGAAGAAGAAACGCAGATGCAGATGGCCAACAAGCACATGAAAAAATTTTCTTCGTCACTGGCCATCAGAGAAGCTCAAATTGTTGGCTAGACCTAATGATTTGAGTTGGTCTTTTGAAATGAGCTTTGTGTGGAGGTTCAAAATTAATGAACTCCAATGGCTAAATCAAGAGTAAACTGCAAAATGTAACATTGAATGTCTAATATACAATGAAAGATTAAAAAAAAACTAATGCAATTTTAATGATGAACAGGAGCAAACCACCCTGATTCAGTGCTCTTTCTTCATGACTTCTTTTTCATCAGACAAATTGGTCTCTTTATTAATGAAAGATAAATTGACCCCTCAGTGCTATTCCACTTAGAGATGAAATCGCTTGAAGTTGATCCTTTATACTCTAATGAATGCATCAAATGTGATATGTGCCTACTTAAGTATTCTAAATATCATCACTCTAGAAAATCAAACTTTTTAGTTATTTTTCTTTACCAACTTTTTACTCCCACTGGATTCTGTATTACTAATTTCCATGGTTTACTTTAACATCACTGATTCTGTGCAGGACTTAAACCAGACTCCCTGAGAGCTATAAAGAAGCTTATTATTTTAATGCATGCATTTTTCTGTGAAAATAATTATTTCAACTTATACAAATTTCTGAATTTTAATTTGTGGCAAAAGTTTTAGCAGTGTCCTCTGGTCATTTAGTTAAATTTAAAAATTAATTTTAATAGCTGTTATCAGATTCTTTAGCATAATAAATTTATAATAAATTCAGGACTGAAAATTAATGAATCTTATAACTTAACTCTTGTAAGCAATGATTTATTCAATCAATTTTAAAATTTGTAAGTAGACTATATTGATTTTACATTTCTGTTTGATCCATTTCCCCTTGAATTAATATTTTAATCTTACCATAATGATTGTTCTAATCTTGAATGTAATCATTTCTGAGGCATGAAAAGGTATCAGAAGTGAGAGCTCACAAAGCAATTATCTACAAAAGGAAATGTCCAATTCTTGATTATTTACAAATACAGATATGTGTAACTCAAAGGAATTCCATCAGTTCGAAACCATATATCACTTATTTCATTCTAGTAATACTTTGTGAAGAGAGGAAAATTATGTAAGGAATTATGTTCAATATATTCTCTTTATTTTTCACCATTTAAAACATGTTCTGTTATTGTTCCTATTTGTAAATTAATGAAGATTCAAAAGTGTTTAATTATGAATCTAGTTGGGTGTATAACAGTGCCTTTCCAGAGGTTATTAATGTCAATTAGAGCTAGTTAATTTTCCTGAGTCTTTTCCCCGTTATCTAGGTTTAACTAAATTAAGTCATTTAAAAAGTGAAGTTATTGTTAATAATATTTTGCATATATCTAATAATTTTTATTTCCCACATTTCGAGACTACACATATTCTATATTATGGTTCCCTAACTTTCTAGTCACAGCGATTTGTGGAACCTAAGCAGAGATTTTAAAAAAAATGTGTAAGTCAAGAAAATTCATAATTAAGCAGTAGTATCATTTATTCTGTTCAATAATCAGTAAAGAAAGGCCTTCTATGAGCCTATAATGACTTTAGTAGTCACTAGAAGACCAATACTAGAAAACTCAGTTTCATTGTCTGATTCTTTACTGACCTCAGTCTCTGTTGTATTAGAATTATTTGACTTGACCTCCCAATAAATTAACTCACTCTGAGGTAAAACATGTGTTTGCTTCTTATGAGATTTCTGGCCTAACCAGCGGTACTAACAAAAAGTTTTCTTTAAAATATCTATCTATCTATCTATCTATCTATCTATCTATCTATCTATCTTTCTATCTATCTTTCTATCTGTCATGTATCTAACCTGTTTTTAAAAACAAGTACGTTTATTTTAACAATAATTATGTTTTAAATGGAGGCACATCATCTAAGATATCTGAATAATAAGTATAACTGAAATTGATAGCAGAGTATATTGTCTTGGCTGGCAGATAACATGCCTAAGTCATAACAATCCCAAAAGCAAGGAGCATTTTATTGCTGTAATTTTGTTAATGTCATGAAAACTGATGTAAGAAAATCAAAATAGTTCAATACAGGATCTTAGAGATTGGAGAACTTGCTTTGAGTATTGTAATGAGAGGTGTTTTGGCAAAGATGTACTGTAGAGAGATGCTTTTTTAAATATGGATTTTGATTTTTCAGTTATTATGTATTTATTCATTGTAAGGTATTTTCTTTCTTCCACTATGTATATGTATAATATTAATTTTAAATAAAACTAAGTGTTTTAAATGTGATCAAATGGATTAAATACCGAACCAATAGAAATTATTTATATCTTTACATTCAATTTTAGTGAATTTTTAAAAAGTTCTTACTGCGAGCTACTTAATTATTAGAGTGTCCACCATAACCGATTTTAAATAAAGACAACAAAATATCGTGAGACCATCTATAAATATTCCACTCTAATGTTAGCTGAACTGCGAAAAAAAATGGAGAGGGAAAAGTAATTATTATGTGGAGAAGTAGGAAAAAAAAGACAATACAGTTCAACCACAATCTGCAGCAGTTATGTGAACGGCATTCTCTCAGGAACACATTGGTGTTATTTATCAGTTTGCCTTTTTTATTTAACATGTTTTTGAAAGAATGAGAGCAGATAATATGTTTTAGGCTTAGAGGCATGTTGCTTAGTTTTGGATTTATTATTCCAGTTCCCCCAGGCCCTATTCGGTGCTAGCAATGATTCAGAATTACATTCATTCAGAAGAGAAAAATATATGGAAAATAGGGCATCTTTTTGTCATTTCTCATATCTGATTTCATTTATAATAACTAAGCACAGGATGATAAGGAATTACTCGAGCACAGAAAAAGTCAATAGCAACCGTCTTCCTTTTAGAATTGAAAAGGCTCTACAGGAAAAGAACTTGTCAATTACTTTACGCTATTATTTTGGAATGAAGTATTTTGAGTGAAATGTCACTGTGTAGGAAATGACCACGCTGTAAGTACTACAATTTCCCTCGCCTTGTATTTTTTAGAAAATAATTGAAGTCGCTTTTCTCTATGACCAATTCCTTCTTCAGAGTGAGGATTAAAATGTTATTCTATTGTTCACCTGCACGAAAGCAGATGTCCTGCGCATTTACAGCAAGAGCCTCAAGCGAAATGGAGTATTTTAGTGCCAGTCAGCCCCATGCAGACAGCCGTCAACCACGACATTATGTGAATAACTCTTCACTCTTTTGAAAATCTACTGGAAATGATGTTATATGGCTTTATTTTATCACCGAATTGACATTGTAACTTATATTTACTATAATTGAATTCCTAGGCATCACTCTATGTTGACTTATTTTTACATTACAATCAATATATTACATGATGTCACAATGCTTGAGGGAAATCCAAATTTATTTGTCACCCAGAATAACCTATAAAGCCATGTAGGTCTAAATTAATGTATAAAATAAAATTTATACATGTCATTTAGCAATGTTTATTACTTAAATAACTGTGAATGGTAAAGACATAAGGTCTGAATCATGAAACATAGATCTGTAAGTCCGTAAGAGGGCACTAAAAGGAAAGCGAACAGGGAACATTTTTCTCATAAAATAAAAATATTATGCCCTAGATATCTGGAACTATGAGTTCATGTTTTTAAACACACCAAAAAGCTGACCCGTGTCTAGGTATATTTAAATTATTTTGAACTATTATTAACTCTTTAGCAGTACTTTTTGTGTTCTTACTATTTTAGAGATATCATGTATTTAATTATTCACTATCATATTACTTTCATTAGTGATTTTAATATTATGTATTATATATGTGGTTAAATTTTGTTCAGGATACAAATAAAATGATTCAAGATTGTAATATTTCATATATTCTTCTGGGAAAACATGCCACTACCTGTGTTGTCCTCTTTCATTTTATATTTAGTGCCACATTTTTATGTTCAAGTTGTAAAAAAAGACTAGTAATATAATGAAATAATATTACAAATTTTGTTAAGCATAATCAACCTCCACTGGATTCTGAAAACATTAAGGGAAATACAAGCATAACTAATTGTGAGGTACAAGTGAACTTGTTCATAAGAATAGTTAAGAATGAGAAGAAAATAAAGGAAAAAGTATTTAAATTATGTGAGCCAAAGACATACCAGAGAAAGATAGAAATGATCACCTGTGTTTTTTTCTTCATGTATAAGTCAGGGATTAATAAAATGAATCCCTGCTACTTTTATTTATTTTTTTTCTCAATGTTTTTTTTTTTTATGTGGGGAAAGAAAGAATGCTGATTGTGACCCTACAGTGTGCAAAACATCAAGCTAGGTATTTGATTATTTGATGTGCGATTATTAACAATAAATGTGTGACGTGGGCAGTGTTTCTTCAGCTACTTTCATGTGTGTGAGTTCACTCACATGCCTTCCTCTAGCATAATACCTTGTTAGTATTTAACTTTAGATATTTGAATCCAATATGTAACCAGTTTTGTTCCAAGAATAACTTATGGAGGTGATTTTAGTTACTTTCTATTTCTTTTACAGAACACTCATTCTGGGAGTTGCATATGTTTGTGTGATTTTTATTCTCTGGCATCCTAGGATTTAGTTAATAATCAAGTTGTGAAACTGAGTTCAAGGTTAAGGTGATTGGATGCATATTTCTGAAAAGAGTTAAGAGTTACAAGTTATCTGCCATTGTTTTTACCATAGTAAATAATTGAGTAGATTTTAAGAATATTTCTCATGCCATTCTTCATTTAAGATAGAAACATATGTCAAGGTAGAAATAAAAAGGAGCATATCAGAAGTGGATTGTTGTTTACACAACATGATTTACTACATTAGGATTGTGCTAGGCTGTTTTTGGCCACACTATGTTTATGGTAGAAAAAGTTTGAGTTTTGTGATCACTTGAGTTACAGTCTGCGGGACTAAGTATGAATCCATTGAATTATCTTGAGCAAATATTTAGCTTCTCTGAACTTTAGCTAATATTAGGACAACTCAAATTTAAAGAAAAAATCAATATTATTTTCATGTCAAAATATAAATACAATTATATGAAGATTTTGTTTGTACTTTAACAACTAATATTGGTATTTTTTGAGAAAATAATTGTTTTAATACTGTCTCAAGGTTACATGTAAATCTCTATTATTTAATTTCCATGTACTTCTAAACATTATAAGTAACACAACTAAGTAAATTACTTATGTTTATTATATATACACAATTAAAAGAAAATTAATTCTGGGGTAGGCATTTTTATTCAAAACCATAAGTTAAATTATTTATCTTTTCTTTACTGCTGTGAAATATAATGAAAGATTTACATGACATTGAAGAACAGCCAGAAAAATGATTGCCTCTTAGGTCTCTTTAAAAAGAAATAATGAATGCCAAATAAAGCATTTGTTTCCAAATAGAGGAGACAAATTTAGGTTGTTTATTTTCTGTCTGTATCCCCAAAACAGGAATTGTTTGAAGCCACAGACTATATTTTTCTTTTCATTTATGAAAATTAGTTTTAGTATAATTTATGGATTTTTGATAAATGTTGAAAGTCAGAGCTGAGACCTAAGATTTCTTTTGAGATTTAAAAAGTGACCATTTTTTCAGCTGAGAAGAAAGGCCTTCAGATGACATCTTGGGGAAGTTCCACATTATGTAGATAGTGGGAGATGCAGAGGTTACTAAATTCAGTTTCATGGAAAATGTCAGGTCCCAAGGGGCTGCACCTGGACTAAATTCTCTCAAGAAGGAAGAAGAAAGGTACAACTTGGAGCAGACATTGCTCTCATATCTACATGGATCAAATGAAATATAGCAAAGAAAAAAAACTTTTGGCAATGAATCAATGTATCTCAACGAGGGGCTTCTGGAACTACCTACTTAATGAACACCTATAGGTCTTGAGTGTCTACTAGGGCAGAACAGATAAACAACGTCAAGGAGAATGACATGTCCTCTACTGTTTATCTTTCTTTTTCTCTACATACACACACACACACACACACACACACACATATATATGTGTGTGTGTGTGTGTGTGTGTGTGTGTGTGTGTGTGTGTGTGTGTGTATGCACGTATATGTGATACATAATGGTTACATTAAATGTGAGAACTTTGCACACATATATATCGAGGCAACTTCACGTTCCTTTCACTGTTCCCCTGCTTACCCTCCCACCCCATGGCCATCTCCACCTCCAAACTCAGGACAGCTCGCTTACTTGACACTGTTTTTTATCTACTGACCTCTTAAGCTTTATTCTCTTGGTCGTTGGATGGGTGTGGAATGCAGAGTGACTTTTGATTTCCTTATTGACTCTGTGACTTTATCTTCCACATACAAGATAAAAATGGGTGAGATTTTTATTATAATCTGGAGTGTTAACATATAAGCAATTTCTAATATGAAAAATAAAATGGATCAATGCTATTTAAATATATAACTGAACTGGTAAGAAAGTTAAAATATCCTTAGAATCCTCAAAATATATATAAAGGAAAGCTTCTTTCTTCCAGATTCAATGTAAATGACTTATGATCTTTTATGTAATTACAGTATAGATGATGATTAAGGATACATATACATTATGAAGTAATTATGATAATCAAGGTACTTAGCTCATCTATCATTTCAAGCCTGTAACAGTGGAGACTCAAGTCATTTTTGGTTTTTGAGGAAATATTTTCTACTTTTGCTATTGTTGATGATGTTGTTGATGAGTTTCTCGTAAGGGCATTATTATATGGAGGTAAAATTCTTCTATACTTTGTCTCCTTGGGGCTTTATTATGAGCAGATGTTGTATTTTTGCCGATGTTTTTCTTAATCAATGTATAACACATCATAATTTTTATTTTTTATGTTTATGCAATATTTTGTGTTTATTGATATTTTTCTTTGTTTGTGGGTTATTTTTTGTTGTTTTGTTTTGGTTTTTTCCTTTGTGACAGGGTCTCTCTCTGCAGACCAGGCTGGTCCTGAACTCACTGCATGGCCCAGGTTAGACTTAGACTCAGCAATCCTTTTGTCTCAACCTCCCCCAAGTGCTTGATTTAGAGACATGTACCACCACACCCAGCTTTATGTGGCATTGGGGAATAGAACACAGGGCCTTGAGCTTGCAAGGCAAGTGCTTTAACTGCTATGCCATTATTCCAGACCCTTGAGTAAGTTTCCTATTTCAAAACTTCACAAATTTAGTCTTCAGCCCTTTTTATCAGAGATCTTACATACTATATTTCTTTTTAATTCTTTTTCACTATTACTGTCAGAATGTGATTATTCATCTATTTTATCTTCAAGCCCTGAAATTCAGTCTTTTGCTTGATATCGTACTTTGGTGAAACATTTCACTGAGCTTTTAATTTTACTCATCGAGCTCTTAATTCAAAGGTTTGTTTGCTCTTTTATTTCAGAACTTTTATCGATTTTTTTGTATGTTGTATTGCGTTCCTTAGTTGTTTGTCAATATTTTTGAGTTTGTTGATTTTTGTCATAACATTTACAGAAAATACTCCTACTTTACTCGGCTCAGTCTGTAATCCCTTAAGAAGCTCTCCATCTTGTTTCTACCATGTACTTTCTCAGTTGCCCCTGCCACATGAATGGACTTTGTGGTTAGAGCCCTTCTGAAACTGTGAGCTAAATAAATCTTTCCTTCCTTAAATTATGGATGTCAGGTATTCTGTCACAGCAGTGAATATTTAGCTAGGACAGCTACCAGCATGCTTGTAGTAATAGGGTTGCTCCCCACTCCTGCTCAGAAGGACAACCACAGACAACAGTAGCAGTCCACACATGTATAAACAAACCTTCTGTATCAACAGATAAACACAACCCAAAACACCATGACCACAACACCCATAATAAGAAGAAAAATGTACAAAGTTAGTACAAATAAAATCAAAAAATTCAAGACTGGTAAAAACAAAGTGTAGTAAAACACATAAGAAAAAATATTGAAAACAATGTTAAAAGAAAAAAAACAGTAAGACGTAATTTTTTAATGTAAAGAAAATGAGAGAAGAAAAAAGTGAGAATGTGATTAAATGTATTTAAAGAGAGGAAAAATAAGAAAATAATGAAGTGAATTAAAAATAAAAAGAGCAACAAATTTGTTTGAAACAAACAAGAATATATATGACTGAAAATAAGGCAGAAAAAAGGGGGAAAAACACAAAACACAACACAGAACTAAAGTAGAAGACCAGGGGCTGGAGAAATGGCTCAGCAGTTAAAGTGCTTGCGCTAGGTCAAGTGCTAAGTACCCGAGTTCGATTCCCCAGCACCACGTAAACTTGGGCCTGGTGCCGCAGACCTGTAATCCCAGCACTTGGGAGGCTGAGGCAGGAGGATTGTCCTGAGTCCAAGGCCAGCTTGGAATCCATAGTGACTTGAGGACCAGCCTGGAGTACAGAGTGAGACCCTGTCTCAAAAAATAAAATAAAATAGAGGAATATCTTCTGACTAAGGAGTTTGGTTTGGAGAATCAGAGTCTATCAGGTGTGGGTAGATAATGGGAAAGTGATACAACCTATGACCTCTCCAGTTCAGATATAAACCATTCAGCGTTACAGGATGTGATGGTGTTGACTAAACCTGAGATGTAGCTCTTAGGGGAACCTTTCATGTGCATCCGGGGTCTGAGGGTCAACTGAGTGGTAGTAGAGGAGCAGCGATATTTTGGGACCCGGCATTAGTGTCATCTGGAGCAAACATGACAGGTCCGCATTTGCTCTACCTCATTTGTCTGGGTTCCCAGCAGTGTGGCAAATGACCAAGCAGCTGTGTGGAGCTCTTCTTAGGAGTTTGGGCCCAGACTATTGTGCATTATGCCAGATGAGTTTCAGCGTCTCCCATGGTCCTCAGTCTGTGTATCTGGTGGGAAAGCCTGTGTTCAGACCGCAACATGCCCTCTTTAGTGCTTGTAAAATGGAAGTTTGTGAGCTGTCCCAGTTGTGCATATCCTCAGCATAAAGGACTCAAGATGGTGTGTGTCCACAGAGCATGACAAGTAGGCAAACTACAGCAGCAGTGCCAGGATCCTGGAGAAATTTCAAGGGTGCAGATGGGCATGAAACCATTAGGTTCTGTGCTAGAGAGGTGGCTCTGAGGGGAGCAGTGCCGCCTGCCTGTCGAATGCACAGTTATCAAGCACAGTGTTTTCTCTTCGCCTTACCTAGGATGTGACCACCTGCAGTCTTCCTTTTCCATCAAAGCCCGCCTTCTGCGCTTCCCCTACACGGTAGTGGTTTGACAACACTCAAACTTCCCTTCCCTCATTCTTCTCTTTACATTTCCTCCAGTCAGTAGTGTCTCAGGTGGCCATCTCCTGTCCAGTCAGCGTAGCCAGGTGTTCCCTGGGAACCTTAGCAGGCGTCACGCTCAGCCTTCTAATCCCTAGAAGAGATTCATCCATGATACTAAGACCTGGCTTCTAGTTCTTGTCTTCTCAGAGCTTGCCGAGACGAATGGCACGTCTCTGTGCTTGCTGAGTCACTTTTAGCATAAATCCCTCCTCCGCTGGGGTGACAACATAGACTGTGGCTTTCTCAAGTAGATAGGCCTGCTGCTCGGCGTGTAGCGCCAGGAGTCACTTAACCTTTGCTTCCTCCTGGGCTCAGGGCTATGGTTGGAGTTAGAGATTGCGCTGTCCATTCCTTGCGTTGCTTTTCCAAATTGCTGTGCTCCGTTTGTGGGCTCTGTTTTCCCCCCAGATCTATTCCTTACTTTGGTTGAAAAGGATATGCTTTTTATTTGTTCATTGACTCTTCTCAATCACAGAATTGCCCATCTATTTCCTGTTTTCATTCTACCATCTTCTCTAGCTGTACGATATTGAGTGTGTGTGTGTGTGTGTGTGTGTGTGTGTGTGTGTGTGTGTGTAATGCAACAGTATATACTGTATATATGACACCGATACAGATGTAGGACCCTTCTTCAGTTCTGTCGGTTTTCTGGACTGACTTTGAGGAAGGCAGGCTGATTTCCTTGTTTACTCAGTGTATTGTCATGAGCCAGGATCCTCGTGACCATTCACTCAGGTACACTGATCTTCTCTTCCTGCAACACGATACCATTTTATAGTTATAAATATGCTATTCCTTTCACTTTTAATAATTGGAGGGCGAGAGGTGATCTGGAGTCATGTACCATGTGTTCCGTTTTGATTCAATGAAATTAACTCACACAAGATGATCAACTTTACTTGTTCATAGAAAGCATAAACATGTGTGCTAAGTGAAGTGTAGTAAATGATACAATTTAAGAGAGTCTGAATCAAGTGGCTTTTGAAATTTACATATCACCTCTCTTTCCCACCTTCTCACCCCCTCCCTTTGCAAGTGACATTCAGAGTACTTCTGTTGAGAAGTAGATAACGTGGAAGAAAAGGGATAATTATAGAGACTATTTCATTTGTCCAGAAAGAGGTAGAGGGCTTGCCTCAAGGGCAAGTCAGTAAAGAGAGAAGTGGGTGCTGTCACTTAGAGGTAAAAATAATAATAACATCACTTAAAATTGGCATATGAGGCACACTAATTCTGAAAATTTAGACAGAATGAATCCTATTGCTAGACATTTTCAGAATCAGAAATGTAAAGGAAAACATTGTCTTGAGGATTATGTTAAATATGTTACCTTTACTGGTCACTAATGAGAGTCTCAAATTAGATGACACTCACAGGAATTACAGAGACAACTGCTTCTTTATTTTATTGTTGATAATTACATACTGCACTGCATTTGGGCTCCAACACTGGTTTTTCAAGTATTTTAAAGTATAAGATCATTTCCAAATCTGTATATATTAGCAAACTACAATAACCACAAAATCTGGCACATTCTTTGATTAGTGATGATACTATTTAACCCAAGAAGGAGTTGTTAATTAGAGATAATTTTTCTTTTTCTTCTTCTAATAAATGTGTTTTACATCTAACAGATATATAGAAGCATAGAATTGTACTTAACAGGGCTACATATAATGTATTGATATATGTATATCTCACAAAATATTTAAAACATGGTAAAATATTCAGTTATTTAAATATCTCTCATTTCTGTATGGTAAAACTTTCAGATGCCCTTCCTCTGGCTTTTGAAATGCACAGTGCGTTGATAGCTTTTCACCCCACTGTGGACTAGCACAGCAGAACTTTTTACTTTAATCTCTCTGTGTGATAGTACTCATTGACCCAAAGATTAATTTTTTATTTATCGCTGACCTCAAATTCAAACTTGGACTATTAAAAAATGTCAGGGCTTAAAAATAAGTTTCAATTTAAATCTTTTTTTTTTTTCTATCCTGTACCTTGACCAAAGTGTGCAGAGTAGCGTTTGTGGCCCAGCACGAGGGAAGCTGACCCATACGCTGTGGGGACACAGTGAAAGATTAGAAAAAATTAATGAGGAGATTAAATTTGTAAATGATTGTGAACAATTTTATAGCACTGATCAAGGAGAATGCTTATACTTCTACCTATATTCATTGGGCAATTTTGTAATCAGTGTTTATCTTTCACCAAAATAAAAAAAAAACTAGAAAAAGTAAAATATTTGAAAGGAGGTTGAGAAAGATGATCACCCCATAACAGATAAAGTCAGTGTATAAATCAGCTTAGGCCGTAGATCTCATGAGCTCATTTGTGAAGGAAGACATATATTTAAAAAAATAAATAACCTCTAGGAACAACATCCTTGAGATCAAGGATATGGAAATTTTGATTGGAAAGAGTAAAAAATGCCAAAGGAACAGAGAAAGGATCCGAATCTACAAGAAGGTGGAAGAATACAAATGGACTGCTCTGAAATCTCAAATTCTTAAACACTGAAAAAAAGCATTAAAATTGATGCTATATTGAGCCATTAGTAGCTCATAGGGGAATTTTTAATTAGTGTATTTTGATATATTTATGATTCATTTACCACTGTTGTTTAAAGTATGTAGCGTTAGTATACAAAATAGCACTATTCTTTAAGAAGAGAAAATATAATTTAAAAATAAGACATTTTATAGAATAGAAATGAAGAAAAAATTGAGATAATTATGTTGAAGGTCAGTGTCAGTTAAGTAGTGTACATTGCAAATTCACAGTGAAATACAAGTTAGTATTTGATTTTTCAATTTTTTTTTCTAAAACTTGCAAATTTCTGTTTTTCATTAATTGTATTTTTAATTGTAAGCACCGAATACATTTTTAGCTTATACACTTATTTGTACTATTTCTTCCTGCACATTTTAAAATTTTTAATTTGAAACAAGGTCTCACTAAGTTGCTAAATTATTCAGGCTGGCTTTGAGTTGCCTATCCTCCTGCTTAGAGAGCTAGGATTTTTGGACTGGGCCATTAGTCCCAGATTTAACAGAAGTTTCTTGAGAGAGATAAGGACCTAGACACTGAGGTTGGTCCCTAAAGTGCTGGATCTGGTTAAATCTCAGCCAAAAGAAAATGCTTGACAATGAATAGGGTTAGTACTTATTTAATAGTGAAGAGAAAATATAAAATCCTGGAAAAGAAATTGATGACAGAAATTCTGGAAACCTTTGTTTCTCTGGGAAGTGGGAATTGTGATTACTTTTGTAATTATTTAGCCCCAGAACAGTAAAATATAGCATGAAGGAATGGACTGAGAGCAATTGATGAAACTGACTGTGTGCATTGGTTTTACAGAGAATTGATACAAGGTCTAGACTGGAGGGGGATCTCTGGTGCAGAAACTCCATGGCTATAATCATGATTTAATTCTTGGTCATATAATTTAAGTTTTCTGAACTTCAGTTATATTATCAGTAAAATGAACACAACAATAGATCTTACATCTCAAAGTTGTTATGGAAATTGAACATGTTAATAAATCTGGTAGTAACGAAGACACAAAGTTCTAAGTACAAAATGTCGTATCATAATTTCTTCTTCCAATATCACTGCTACTTATTGCTTATGGTAATCACTGTATCTATACCTCAAGATTTTATTAGATTATAAAGAAAGATTTATTTCAGTTTAGGCTTAGTAAAACATTCATGGACCTTAAAAATTGGCAACCTAAAATACAATATCTCTGCATATAGATCTATCGTATTGACTTCAAGGTGTCTTTGAAATATGTGAAGCTTTGTAGAAAGAGGAAATTTAAATGTATAAACACATGTAAATTTATATTCTCACATATTTTGAAATCTTAAAATAATACATTTAAGTATTCTAAAAATTCTAATTATAATCATTTTTATTGCATGCATTGCACACTTTGCATAGCATGACCTAGCGCATTTAGCTTTCTGTAGGACACTCAGTATATAAGCATCCTTCTGTTGCTACTTAATATATAATAGGAGTGCAGAAATGGTGTCTCTCTTCTCTCTCTTTCTCTCTCTCTCTCTCTCCTCCCAGAGACAGAGTATCACTACTTTATCCACACTGGAATGGGACTCCGGGGTTAAGCAGTCCTCCTCCCCACCCCCTTAGCCTTTTAAGTAGCAAAAGTAACAAGTGTATTCACATTTAAAAATAAAAGGCCAGTAATGTAAGAAAATAAGTGAGAATTTACAATGTTAATTTTTAAGAAAAAAAATAAGCAAAAACTGCAAAACACCTGGAACTCTAACAAAGTGTTTAGCAATCAGCAGTCTTCTTATCTAAGTTCAGTCAGGCAGAGGCCCACACTGCTGCTGGCTGCTAAGGCTCTGACTACAGACTAGGAATGAGGTGAGAGCCTGGGTCGGGCGAAATAAAATTGAATTGTGGGAGAGCATGTGCTTACAGTTTCTCAGTGAAGATATTCATTGATTTTGTAGATTAGTTAGCTGCTCCAAATCAGATCACCTTAGAAAAAGACTGACATGGATTAAAATATATATATATATGTGTGGTTTTGGGTCTGGAGGAACAGCCCTATGAATAAGTGCTTACGTATCAAGCTTAAGACCCTGAGTTTGATTCCCAGCATCATGTAAAATGGGTGTAGAGGTATAAACCTATAATCCCAGCACCAGGGAGTCTCTGAGGCAGGGGGATTGCCCTCTGTGCCAGGCTATGTATGTGTTTATTACAACAGATCTTTGTTAAATAATTTTGCGTTTCTTAAGTACTTAGTATTACAGGCCAATTTTACAGTTACAGTGCTTCCCCATTCACTTAGAATGACCTTTATAACTTTTTCTTAACTTAGGCAATAGCATAATAACCCTCATACTGGGAGTTGTGTGAGTAGTTTATACGTCTTAACACTAATCCTCTCAACAGATGCTAAGCTTTTGACCATCCTACCCCTCTCTACACATTTCATATATGAGACAATGCAAGCTCAACTAGCCAATGACTCTCAGATAGAAGGAAAAGTATCAATTAGAAGTCTGTGATTTTCACATCCAATTTTTAGAAAAGATTTTCCACTAGCAGCCACTTTTCATTTAACAGAAAAGCACAAATTAATGGAGTTAAAATACACGACAGTTGATTGTGCAGCTTTTCTAAATATTGCATCACACAGATGCTGCACCATATCACTGTGTGTGAGAACCCCGTGCCAGGAGGTGCTTTGCAGTCCTGCTAAATATTTGCAGAAATAATTTTGCCATTTGTTTCTCATTGCAAAACTGTGGCTTGAGCAATTATTTCAAATTTGTTAAGAAACTCCGAAAAACATTCATCTTACTAAAGGTCAAAGAGTTACTATGCACTCAGGATTTTATCTCAGAAATTTTAGTTCCTTGATCAATTTGATATCTGCAGTTATCATTCTTTAAATCAGGTGTGGTGGTGCATACCTGTCATCCTAGCACTCAGGGAGGCTGAGACAGTAGGATTGTCATGAGTTCGAGGCCAGCCTGGGCTCCATAATGAGTTCAGGACCAGCCTGGGCTACAGAGCGAGACCCTGTCTCAAAAAATAAAGAAAGAAAAAAATTGAAAAGTACAATTATCACTCTTACAGCTTCAAAGAGAGGAAACCTTTGCTTGGCATCCTGTAAATTCCTTGGCTTGCTGTTTAGACTGGTTGTCTTGTACTCACAGTTGGCCCTTACATGCTTTTCTCCTTTTACTTTTTTGGCATCAAAATATTAATTATGAAATTATTAATTTGGAAGCATAGCAATATGAATTTTACCTATTTCTAAAAAAGTTAACTATTAGATTCATGATAAGTTTCATGAAAACTTAATATAAGCATCTCAAAATTTTAACTCAGTGCAACCTTTTAGAAAATTCCAATTCCATAAAACATACTTTGATTAAGAAGATTTAGAAGATTGGAACCAAGGTCCCGAGGCGGGTGATGCTACACATGATGCAGCTTTAGAGTGGCAACGCGTGCTTGAAGTTCAGTTTATGTTGTCCACTGTGTCTTTCTTAACCCCTCGGCATTATGTTTTCTTTTATTTTTACTACTTGGGACATAGCAGGACTCCTTTGCCAAGCAATGCTGATGTTGTATTTCTAAACCAGAATTTCATATAGAAGACAAAGATTCTCTGTAATTTAGCATGACATTTTAAGAAAAAGGAAAAACACAAATAAAATAAATACTGAGGAAACGATGTTTCTTTATAAGGATACTGTCTCCCGACTCCCTGAGAAGATAATATTATATCTGTAGAAATAGCATATGATTGGAAAATTTGTTTTCTAGTTAGAAGGTGGATTATTCTTTAATGCTGACCACGTTTGAAATTGGCAACGTGCATTAACTTTTAAATGGAGCACATCCATTATGATAGTGTACTTCCTGGGAGTCTTTTATTAGCTTCTGACTATTATTTTATTTGTGCACTTAATATATTTAATGTTCAATTTTGCTGAGAGTGAATTCCCTTGTATTTTAAGATAGAACTTCTTTATCCTATGATAAAAAAAATTGTGGTAGGAGGAAACATAGAATTCATGTGCATATGCATGTATCTCTGTATACATTTTATAAAAGTTTCTTTATCCAACACATAAATATATTGAATATAGTTGTTCTAAATTTAGTCATTACTAAAACGATAATATACTTTCACAAATTTCAGTGTGATCAGATAAAGTCCATATTGAATTTAACTAAAACAAATTGTAATTTTAACTTACTTTTCAAAATAAGCGCAAGCAATTGTAAGATAATGTCAACAGTTCCTTTTGCATCTATTACCAACTCCATTTAATTGTCTACTATGGATTCCATCATCAGCTGGGAATGTGGAACAACAAAATAAATAAAAATTTGAGACCTGGTGGAGTTCAAATGAAAAATAAGGGTAGTTACGTAGATAACCCACCTGAGGGTTGAAGTAGCTTTAGAGAATGTAACCACATCTAAAATATGTCACCGCACGATGCTTTCAAAGTCAATGCTGGTGTGGTTCAAAGCCAATATATATCGAATAATCCCACTAGGGATTAAATAATCTCACTTGTTTTTTTTTGAATACATATAACTCATGTGATAGCATGACTGATTTAGAAGGGAATTTTGTCATTCAAAATGGGTGCACATTAAAAGAGAATTTAAGCAATATATTGACCATTAAGACTGGTTCTTCTTCAGGGAAGAGTCAACTGTGTCTTCATTCATAAAAGGGATATTTTCATCATGGTGGGCAGAAGAAAGATTCTAACTATTTCAGGAGGATATGTAATAATGAAAACCAGTTTAACAGGTGCACAGTTATAGGAGGTCTGTTGAAACGTCACCACTACTGTTATTCCCTTCTAGGTTATCCTAGTATCACAGCAATTGAAAGACTAGAAAATAAAAGTTCAAGATTCTTCTGCCAGCAAATTTCTGGTTTAGGACTCACCACCAAGGAGCCTCTGTGTTACGTGGAATACGGCAGATAAGCAGATTATAGCTCCAGGAGCAGCCGGGCAAATCGGCTTTGGCACGTGGCAGATATAAGATATTCATCTTGTCATTTACCCATTTTTGCACTGTAAGCCGCTGGAGTCATTGGTAGCAGCTCGTAGCAATTCTCCCACTTTGTGATTTCCTGAAAAATAACAGGTGTGTCTCTAACTCATACTTTTCTAGCCCTTCTAGCAACTTTTATGCCTCCAAATCACTATATGAAATCTTTCTTAATTTTCCTGAAGAAAAATCGATGAAATGTGAGAGACTTGGGTTTTGAATCTGCAGTTCTTGAGAGACAGCCAGTGTTTTCAAGATGGCTTCCTGTTCTGTACTTACACACATAATCACAGACTACCTTCTCCGTTAGGATTTGTTTACTGGATGCTGGGTGACTGCCGAAGGTTTTACCTTGTGTTCTAGAAGATTCTAGCCTCTCAATCCAGGCTTCTTCCTTGCTCGTGGCATAGTGACACACATTGGAACAACTGACCCCGTGTAGCATAACTTTGTATCTTCTACTTTTCATAGACTCTAAAATCATTCAAACCTATTCCAGCCTCTCTTCTGGCCTATCTTGTCCCGAGGAGGGCTCCAGAATTTTCCACCCTGAATCAACAAATTCTCTAAGGGAATATTTCAGTTAGGACCACTTTCTCAGCTGATAAGTTGTTTTGCTTCTCTAGAATTTTTATTTATTAGATCTCCCGACTTTGCCTAGATCCCACCACCATCGCCACAGATCTGTGCTTCTGAAGACCCGCCTGCGTCTTGTACCACAGCTGCCTCTTTATCCTCTTGCAGCAGGGACATTGGCTAAGGATTGACTGAGCTGTTTTAATTAGAAGTAGCGAACTTTCTGCTGACAGACATGCTAGGCTGCAAATTAGATAAACGTGTGTAAATCACTTTATCGCCTGGATTTTCGTCCTGTTTAGGAAGAGTTTACCTATTCTAAACATGATCTCTGTTTTGTTTTTTTTTTCAATCTCTGTTTTAGGATTATATTTCTAACCAGATACCTGTGTATCTAAAGCAGTCCCTAGCCTGACTGCATATCATGTGTTTGTGTGGGTGTACATGTATACAAGACAGCTCAATACATTTAATCTAGAATCCTTTACTTTCTCTGCCTACAAATTAAACTACGCTATAAAATTCGTTAATGAAATTAAATTCCTATGCTCACCACTGTGGCTTGCTTGGGAATTTCAGGACTACAAATGACAAGATAGAACACAGTGGCCTTATCTCTTGGGTTTATGTCTGAGACACGCTGAGAGATTGTTACAAGGCAGATTGTTGAGGCCACCTTAGAATAGCAAGTTACATAGATCTGTATTGAGTCAGAAAATTTACAATTTTAAAGTTACCATCCGTAATGCTGCTTTCGGGGACCATTGTTGGAGTAGCAGGGGTCTGTGGAAATGAAACAGGTGCTTGCCTTTACATCCTTCATTGGGTGCTTAGGTAAACCTGAAATATGAAAAATGTAAGTGCGGCAAGAGTGGTCCCCATAGGTTATAGTTCTGCCCTATAATTTGCTCTTACAAATGGCCTGTCAAGTTGGTTATACGATCAGCTATTTAAATATTGATGAGATATTTTTTTTCCTCACTGCTGTTCTCAGCTAAGGCAGCTTGGAACTGTAAGCAAATCATTTTGTCAGTCAATGTGCACTGCACATTATTTTCTCGTTCTCTCTCTCCATGTGTCTTCCTCCAATAATTTCCTGTGAAAGTTACTGCTTACCTCTGTTGGGAATAGCAGCAGCTAAGGTCATCCATCAAGCTGGGGCCCTGCGTCAGCAGCTTCTCAGATGATATAAGGTGATTCCTATATGGCATCACCATCAGAAAGCCACAAAGAAGAAGTCAAAGTTGTCACCATGGGTCATAAAGCTCAGAAATCTCAATGAGCCTTCTGGTACTTAGCCAGGCTAGTGTTAAAGAGACAGGAGGATAAAAACACATCCAGAAAGGGCAGGTAAATGTGTCTTTCGATATGAAACTGTATGTTACAGCTATCCATATTATGATCACTATTTACCATAGCAATTATTTATCATTTCAATATATTTATGTATATATATATATATATATATATATATATAATATTTATATTATTTTTATTGGGGATGATAGAACATGGGGCGTTTCCTAAATGAGGCAGGTGCCCTACCACTGAGCTATATACCTCTAGAACTCGTTTTTCTGATTTCCTGGTTCCTTGAAGTGGGATTAATTAGAAAATCTTATTTAGTAATAAAATCTTTTATTTGAATAAAGTTAATAAAGACGTGACTCTTTGAGACTGATTGCTTCGTATGAGACAGACATCCTTTTTCATCAATTCTATGCATTTAACAAATTTTGCTAGTTTTATTTAATTGCAATTTGATCCTTTAAAGAGAAGACTGCATTTAGTTACTTGGAGATGGGAGACTCACTCGGTTGCCCAAGGCTGGCCTCACACTCATGATCTCCGGGCCTCGGGCACCAAAGTAGCTAGGTCGGCAGGAGCACCCTAACATCTTCTGTTTACGACTACTTGGCTTTTAAGTTGCATTTTATTTCCTTTTCTGTAACCTTACTGTATTTTTAAAAAATTGCCATCATTTTACACCAGTTGAAGAAAGAGGAAAAATGATTGAGAATTTTATGTTTGATTTCACGGGGAACATGTTTTTCAAAAACAAGTGGACATGTAATAGTACAATAAAAAATTTTTTGAAAAAAGCTCCAATGTCAAAGAGAGTGCTGAAAACAATGTGAGTTATTAAACCTGAAGAGGGTGAACATAACAGACTTTAGGTGGGATTGGTATTGACATGGCCTCCTTATCAGATTTTTTCGTATGTTAATGATCAAGTGCAGATTGGAAATCTTGGACTTCCAACTTTTCTCATATTTCAAATTTGTTCTCTGAGTTCAAGCCACCTGTAAGATTATCTGAACATGTTTCTAAAGTTTTGAATGTTTGATTTTGCTGGTGAGCATGTCCATAGCTTACTTTTCAAGGCTTCTTTCGTGGCCATCCCTTTACAAGGCGCCGTTGTTTATCATTTGAATGATATAATTTTTAGATTTCTTTTAGTGTATTTACTATGTGCTTTCATTTGTAGAGTGTTTCCTTCATTTCTTTCCATACTTATTAAATTGAGGGTGTCCCTTATTTTTGAAATTCCCTTCATTTCATCATCATGGATATTTGTATTTTCAAAAAAGAAAGAGATAATTGGCCGGTTCCTCTGAGCTGTCTGATCAGTTGGGCCAGTTTATGTTACCTTTCATTAGTCAGTGTGTCTGTGGGGATAAGCTAAATTGTGCTGTATTTAGATGTAGTTCTTCATGTTAGTGAGTTGGCATAAAAGTTTATTTTTGCTCATGCCGAACTTCTATTGTGAGCATGGTCCTGTGATTTTTAAATTGTCCTCACTTTAGAAAACAGCAATGACTATTTGGATTGTTATTGAATGTTCTTGCAATGTTTAAATGTTGCAACCCAGAGATGAATGACATGCAACTCATCATCTGAACATTGTCACAGAGTTACATTTAGGTAAAGGTGGCTGCAGATTGCAGTCCCGTTTCTCATGTTGTTTTGATCTAGAATACCCTAATGACATATGATGTTGAACATTTTGTTGTGTCTGTAGCATATATGAAGATTTTTGTTTGGAACTTACATTCTTCTGCTTGGTTCCATGATGTTGAATTTTAACTGTTGTTTTGTACATCATGGATGCCTATCTTATCTGAATCTATAGCCTGAAAATATATTTTCCCCATCTGTGGCACTTTTTTTTTTTCATTTTCTCAGCGAAGATTTTGTAGCAACAGGAATTTTCACTTGACACTGCCGAATTTATTATTTCTCAAGGATCCTTTTATTCAGTGTATCTAAAACTCATCAACAAAGCCAATATCATGTAGATATTCACTATATTTTCTTCCAGAGGACCTAGAGTTTTATATTTACATTTAAGTCTAGGTTTTATTTGGAACTAATTTGCATGCGAGACTTAAAAATAAACAACAGCTAATTTTTAACACTATTACTTGAAAGCCATTGTATCTCTGTTGCATTACCTTTGTACCTTGGTCTATTCTCAGCCTATTTTAGTGTGTTTTGAGTTTGTTTCTTGGCTTTCTATCTTTTTTTATAGTTCCAAGCATCTATTATTTTGGTAATGCCACACTCTGCGTGTTCTGTAGCTTTACAGTAAACCTTGAAGCCTGATGTTGTGAATGCTTCATTTTCTTGTGTTAGTCACTCTAAATCTTTTGTCCTTCTTTGGTACATTTTTACAATTAGTTTGCAGAGGTTGTAAACTATGTCACTGTGATGTTGACATTGAGGTCAACCTATACATTAAATTAGGCAGCATTGACATGTTAAGGACACTGAGTCCTCAACGTATGATAAATGTGTTTTAAAACCATTTGTGTATGTCATGTATTTCTGCATATATCCTTGTGCATATTATTTTAAAAATACTTTTATTTCATTATTTTTGGGAAAAGTACTGTTTTTACGTTTTAAAAATAAGACATTCAAATTTTTTGAGGCTAATCCTGAGCTGACTAGTAGTCCAGGTTGGCCTCAAACACACAGCAACTCTCGTCCCTCAGCATCCTGAGTGCTGGGTCACTGGTGTGCAACACCACAGCTGGCTTATGTGGTGCCAGAGACTTGAACCCTGGGCCTTGCTCTTGCAAGGCAAGCGTTTTAATCACTGAGCTTTCAGAAAAACATTCAATATTAGTAACACAAAAAGATAACGTTTTTTCATGTGGAATTACATCATTCCTCACTGACAATATAGTGCCAGACTTCTTGCGTTCTGGCTAATCCTTGGATGTTCTTTACATAGAAAAATATGTTGTCTGCAAAACAAAACTATAATATCTCATATCCTAATTTATTTTCTTCTGAGAAATTATAGTATTGTACTGATTAGTAGTGGTGAGAGAGAATATCTTCACATTTTCCCACATTTTATTGATATGTATAAGTGCAAAATTTGAGTTTTACAATGAAGTTTAGCGTTTTGTGCACCTATGTATCTTGTCAAGGTAACAAGGACTTTCCTTCTCTCCTTTTGCCCCTCCTCCACCTACCCCTCCCTCCATCCCCGCCCTACCCCCCTGGTTCACTTTGTTTTTTGTTTTGAGTTCCATAAAGTTCAGCTTGGAGGATTTTAAGGGCAAATGGAAGAAACTTGAGAACATCATGCTTAGTGAAGTGAGACAGAAGCAGAAGGTGAAACACTGAGCGGTCTCTCTGATATGAGAGACCCAAATCACAACTCTTATCTTCACGTTTTTAACCTCATGTTAGGAACACAGTTTTAGTCTCTCTTGTCAGATTATGATGTAGGTGTGGGAATGCAGTAGATGCCCATTAGTTGGTTGAGACAGTGACCTTTATTTATATGTTGCAAAATATTTATCATCGATGCAGATACTTGTTGATGTTCTTTCTGCCTCACATAATGTATTTATTTGATATTTTTCTTCTTATCTTGTTGATATACTGGGTTACATTTGCTTTTTTAAAGTTGAAACACGTTACCCCAATAGAATAGATTTTATTTTGTCATCGTATGTAGTATTTAGATTTTTGTATTCATTTGGCTAGGCAGATCTTGTCATTGATTTATGGTATCTACCTACCTCTCCAAGTTTTGGGTGCCATTTTGACTACAAACCTCAGCGATGAATCTTTGGGCTTTTAAAAAATATTTTCTTGTTGAGAAAATAGAAATGATGGTGTCCAAGCATTTTGCTCACTTATGTTAAAAGCAGAAGTAAAACTCCTGACTGTCTAATATAAAAACAAACTTCCCTTAATGTTCATGAATTATTAATAGTATCGATTTGCAGAAAATAGTACTTTAAAATTATGGTACAATAGTTGTTATATTTTTTACTTTATATTATAGCTTTTTCATAAATACTGTCTTTTTATTACAAAAAAACCTAACGACTGAAGGGTTTTTTTTTCTTTTGCTTCAGAGTGAAATATATAGTAACAGAATAAATACTGAAACACTAAATAAAGTTGTTACATCATAAGAAATTTAAAAAAATATATACAACTGATGTATGTGTAAGAATCACTTGATATCCCATATGCAGCTTTTTAATGTTCTTATGTGTCATTTAAAATATACTTCATTTCAGTTAATAAAACAATATGTTTTTTGTGACATACATGTAGAAAAAGCTGTAGTTTTATCTATAGTTGTCTTTTGTAACATTGCAGGACATTTATTAAATTATTTACACCCAGAAGCACTTGGAAAATATCAAATTACCATATCATATATGCACAGAATCTCTCATTGCAGATTTGTTCTCGTTTCCTAGAAGGACGGACATGATCTATGTCAGTTATAACGCCATTATTATTTCTCTTGGCAACTGCATTCTGTCTAGGTGGACATACACAACAATCTTTCTATTAGGCTAATGCCTAGTAATAATTTTTTCTCTAGAAAATGAAGTGGACTGATCTAGGGGTGAAAGAGGGATGCTGAGAAATTGTAGCAGGAATAAAGAAACCTTAAAATGGAAGTACCTCATTTTGTATTGACATGATTATTTGGGAGGGCAGATTACATTTCTAATAAGAGAAAAATCTCAGCCTGTGTTATTGTATTAATAATGACAAACAGAAGTCCAGGGGATAACAAGTCTCTATGTGTAGAGAAAGCCAACCATGCACAATAAATCACGACTATTGCACGGAGCGGGGAAAGGAAGAACAGCAGGATCGTATCTGAACAGAGCGCACATTGAGGCTGAGGACCTCCAAGGTATTCAATATGTTGATAGGTGAGCGTTCAAGAGAATTAGAAGGGTCACTGCGGCCTGAAGAAGCCTGATGAATGCCTGGTTCACAGGTTAAGCCTTCCAACGGCTTCAACAATAGTAACCAGTCTCACCAGCGCCAGTATTGCCGCAACTGTCAAGAACACCTACACTCTACATCTACAGGGCGTGTTCTAAACTAGAACGGTGCACCAAACATCAATGTGATCTAAACCAGGCAGGCGTATAATCTCAGCACTCTGAGAGGGGCTGAAGCAGGAGGATCACAAGTTGAAGCCCAGCCTAGGCAGTTTATCAACTTAGTGAGACCTTGTCTCAAAATCAAAAAAATAAAAATCGATCAGGGGATACAGCTCAGTACAAAGGCCCTGGGATTATCCCATAGTATTACACACACAAGCATGTGCGCGCACGCACACACACTCACACATCTGTGGATGCTTGCCTCTAATGTCACAACATTTCAGGCAACTGCATTTACTTTATGCTCAAGGAGCAGAGATATAAAAAAACAAACACAAATCATTCATGTTGAAGAAATTAATGAGAAAATATTTGTCATTGAATCAAAATGGATCCACATAATCAACATTTTTCTTCAGTCATATTTTTCCCCAGTCTAAATCAAGGAGATTTTAATCTGGGTATATGAAAATGTTCTTACAAAAATCCTTCATAATCAAGTACTTTGTAAGAAATTGCCCTATTACCCTGTTGTTTGGCTTGATTGATTAAAATAGAACTTTGTGGAGGCTATCATTTTTTCAGTACATGTTTTTGGCCCCTTGTCAAAATTGAGAGTCCTTGCATTCTCTCAGTCCAATTTCATTGGCCAACCTGTCTGTTTTTGGACTAGTATCATATAGATTTTTTTTTTTTTAATCACTGTTGCTTTCTAATACAAATGGATGTCTGGAATCGTAGTGCCACCTGTGTTTGCCTTGTTACTCAGGACTGATTTGTCTGTTCTTTTTTGGTTCCATATGAATTTAAAGATTATTTTTTCAGGTCCTTCCTAAAAACATTAGATGTTTTGATACGACTTGCTTTGAATCTACATACCAGTTTTGGTAGAATAGCCATTATTACTATACTAATTTTGCATATCCAGGAGGAAAAGATGTCTTTCCATTTTCTAATATTCTCTTCAATTCCTCTCTCAGAATAATATAGCTTTCTTCTCAGAAGTACTTCACTTCCTTAGTTAGGTTTTCTCATAGTTATTTAATTTGTTTTTATGAGCAGCTATATAAAAGAGATTAATCTTCTCAGGTGTTTCTCAATGAGTTCATTGTTAGTGTATAGGAGTGCTATCAATTTTTGTATTAATTTTGTAACCTGCAAAGTGGTTGAATTTGCTAATTAGCTCTAAGAGTGTCATGGTGGGGGTATTGGGGTCTTTTAGGTAGAGAATCGTGTCATCTACAAGTGAAAATAGTTAGACTGCTTCCTCTCTGATACATATTATCTTTATTTCACTATCTTGCCTGATTGATGTGGCTAGGGGTTTGAGAACTATGTTGAATAGGAGTGGGGAAAGCGAATAGCCTTGTCATATTCCTGATTTAAGGGGAGATTCTTTCAGTTTCTCCCCATTTACTCTGATATTTGCGGTAGTTTTGGCGTATATTTCTTATATCAGTTTGAGGTAAGCTGTTTTTTATACCTGTTTACATAGATATGGTTTTTTGTCAAAGGCCTTTTCTGCATTAGTTGATCAAATCATTTTTGTTCTTGCTTTCATTAATAAAGTATATTGCATTAATTGATTTACGTATGTTAAGCCAACCTTATATTCCAGGAACAAACACAACTTGATTATGATTTGTGATCTTTTTAGTACCTTGTTGGATTTTGTTTTCCAGTGTCTTATTGAGAATTTTGACATCTAAATTCATTAAGGAGATTAGTTTACAGTTTTCTTTCCTGGTTAAGTTTTTGTCTGTTTTTTTTTTTTTTTTGTATCAGCATAATGATAGTTTCCAAAAACGAGCTTGGTATCATTTCTTCTCTTTCAATTTCATAAAAATGTTTTAGAATCATTGGTGTTAGCTCATCTCTTAAGTAAGGAAAATCTCTACTGTGAAGCTGTCTGGTCCTGGACTTTTCATTTTGGGTGGAGACTTTATTACTGTCTCAATTAATAAATGGTGCTGGGAGAATTTGTTATCTGTATGGAGAAGAATGAATATATACATACACCTATCGTCACTTAGCAAGATCAAATCAAAGTGGATCAAAGACCTAGTTATTGAAACACGATGCTGAACCTCCCAGAGGATAAAATATGCAAATACTAGAAGATGTAGGTGTAGGCAAAGACTTTCTAAATAGGGCACCTGATCATTTATCTTTTATTTGATATGAGACTCTCATTTTTCTATGGACTCTGATACAGCATGTAAAAAGAAAAAGAAAATAAATAACCACAAGAATCAAGAAAGCAATCATCCCTTATATATTGTTTTTCAGGCCATTATGAAACTCAGCCCCACATTTTAGCCCATATTCATCTGCTTGAATGTCACATATACATAGTCCTACCCTGTTACTTACAGGAGTAAACTGTCTTTGCTTAACCGGCAGGATGTCATTCTCACTCATTAGGCTCCTAACTCTTTTTTTTTTTAATTTCAGTCTTCCAATGTACAAAAACCAAATGGCAGCCTTAATTTATTCTGAAACCTTTCCTGTCTTTAACTTGTGAGCCTTTGCTTAATTTCTATTCTTGGTACATAGTAAGCAGACTGTTTGAAACTTCAATAATCACTGAGAAAAAGATGTTCATCTAAAAAGATTTAACAGTGTGTACAGTAGCCAATCACCATTTCTTTGTAATTGCATCTTGCATTAAAAAAATCACTTAACATTTGTTAGCTAAAACTGACAGCATCTTTAAGCAAAAGGGCACTGATCTTTATACATACTCTTCAAGTAAATTACATGTCTGCAA